>VWYP01011703.1:359-209968 GCA_013400435.1 Pycnonotus jocosus
TTTTTTTTTTTTTTTAATTCACCTGTAAGAAAAGCTGCTTTTTGGCTATCTCATTCCTTCCCAGTTTTTCAACCTTGCATTAAACACCTATTATAGAAACAAGGTGAATACACCAATATGAGGAAATACACTTTTTATACCTCCAAACAGGCTAGTGCTAGCAAAGGTTCTTTTCAAATTACTTCAACAAAATCTGATTTCCACTGTTTTTTCTCAATCTGAGTTAAATATCCATCCTGTATCATGTATCCATCCTACACAGATCAGTGTAGACACCTTTAACCCACTATGAGTTTCTGGATAGCTTATAAATTAGGCTAAAATAGGGGGTCACAGTACAAGAAACTGGCTGTATTCTTTTGTTAGTAGAAAAATAGAGTATTACATAAGTATTTATAAATTATATCTGATTCATCAATATTATTTCTTAATAACACTTTATTAAAAGTGAATGCTTCTCTATCAAGCTTCCCTGAAATCCAATTCAGTCCATTCTTGTAAATTCTCTAAGATACACTTTTCCCTATTTCCAAATTAGTTGCAGCTTTAGTCCCTTTCCTCCAGAGCAGAGCTGAGGCACGACTGGGACAGCTTGAGAAAATTCTTTTTTCTCTTGTCTCCTCTTTCCCAGCCCGTGCTGTGCTGTATGGAGCAGTGGCTCCATCTCCGTGCACCAGCAGGATCCAAAGCACTGGGGCTGCTCCCAGGCCTCCCAGCCTGGGTTGCACGAGGTGCTGCAGCCCTCACCAGCTGTTTTCCTCCTCAGACTCAGTCACAAAGATGGTTTTAATTTAACTGCTTTTGCTCAGCCACCTTTCAGGTTGGTTTTTTTTTTTCTCATCGCTTGCCAAGGGCACAGCATTCCTTTGACAATTTCTATAAATCTTCGTCTGTTTTAGTAATCTGTGGTTACTTTACCCTGTTTCTGACCTGCAGAGCTTTTAAATCACTGTTTCTTCCTGCGTGCCCGTCTCTCAGCCCTTTCTTGCAGCCTTGTTTCCAGATGCGTGTGGAACGTGGAGGGCACATTTGCTGTCACCCAGCCCCTTCCTGCATGCAGCACTTCACCAAATACTCTTGTTTCTTACCCTAAACTGGGCAGGGAAGCCACAGTTTAGGGATCCTAACAGGCCATTTAAAAAGTATTCAGATTTTCCTATTTTCACTGCTTTTTATTTACCAGACCAGCAAAAAGTGCTGCAGCATGTGCCAGACTCACATTCCTGCAATGCTGGCTCTCAGCTTGCAAGGGCCTTCCCTCTGACTTGCTGCATGTCTCATCAGCATTAACAAGTCATCTACATGCTCTGAGAGGAAAAAATACCCCAGACTCACATCCAAGGAGTTATTTTTCTAACTCTACACCCTGTATTGAACTTGCAAGAGTTACAAGTAGCACATCCGAAGGGCTTGAGGAAACTGTTGGAATGACAGGCTGGTTTTGGTTTCCTGAAATGTAAACCAAAATGAAGCATAGCACGAAGAAGGGAAGAGGGAGGATGACAACTATTGTTTTGCTTGTAGCCAGCAGTGTTCCTGCCACAGTGAAGATGGTTTCTACTTCATCAAACTCAGAGTACAATGCCAGGGAACATCCATTGCCCTAGTGCAGGAGCTACCTAGAGGGGAACAAGAAGAATAATGCCACCAGCCACAGCGGTAATGGATGCTCCAGGACCAGCTGCTCCAATGGTTTTCCATTGTTTCATCCCTAGTGGCAGTGAAATATCTTATTTTCCTTTCCTTTTAAGAGCTTTTGCCTTCAGGCCCACAAGAGACGTATGTCCATTTAAGAGGACAATGAGCAGAGAGAGGGAAAGCTTGTTCTCAGGGCATGGGGAACTTGATGCTTCTTTTCTACCACGGATGATGATGCATTTGAGGAAACCTCTTGTGTGACTTTACTACAAAACACTTGAAGAGGGGAGACCAGAGCTGTAGCTGAAGGAATGGCACCTGCTGAGCTGCATGCAGAGCTCAAAAGCAAGCTTGAGGATGAGCACTTGCTGTTGCAGCTCTCAGTATTAATCCAGAGAGATGTGCCAGGGGGGCTGGATGGAGATCCCCAAGCTGTCTGCACACATGTACTCTGCCTTCAGCAGACCAAAGCAACATGGTCTTGTGTCAGCTGAAAATGATCCCATTTGGCTTTACTGGTGAATATTATATAACCAGGTACACTTTGCCATGTATCAGTGTGAAAATAATTCAGGAACCATAGTTGCTGGGATACCACAATCCCAGCAGCCAAACTCCAAGCATCACAAGAGAGAGAGTAAGGTGGGTTATGAGATCATTTGTCCTTCTTCCAAGTTACACCTCAATTGGGATTAAAAGCAGCAGTGCTTTATAAGGATGGGAAAGGTGAGTTTTGTTGCCAGAGATGAGTTTAGGACTGGAAGGAGGGAAGAGAGAGGATCATGCTTCTTATTCTGCATCCAAAGTATCCTTTAACTACATGACTCGTCACGATTTGACCTTTCCCATGAAATACAAAAATATTCAAACTTTATTTATTCTGTACATGAATCTGCTAAATTTACTGGTCTTTATCTCCCTTTCAATTGCTTTGATTCTTGGTTTTCTGTTCTTTACCAAGGAGAAAAAGAGGAAAAGCAATAACATTTCCCAGATGTCATTCATTGCAGCAGAGAAATAAATATTATCCCCTCCCATTGTCCAGATGTAGGTCCTTCTACTTCAACTTAGGTTAAAAACTTTATTTACTATGTGTTGCTCTGCAGATAGCAGCTACTCATGATAGTAGAATGATTACTGCAAATATTTTTAAAATATTATTGATATAAAGGCAGTACTGCTGATCACAGACCTAGGGTGTGCAAGGGTCTGCCCGGTTCTCTTCCACCTTTGTTGCTGGTCCTACTTCTACAGGAAACTGAAGCATAACTGAAAGTTGGCAAGTGCAGTATACATTTTCTAATTAGTCCAATGCTATCAAATAATTTATGCAAATGGCATCATCTTTATCTTCCCAAGCACTTTTTCTGTGTGAAACTATGAATATTGAAACACCCTATGACACTGGAGTAATTTTTCTGCAGTAGTTACCAAATATTCTAATGGAGTTAAGCTGACTAGATCTGGAAAGAAAATTAGTGTTGTTAATTTTCAATGTTAATGTCTTTTGGAGAAAACTGGTATCATGAAGATATAATCACATCTTCCTTTGAAGTGCTTATCTGACTTGCTCAGTGAACAGAGAATCCTGTCTGTGGAACTTTTCTGCCATTCTTCTCAATCACAAACTGGCTTTAATCTCTCTTGGGTAGCAATTTAACTCATCTGAATGCCATCTACCATCTTTGTTTCCTGGCAGCTGAAGTGTAGGGTCTGGTAACAGGGTAACAGAGTATGAATTTTGCTCAGACTGGCTCACTCCCTCACCAACAGTGCAGAGAGGTTTTTAGCTTTGCATGGAATGCAATTAACTGCAAGGAGCAACCAGAATGTTCATGAGAATATAATTTATTGAGAACTTCCACTTGGGAAGTGACTAAATGTCACCTTAAATAAACAACCCCAATATTCCTGAATTGCAGCTTTAGGCATTTTGAAAGGCACTATGTCTAGCTAGTCAGTCAAGCCTTCTCAGAAGTGGTGGTTTGTGGTCTCACCTGCTAATAAAGGAAATAATAAGAAACTGTCCTAGTCATGCAAGTCATACAACAAACAAATCTTGTCTGTTTGCTCACTGACTTGAATTCCTAAAAAATGTAACATGCTGCAGCTGAAAGCTTCTTAGTAAAAAAACAGATTAAAATTGTCAGATGACTTTTAAATTCTGCTCTTTGCAAATTTTCTTTGGCAGATCTGCTAGACCAGCGGCAGGGTTAAGATAAAGATAGATTCAAAGATGTCATTCCTGATTAAAAATAATAATAATTTAAAAAAAAAAAAAAAGGTTAGAGGGAAAGGTCACATATTCACATAGCAAACTCCATCTGATGTTTACTGCACATAGCTGTACCAGGCTGAAATCACCTGATCCTGTCAGAACCACTGAAGCAAACTCCTGTATGGAAAGGCACTGTGAAGCTCTAATTGGCTGGGACTGGACATAATCTCTTTTTCACCCACCTGATTTGCAAAGAGATTTGCCAAGAAGCAGCTTACTACATTGGAGATGTCCTTCAGCATGCCTTTGTGCCCTGCAAATACTGTAACTTAAATCATTTGTGCACAATCAATCCTTTCCAGAGCTTTCAGTGAAGGCAAACAGCCTCACGTGAGGCTTGAAGAAGTATTTCAGAGCAGCTGTTTAGAAATGCATGAAGCATGAGGCAGATTATATTCTCTTCCCACAGGCTGAGGGCCAGATGTTCAGTGGGTGTAAAGCAACAGAGCCTCAGTGTGGCTTTTTTGGGGGGCCACAATGATTTATACCAGTCTAGAATCTGGCCCTTTGTGTTTCAGCCAGTTGACTTCCCCAACTTCTGCTGCTGAAGAGCATGGTTTTGTGAGGTGAGGAGGAATAGGAAGTGTTCAGGATTACTGGCTGAAGGTGCTGAAAAGAGAAATCTCTCAGAAGATTCCTGACACCATTTCTCCAGGCCAGATTGCTGAAGTGAGCACAGGTTTTTCGTTGTGATGCTTTTACATATTTTCCTTCCTGTGTTTCTGCTGCTAGCAGTGTACATAAGTTCTTTATATCTGTTTACTCCCAAAGCAAGTTCACTTTTCTGTCCTCTTAAGATCAGGAAATGAGAATATTTCTAAGTAGAAGTGATGTTCCTGTATTTTTATTTCCTTCATAACTTGCACTTTCTTGAAATATGAATGAGAATTACTCATGGGAGTATGGATTTCAGAATCAGATCTTTTGGTCATTTTGACAGTGTCATGGGAGGAAAAAACTGTTTCCCAGAACCAAACAATTTTATTGCATTCCAGAATCATGTGCAAACCAGGGATCCCATCTGTTCAACAACATTCCCACTAAGTACAGTTCTGCCTGTAGCTCACCAGAACAAGCAGCTCAACAAAGGAGCCTCAGCTTTCAATAATAGTGTATTCTTCAAAATACAAGACAGCAGTAAAAAGGGCTTCTAATAATTTGCACATTTGCCAAGATGTATTTTCTTAAATACTGTTTTGACTGCCAAGAGCACTGCAGAGTAATAGAGCACTAGAGCACTCACTGATAAATTAAGTTTTCTCTGTGATCAGTTTTGCCAATTCTTCCAAATCCACAATAAATGAATAAAAAAAAAATTTAAAACCCCATATCAATCTCAGAACTAATGGCTTAAAACTGGGCTAAAATAGACTTCTTTGTTTTTTCCCTTGACAGCTCGAAGAGTTTTAAATAAAGGGTGCCTGATTTCAGCACTCTAGATTTAGGCTAGTTTACTAGAGCAATTCTGCAACAAAAAGATTATGAAATAGAGAGGGTTTAATTCCACTAACTGAGGACTGGTGACTGGGATTTTTATCATCACCATAAACACCAGCAAGTTTTGCTTAGCAAGTGCAATGAAGAGCTTACAGAAACCCCAGGTTAGAGTTTTATAGTTGCTTAATTCTGCATATCTCCATTTCTAAGTGTCTGCTTTGAGTTACTTCAAAGTCTTCTTACCAGTTGCTCCATCTGACTGAGATTCCTTTGACAGCTCTGCTTGTGCTTTTGCTTAGAGAATCTGATCTGAAAAAATGAAATGCAATTTCAATGCTTGCCTGTGGAAAGGGATCGTTGTTGGTCTGGAGAGTCAGCATTGCTGGCGCACATGCTTTGCCTGTGGGTAGAATGATGCCCACCAAGCCCAGTTTGCCTCAACCTCTCTTGTTTCCAGGCTAGAGAAGCATGGAAATACTTGCACCCAGCTCAGGGATAGTAGCAAGAGGGCTGGAAGGGAGATGTCTTTCAAGACAAGGGCTGAAGTTATTTTCTCCTTTCCTGTAAAGGTTCAGAGGGACGGCAGGGTATCTACCAAGCCTTATTCCACCCTTTTTGACCAAAGTCCACCTGAGTACATCTGGTGCACCAGCATGGTTCTGCACCAGAGCCACCTCTTTCCTGTAGTCCTCCTATACACACAGCTCTGGGATGCATCACCAGAGGGTGTCAGCATCCTGATCTCCCAGGATGTTTCTCACAAGGCGTAGGTATTACAGCTGCCACCCATTGCACAGGTTTTCATGCTGGCTGGGTTTCACCACAATGCAGGCATGAATTCAGCATGAGTGGATTGTAGAGTGCAATGGAGGTATGTCTGGCTTTCACTCCTTGGATTCAGCTGTAGATGAAGGTGTCATGAGGGAATGACAGAGAGGTACAACCCATGGACAGTTAAGAGTTATCCCTTGCCTGCCTAATGATTCATATGGGTATGTATCTTCAGGAATGCATTCATGGTGAGCTCCCAGGTTTTTGAAAAGGGGGAAGCACTTCCAGGGCAATGATGTAGGGAGGATAAAATTCTTCATGATTCTCATCTTTGTAAGAAAACTGTGTTAAGATTTTGCAGGAATACTGGATGTAGTCTGCTAATTTTATCAACAGGTCAAAACTTCATGATCTGTCAGGTGGGAGTGCACCCAGTGGCTAAAGTGGAGAGGCCAGCAGAGGGCTTGGGGTTTAGGACTGAGTAGCAGGTATAAGCTGGTCCCTCATCTTCTTCATTTGTTAATCAGAATGAAGAGAAATAGCTGTAACTGCATTGCAGGCTTAGCACGAGGCTTAATTAACTTGTGTTTATGACACCCTGCCAAAAAGGTGTTAAGATAATTAGAAATGTAACTCTTACATCTGTTCAGGACTACTCCGCTGGGGTCACAACCTGTGATTAAGATGTCGCAATTCACATGGTGATGGCTTGGGAGTACAGTAACGAGGAGCACGAGCAGCTCTCCTCCCTCTGAGGACAGCTACACTCACACCATTGCTGCTGTCCACACCTCCTCATGTTGGGTGAGGTGCCTTCAAGGGATCCAGCCCCACACCAGAGTTCTGCTCAGCTCCACGTCCAAGGGGAAAGAGAGACTATGCTGAAAAATGGTGTTTTATGATAATCATGCAGCCTCTGCAAAGCAGAATGATCTGTTCCGTGCCTTCTACCCTCACTGCAGGCAACTGCAAGAGAGAGACGCTTGCTGGAAAACATGCTTTACTGACACTGTTAGGGAGCAGCGTGACATCACTTAAATTTTTTGGAACAATGGCCTTTTTCTCACAACTGCCTTGGTTTTTGTTCCCTTTGCACTGGCGCCATGCAGCTGGCTAGGATCTGACATTATTCCCCTGAGTGCAAGGAGAAAGCAGTCCCTAGAGAGTGGGTGTTTGGGAGGAGTCAACATAATGTTGATGGGCCCCAGGTGATTTTTGGGGGAAGTGATGGTACATGGTTTTAACCTGCTCCATGCTTCAAACTTGAAATTTGTTAGAAAAAATGCCTGTCTGCAGAGCAGAGATCCAGTCTGTTGGTACCTGTGGTTCTTGATGTAGAGGCATAGATGGACAGGAGGGAGATAAGATACCTGTGCTAGGTAAGGGCTGGGAGCTCAGCGGTCTGGGTCCCAGTGGGAGAACAGAGATAAAACAGGATCCTGTAAATAACAACTGCCCTCATTACTCTCCTTCCTCTCCAGAGCAAGTCAGTCCTTTGCATCAAGGTCATCCTTGGTTCTCCTGCTCTTACCCTATTGCTTCTTTAAAGTTCCCCTCCCTGCTTTGCTTCACTGGATTCCTTCTCTTTAGCTGGATGGTTTTTCTTCTGTTGCAGCCTGGAGCTGTTCCCCACCAAGCCTGGGGTCCTTGCTGCTCACAGGATTGATAGAGCTTTTACCCCACTAGGGTGCCCTGGCCTACCATGACCTGCAGGAGCTGTGAGTGGCTAACCAGGAAAGGTTTTCTGCAAATTTAACTTCTCAGATCTCTGAAAGTTGTTTAAATTAGGATTCCTCATATGTTTGGAAGAAATCAGGTGTATGTCGGTGGCCATGACATCAGTCTCCTACTCAGTGTACTCAGCAAAACACTGCATAAAAATGTCATCTGCATGAATACAATCTTTCTCTCAGGTCCTGCTAGTGTTAGTAATTTCCAAATGAAAGATCACACAATTTATATCTTTTAATTATGGGTAAGAGGTACCTTCCCTAGCATCTTCCTTGGCAATGGCAGAGCTGTTTTGCCTTGGAGGAACAATACAGAGTAATCACAAACAACCCCCTCCAAACCACAAAAATCCCAAACTGAAATCAACTCCCAACAGGACTTAACTAGCCTGAGGTAGGCGCCTGGGGAAGATTTCAGCTTGCTCACTTTTGGCAGTGCCGTAAGGAAGCAAAGGCAGGACGTCATGCCAGGAAATGCCAGGGAACCTGAACCTGAGGCAGGCTGCTTCTCTTGGCCGCTGAGCTGGCCTGGACACTTGGCACTCCATTCCAGGTGTGTTGGCTGTGTATGGCAGGTAGCCTCTCATGAATTCCTGCTGCAAGCCTGCACCTGAAAAGCAGCACAGCGACTTTTCATGCAAAGCAGTTGGAAGCATGTGAAGTAGTAAGGGCTACGTGAGGCAGTTTGGGTAATCACTGAGCAGAGACTTGGTACCTGCTTTCTGAAACAATTTCTTGGGACACTGATTCAGTATTAGTGGCAAGCACAAATGGACTCCTGGGTTTATTAGGAGAGGAGGGGAAAAGCTTCAACAATGTTATTACATAATCTGGTGTCTGCTCCCAGACCATCTCTCAAAGGTGGCATAGCAGAATTTGAAAAGGTGCATAAAGGGCCAACAAAGCTGGCCACAAGTGTGATACAACTTCTCTAATACAGAAGATGAACTGAAGTTCCACAATCTGGGAGAAAAGAGGACTGAGAGGAGAAACTGGACAGGTTATAAAATTTTTAAGTGAATGAATCACAGATGCTTTGGGTTGGAAGAAACCTTAAAGATCATCAAGTTCCAATCTCCCACCAGTTACCCTTCACTGGACCAGGTTGCTCAGAGCTTCATCCAGCCTGGTCTTAAACACTTCCAGGAATGGAACATCCACAACTTCTCTGGGAAACCTGTACCAATGCCTCACCGCCCTCGGAGTACAGAATTTTTCCCCAATATCTAATCTTAACCTACTCTCCATTTGTGCTGCCATTACATGCTCTTGTAAATAGTCCCTCTCCATCTTTCTTGTGGGCTCCATTCAGGTTACTGGAAGAACACAATTATGTCACCCCTAAGCCTTCACTTTTCCAGGCTGAACAAAACAAATTCTCTCAGCCTTTCCTCATAGGAGAGGTGCTCTCACTCTCTCCAATCATCTTGGCGGCCCTGGACTGACTTCAAGAGGTTGATGTCCTTCCTGTGCTGGGGACAGGAAGGTGAATAAGGAGTAGTTATTGGCACTTGCTAATAAGACAAAAATCAGGACACTTTAGATGGAGGTTTAAAGCAAAGAAGAGAAAATATTTTTCCCATATAACACTTCATTAAACAGTGGGATGCCATAGGATGCTATGAAGGCTAAAAGATTAAACTAGTTCTAAAGCACTTAGGCATATGGAAAACACTATCAAGGCTAATAAACACAGAGGTGCAGGTATGTTCCTTAGGTCTAGAAACCTCTGTCTGCCAGCTGCTAGAAGCCAGAACAACACATCAGGAGGAGCAGTACTGTGTGCTGGCCCCAATCCTTAATTTTTTTAAAAAATTTATTCCTTTTGTAATCAATGCTAACGTTTTTCTGAGGCTACAGGCTGAGTGGCATTACACATAAGGTGGTTCTTTTACTTACAATGGAACAATTGTGAAAATGCACCATCTATCATTTGAGGCAACTGGGAAAACAACATGTCCAGGACAGAGTTCTCTGCACTGGAGGTTCATTAACGCCTCATCAGCAGAGCTACATCAGGCATCAGTTTGTTCTGTTCACTTTCTACAAGTAGCTGCTTGGAGCGTTAGTCCCTTCCAGCTAGGTTTAATGGGTTGTCCTTCCTTAGGAAGGTTACAGTCTATAAAGTAGCCATAAGCAAGACAGGTAAAAAGAGTGCTGTGGCTGGCTGATGGTCTTCTCTCCTCATAAAAAGGATGAGAGTGGAGTAATGCACAGCGTGTTTTAAGTTACGTTGTGTAGTTGCCTCAAAATCATTTCTTAGGGGAACAATAATTCATGGGAGGAAGTGCCAGCTAAGGATTAATACTGATAAAACCTACATATCTCTTCCTGGGGATTCTCATGGGAAATGTCTAGCTTTGCTATTTAAAATTATTTTTTGAAAAATGTGCTACCAGTTAGGTGTTCTGGAAATAGATTAAGTAAAGGAGTGGATGACAGGCATAAACATAAAAAAATGAATGGTGAATCCTCAGTCACTGAGCTTGTCATGTGCAATTTGAGTACTCCTGAAAAGATAAGCAGTACCTTGGAACCTGTGAGTTTTTAAGCCAGCCACCAGATTGCAGAAGCAGGTCTCCCAGTTTAAATCAGCTTCAAAGTGAATGACTGAAGAGTGATCCTGGAAAAAAAAAAGTCTCCAAAGGTTTTCCCTTTAATACCTTGCCAAGAGTTTTCTCTACAACAGGAAGAGTTAGTTTACAGAGACAGGGAAGCCAGGATTGGCCCTCAAACATAGTAGCAGGAAAGTTAAAATGTGAAATTATGCTGCTAATGAGTCTAAGACAGTTGGCAAGTCATTATCTCCTGTCAGAGAAGCTGGAAAAGCACATGAAGAAGAAGAGCCTGTGTTGCCTGCAAGACAATTTTGTCTGCTAAAGAATCTGTATGAGTGAAAGATCAAAAACAGGCCAGGAGTCCCTCTTTGTTTATTTCTTCCTGTAGGAATTTGTCTGGAGCTCCTTAGGACCCTGCTGTCTGATGCCTTCAGGTTTCATCCAGATCATCCCACCTCTGAATAAAGGACCTCAAACCTGTTGCTGATGGAAATAGGTGGCTTTAGACAACTGTGCCTTTCAGATATCCCACATTTTGCCTCCTCTGCTGTCCACCATCACTTTGTTGTGAGGTTGCTGATGGCACTGAAGTGACTGCTGTGGCTGGGCAGAGTCTGACACAGCATGGAGCAGCTCCTTGCTTTTACCATTGCATTCCCTACAGATGAACATACCATTGTTCTTCTCCATATGGAAGCCTGGGAAATTAAAATCCAGTGGCTTTGTGATACCGCTAAGACTTCCTCTTCCTAGAAAAGAAAGCTGTGAGAAATGTTTTCTTTTGCCTTTTCAGTGTCAGGACATCAGACTGGACTGTATTCATCTCCTCAGGACTCAGAATGAGCCTTTGATACCAGACCCCACATCATGATAAATTCTCCTCCAGCCTTTAAGAACATACTGCCACAAACTTATCATCCCTTCTTCATCTGCATTTACACATCATCTTGTCATTTCCTGATACAAGATTTTCTTTCCTTCAGGCCATAGACCACTTACTGTCCAAATGGCTTGTGTTCATTTCACCAAGTCCTAATAATTTCTGACTGTTTTCCCCATTTCCTTGCTATTTGGGCAATGTGATATAAAGCATTCTCCATTCTATTTCTAAGAGGAAGGCAAAGATCTCCTCCAGGTAAAGCATTGACTCACTCTGAAACTTTTATACTAACCTACAGCAGGTCTGCTGCAGAGTGATTGACTGTCACTCCAGCTTCCTTAACCTTTAGAAGATGGAGAAGTGGAGAACAGGAAAGAAATTCAGGACTCCCAGTGAGGATGAGGGAGGTCTTGGTAGACAGTGAAGCCTGACCTAGAATTATTCCATTATTTTATATATATATAACAGCAATCAAAATTTCACTGACCTTTGTCAGAGGTTTCACCACTGATATCACTCTTGACAGGGCAGAGAAAGAACCATTCCTCCCAAGAGACCAAGCAAGCGATAATCAGTGTGTAGGGGAATAGCAGACTCAGCTTTGCTTCCTGATGGAAAAGCTCACACTGAATAGTTGTTTATTTCCAGTGACAAAGAGGGAAAAATAGCTCATTTCTCAGAACCTATGGAAAAAAATGAAGCTGACAAGACAGGGAAGAAATTACAATGAAATAGTCAGATGAACTTATTTCACACATATGCAGGCATAGTATATTTTTTTTCTTAAAAGAACCTGATATGAAAAATGTTATCATTGTTGGACTATGGGAAAGGAAACATTTTGCCTTCTCATCTTGGTTTGGTTTCAGTAAATAGAGCTAAAGCTGCCTTGTGCAGCACACAGAAGGTAAAGTTATCTCAAAACTTTTTATTTGTAGCCCAACTCCCCATATGAAGGCACCAGTGAATCCAAGGAAGCAGAGCATCCACAGTGTTATGATATTGACTCCACCATGGAATCAACTGAATTTTCATTCTGAATTTTGGTCCTGAATTTCAGAAAAAGTTGTAGGTATTGCCTGGGAATCGCATAAGCTCAGTATATAATAATAAAGGCTCATGTTTATTAAGGACATTCAAATTAGAGTCCCAAGTAATATGCTGATTTGTTTGAAAGACATATCAAGGGGGTGAAGTTCAGGCAGTTTGTGGATGGTGTCAAGTTTGTGCTGCCTGGCTGTGAACAGTCAGTTCTGGGATGAAGGAGTACAAGGCTGCAACTTGGGGTGGGACCAAGTCAAGCTTTGCTAAGCAGCAGGAAGAAGAGTCGCATGCAAGCATTAATTTACAAGTCCAAGCACACAACCAATAACAATGCCTGGGACCATTCCCAGGAGGCAGAACCTGCTTGTTCTGTTATTAAACAATTTTGTTCCATTTGTTGAACAATTCCAAAGTATTGTCAAATTGATAGCATAGCCCCTGCCAAAGAGCATCTTCCAAAGATCTCCTGGCTCAGAAACTGTTCCCAGAAGGCAGCTTGAGATAGACACACTCTTTGGTGAGTAGCAGAGGTTAAACATTTGGTACTTGGGCCCTTAGTACTAGGGAGTGGAGCAGGGGACAATAAACTTACTTGTACAGATGTAGCTGCAACATGTACAGAGAAGGTAACAGCTTGATTTGAGGGTTCCTGAACAACCTATTTGGGAACCCGCAGTGATTTTAAAAGGGGTATTTAGCAAGACCAAAACAAAGGCCTGCAGCAATGCTCTGGATGGTACCAACCCATGAAGGGCTGCAGGCAGTCTTTGCTGCTGCCCTGTCCAAGCCTCACACCAGTAAGAGAACAGCTATCAGCTGGGGGATGGCCAGCCATGGAAGCAGGACTCACTCCATGCCAGTGACTTCGGATACCAAGGTCTGGCCTTGTAGAGGAGAAGGGAGTGAAGTCATACATTACAAACACTGTTTTTAATAAAGATTTTTTTTTCCTATTTAATTTAAACATCCACACAGACAATCCTTTAGGGTTGTAAACACTTGCTGCTGGTAGATTAATTTGGTTGTTGCTGTATTTGTCATGCTGGTACTCAAGAAACTGAAAGCAGAAACGACTAGAAACAAAGGGAAACAGCTGAAGTAAGTCAGTCATCCTCTGAAGTAAGTAAATCAAAAGCAAATAAATAGCACAGATAATGTAATTGGTGATTATAAGACTACATAGGATCCCTTCAAAACACAGAATGAAATGAGCTACTCTCTTGATCTGCCCATTGCTTATGTAGTTCTTGTTTAAATGTCATTGAAATAACAGTGTGCCAACAAATATAAACTGCAAACACAGCATTTTAATAAGCTCAAAGTGAAATAAAACAAGCCAGAGCAGATCTGTTGGCTCCTGTAGTTTTTTTGTTTGCAAGATAGGGAGGTTGGAAGTGGGAGGCATGTAGGGAGGGTATTATTCCTTGCACATGTTCGTCTGGTGCTGATTAAGAGGGGTGATGTTAAAAACTTTCTGTGACACGTTACAGGCTATAATCTTCAAATTTAGAGCCTTGTATTGCTCTCAATCTAGTCACAGAATCCCCGTTAAGAAGTGTAGAGAGCCCTGAGGAGTTTGTATAATAGGCTTTAATAGCATCTAAGAAACAAAAATCTCCTCCTTAATCATGCCCAAACCATCTTTTCTCACATTTTGCAGAAGGACCTTGGATACCAGTGTATTTGTCCTTCATCTAATCTGTTGTTCTTTAAGAGTGCTCCTCTAAATGTGGGCTTAAAATAGATCTAATTAACAGATCTGACCAGATGCCTAGTTAGATATAACAGCCACTGCAGTGTGGAAAGGTTAATCCCAAGTGTGAAGAAAGCCAAGTGACATCCTCTCTCCCCCCCAGAATTTGCCATCATTTTCCCTGTCACATTTTACACCATTTGTTAGTGCCTTAGTTAACAACACCTTCTCCCAGCTCACACTGCTCAGTTTTGCTTCTGCTTTGCACAGCTAAAATCCCTCTGAATTTCTGAGCTGAAGCTTCTGCTTTGAATCCCAAAATATCAAGACTTTTCCAACGTGTAAGCAAATGGCTGTGGCTGTTCCCCTTTCCAAGCATGACCGCCCTGTGCTGATGCTGTCAGAAGGGCCTGGTGGATGGAAAGAGGATGCTCATGGATGATGCCAGAGAGCTTCTGTCTAAGCAAAAGCATAGCCAGACAAGGCTGGGCATGGTGGGATTCAGGGACTAGTGCTCTGCTCCCGGCATGGCATGGCATGGCATGGCATGGCATGGCATGGCATCCCCCAGGACAATGCCACCCCAGCCCCTGGCTCCACCGCTACCTCCCTGCTCCCCTCTGAGCAAGCTTCTGCCTGGTGCTTCAGAAAATTAATGCTAAGTAGGAAAGGATGAAAGCATATTAACTGTAAATTGCCTGACTAATCATATTCTCTCTCCTGGGACTTATGACGCTTCCAAGTTTGCAACTTAGTCATCCTTGCAGGCAAGCTCTCCTCGTTTCCCAGTTTTGTTCATCAGGTTCATCCAGAACATTTGCAAATTTCTTCATTTTCCTCCAAGCTAGCTGTTCAGTCCTGCCAGGTGCTCAGCTCTCTGAGCACCCTCCAGGAAATTAATTAAGAACGTGTTTGACTTTAAGCATGTGAAGCTGATGGCAATTAGGAAAATGGCAGGTTCTACAGCACTGTCTTTTTGCTGGCAATTCCTTAGGTAAGTGGGATGAACTGTCCTCTAGAGACACTTGCCTCTCTCCATTGATTTTGGAGGAAATCCTGGCAGCTTGTACACCAGTAAGAGCAGTTTGGATATACCAGCCAAGACATAGCATGTGTATCCCTTGAGTAGGGTATTTTGTCTCACATGGAAGTCAAGCACTATTTTTAGCATCCTTTATTGATTCCTGTATAATTTCCTTTGCTCTTCCTGTGGAAGTTCCTTCCTTTCCAGTAACACCAGCATTTGAAGTAGCACATCAATCCCTATTATATGTCAAACCTGACTTTTTTTTCCCAAGCCTCGGCATGATGCGGAAGCCCTTAAACACAAAGTCTTCCTGTAATTTAAACACCCAACTGTATGTGCAATTCAAATAAGATATCATGAGTACTAATGAAGTTACCCCCAGGCTCAGCAGATAGTACAACTTTCTGGATTATTTGTCAGAAGGTTGATATAAAGCCACAAAAGACTTTATCTTGCCAGTGGCTCTATGAAACCTAAACTCTAAATAACTTTGGCTCTGCTAACATCAGTTTTGTGGTTCTGATTTATTCTTCCCATCTGAAAATTACAGTAAAAAAGCAAAGTTATTCACAATTTCATTTTACTTGCTCTCAAGCAACCTGACTCTCAAAACTTCTTGATCAAGTTGCTGCTTTTAAAACACTTCCATCACTGAAAAGAATCTATGTTTAATTCAAACCCCCCCAAAATGGACAAGTCAGGCCACCAAATCTGAAAGCCAGATTTAGAGGTGAAAGCTAAGCATTCATTGCTGATACCTACTTTTGTCTTGATAAACAAAAACAGGCTATGTGAGATGAAGAGTACACAAGGGTTTTCCCCTCGGCAGCAATGCGTGTTACATCAGATCTTTTTAGGTTAAGATCTGTCTATGACTATCCTTAAAGCACAGAGCAAAGCAAGTTCAGTTTGCTCATTAACTATTTTTTAACCTCATGCATTTACTATTGGTATGCCAGCCTTTGTCTCAGGATGTATCAAATGCTATCAAACGCTATTGTGCAGTATGACAGCAGAGAGAAAGGGCCTTGAAATTTTTTTCCTTCTTAAGGACAAATTGCTTCCACCAAAGGTCTCACAGCCACATTTTCAAGAAGCACCCAGCCCTGTAAAAATGCCAAGGCATTTCAGTGGGACCAAAAAAACTCGAGATAGTTTCTCTGCATTTACTAAGTATAAAATATTTGTCCCTGATCTGTTAGAGCTACATACACAGTTTCCACAGCAGAAACTGTGATCAAAGGCATTGAACACTAACCATATTGACCACAATGTGCATTGAAGCACGGGGACCCATCACCTCCTCAAGGTTCAAAATCCGCCAGGCATGGGTGCACCAGGGGAAGACAGGAGTGAAGGAGGACTTAGCAATAATGCTACACATGTATGGCAGGAAAGCAAGCTGCAGGGTGTGATGCTCTGAGTTCATGGCTATTCCATACTGGGTGAAATCCTCCCATACACTGCTGGGTTTGGGAAATGAAGGGGTTTACCAAAGCGGTGACACTTGTGACGCAGCCATGCTTCCCAACCAATACTACTTTTTGACTGCCATCTGGGTAAGGGCACCCCAGGTCCATGCTGAGATTCTCAGTAAAACAAGGAATTTCTCTTGGCTTCCTACTGCCCACATTTGGGGATACAAGTGTGGAACTAGTGCACACCAAAGGCAGGGGCCATTTTCCCCTCCTGAGGATATCACGATGACAGCAAAATGTGGGAAAGCTTTTCATTAAAGCAGCTTTCTGTCCAGCTCAGGTGAGCCCTGTGGGGGTATGTAAACCCCAAAAGGCTTTGAAGGAGGCTGGAAATACTTAGCCAATGGGGACAAATTGATACACTCAATGTCACAAAAGAGTTTTCTCTCCTTTTACCTAGGTGGCTAGTTTGGATTTTGAATACCAAGACCACATGCCTAACAAACAATTCACAGGCTGCAATACTTTTATAATTTTATTCTAAACTCTGAATACCTTTAAATGCTTCACCAAACTCAAATAAAAGCTAGACTCAACAATGGCCAAGCAGCTTGCACAAAAATTTAGCTGCCTACCTTGCTCTGCAGTTCTGAAATGCTTTAGATGGGTGTTCTTGTGCAACACTAGCCCCGGCTTCCACGGTGTGCATTAGGACTGTAATAAATAAGTTGTGAGTTACATGGGACTGACATGGTATTTATGAAAAGATCATATTTACTCCTTTGAAACAGCCACCCTGCAGAAAGTCTGGCGCTTGTACAAAGGCATTTATTCGGTGCATCCCCTTTAAAGGTCAGGAAAGAAAACTGAGAAGATGGGTAATTGCAAAACTGGTTCTGAAAATGTGCTCTTATCTGCTGGACAAGAGGGGTATGTCAAGAAGGCAGGGAGGTGAGCTAAAGCAGGCTTAGGGGAGATGCAAATTCCAGGACCCTCACGTAGGCAGATGTTACGAAAGGAATTCCTCCTGCTTTTGCCATCTGAAGAGTGTTGTGCTGTCTTCAGCCAGCACCAGAGGTATCCAAGGGAGGAAAGAGCCATATGCTATTTACCTCACTTACCATTTTTTTGCAAGAGTGGGAACAGAGAGGAAAAAAATTCTAGTTAACAGGCATTTAATGCAGCATTTGGACTTCCCTGTTTTGGTCTGGACTGTCCTTTTGAATCCCAAATCTACCTTCCTATTCAGACATGAATTTTGATCTGGCAGAGATTTCAGTGACCAACTCTATGTTCTGTTGACTTCAGCAGATTTAAGTAGATTTTTTTTTTTTACAGTAGATTTTTACAGTAGATTTTTTTTAATGCTGCTGTTAATTTCAAATAGACACATGTCCTGTCTGGGAAACAGCAATTTTAAACACAACCTAGTCTTTTTCTAGTCCTGCTTTCTTAGAACTTGTTCCCTGAGACTGACATTACCCTGTTTTGCCTTCTCTGGTACTTTCTATCCACATTTTCACTGCTCCCAGGTTATGTCCATTAAACACTTGCTGCACTTTGTTACATGAGAGTGGAGATTGGTGTTTCACTATGTAATGTATGTAAGCACATGCCTTGACTTTGTTCAGATTTCAGTCTCTGATGAGCAGAGTTATTGCACATCTGGAGCACAAGCCTTAATCCTTTTTCTTTGGCTGGGCTTATAGTGATATGTTGAAGGGCTCAGAGTGGTCCATCCTCAAGCACAGTCCAAGCTTTTAAACCAGGATTTCTGGGACAACTTCAAATCAGGTACTATAGTGCAGGAAGGAAGGACAGGCAGGACTGATCACCTTGCAAAATGGAAAGTCTCTTACACAGAAGCAGGTGTTCTTGTTGCAGGCAATGCTTGTTCCAGTAAGCATAAATTATAATTTCTGAGTTTCTGGCACTGGTAAAACTTACTGAGCAGACAGAGAGCCCAGCATACAGGAGCAGAGAGACACCAGGTGTCACCTGGTTTCACCGAGACTCAAATGGAAGATGTCCAAGGACTCCCAAAGCAGCAAAAATTCTTCTCCATAAAGACAAGATGAAGATGTTGTTATTTTGAAATCACAAGATATGTAATTTCTCAATACACTTCAGTTGTTTTTTCTGCTTTGTTAGTACAGAAATAACAAAAGATGTCAGAGCTGTCTGGAATTAAGTGACAAGCACCATGTGATGGAGATCTACATTTCTTGACTGTAAAATGAGACAGGCAGAGTGCCAGTGAAGCCACAAAGCAAAGGAAAATAAATAACCATTTGTCATAGCAATCCAAAACCCCCTCTCCCTTTTATTTACAGTATTGATGTGTTTGTTGGAACTGCTGCATGAATCTGAACCAGTCAAAGAAAGCAGAATTAAACCCCAAAATTCTTGGTTTTGAACCAAGGTGGCCGTGTCACAAGGAGCAGCATGTATCCTGTGCTCTGGTGAGTGGGAGCAGTGCTGAGCCAGGGCAGAGGTGACTGAAGCCATGTCCTGCAAGGGAGAGCCATAGGCTTTGCCACTGGCATTGCCCTGACCCTGCTGTGACCTTGGGAAGACTCTTTGTCCCCACCACCCTTATTTCTTTTATCACCCTCATGAAGGTAATGTTAATTGCTTCACAGTTCCAAGGGCTGCTCTTTTAGTAAGCTTTTTTAGTGGCTTCATTCACTCAGCCAGCTGTAAACACTGGGTTTCGCTGATATTTGTGCCAATGCACTGTAAGAAGAGAGCCAGCCACAAATCTAGCAACAAAACATAGTGTGGAGTGTGCAGCCATCTCCTGCCAAAGGGAAGGAAATATTAACATCCTGCTCCCCATCCAAAGCCCACAAACACTAAGGTAAGAACAAAACATGAATTTAAAGCTTTGCACAACAGCCACCAGGCCGTAATGAGATTTATTCTGTGGTCTCTTAGGTATTTTGGACTGATAGGCCCAGCAGCTCACAGCATGTGGTTTATACACGTCACACTTAAGACATGCATCTGGAAGAGTACATTTATAGTAGATAAAGGTGAGCCATTGTCTCCAAACTGAGCTTCTAGTCTAATCTGGACTAGTCTTTTTTTCTGCCTTCCTGTGTCTTACCAAAAACACGTACTCGTGATCAGATCTCCTTTTTGTCCTTGGAAAGGTTACAGTAGTTACTAAATTATGAACTTCCCCTTCTCTTTCTCTCCTGTTTTTAAACAAACTCACAGGAAAAACAATGGAATTAAGCATAAGGAAACCTAAATGCTGGGATGGCTACTTCAAAAACGTTTTGGAAAAACGTTTATTTGTGGATGAAAAGCTGAGTACTCCTACTCATCCCTCTGCATCTGGCATAATAATGCAACCACCTCTTTCAGCAACCATACGCCTCTGGAAAGCAGAGCTCTGAGTGAACTATCTGTTCCATCTAACAAACTGTGAATAACTAGTGGGAAATTGGGGCTGATGCACATGGAATCTGTTTTCCTACTTAACTCTGTATTTCTGCATAAGCACATGTTGGTGCTTCACCAGAGCACAAAGCTCGTAATGCCATGACACCGGCAGTGGGGTGTCCATGTTGTTTCAAGTCAAATACATGGCTCTCAAGACAGAGGTCTGAGCTCCATGAACAGCAACTGCTGTTGCACCACGAGCACTAGCAACTGCTATGATAGATCCTCACCTCCTCCAGGTACTCACATTCTTTTATGAGTTACACTCAATGGAGAAAGAAAAGCAGCAGTGGGAAGACATGCAGCTTGTGCTGCTCAGAGGAGTCTCCCTCACAGTAATTCCTGGAGCTCCTTGTGGAGCTATGTGATGAGGAAGACCACTGGCACTCATCTGAGTACAGCTAGCAACTGTCATTTTATTCTTTTTTTAGGTTTTTAACTTACAAGAAGTGGACACCCACAGTCCACTCTGCCCATCACTGAAGGTCTTCAAGGGTCTGTATCCAGAAAGGGAGACTGGATCCTTAATTAACTTATAAAAAGCTTTGAAAATGCCTGTATCTGATGCTGTCAAGAAGTGGGATCTGTGGTAGGGATACAAAGAAAGTAGCATGGGCCTGGAGGAGAGTTTTAGGAGATTAGAGAAAGATGAATATTTAGATAGGCATATGAGCTGAGCAAGAAGCTGTGCAGAAAATTGGTATGATTTAGATGCTGCCAGTGTCTGAGGATATGAAAAAAGAGTATCAGATCAAAGTAGCAGTTCATGGACAAGCTGTAGATGTATGAGAGGAGCATAATGGCTGTGGTGTCTGCAGCAAACAAGAGAATTGATATCACACTTTGCTGAAGAATGCTTTTATTCAGAAACAATCAAATGAGAGTGCAGAGCAGCTGCCCTCTCTGGATTAGCTTGCTGTTTAGAGAAACTGCTCACACAGCTTTAAAACTTTCTCCTTTCAGCCTTGCCATTCTCTTTAGTGAGTATAATTGACTTGGTCACTATTTCTCAAGGCCATTAACCTCAAGATAACATCACTGGGAGGCATAACCAAGAATCACTTGGAGGCTGACTGAGAAGAATATCTGGGCTTTGCATCACTTCTACTCTGAGGGAGCATCTAATGAACCACACCAATACATCAGTGAAAATCGGCCTTACTCAAGAAGGTGACGGCAGGTTTAATTCAGAGGTTGCTTGTGCCTGTGGTGTGAACAGCTTCAGTGTCTCTGGCCAGAGGCCTCTTTCTCTGCTTATTCTTAGTGTCCACTGTAAAGTGCCTGCTAGTGGCTATCTCTTGACTAGGTTGCCTTTTCTACTGCATGCACTTCATAATATGTTTCAGGAAATAGATTCTGAGCACTATCTCCATGAGAATTTGGGGATTTTTATGTTTGATTTTGCTCAAGGAGCAACCTTTCTGGCCATTAATGAACAAACAGGTTTACATAGATTTAACACAAACTCTTAGCACAAAGCAATGGGGTCATTCCCGAAAAGACTTGGCTTGACATGCAGTTGACAGGCAAACTCTGAGGAGAGAGTATCAGCCATCCTCTTTGGCTTAAATGCCTAGAATATTTTAAAAACCGAAGTTTCTTTCTCTTAAAAGGTGCTGGACAGACAATGTCCCTTCATTTGTCAAAAGACACTAAATATAGATCTATGGGTCTGCACCAAAGACTCCAAATTTGAAAGTTCTGGCTGATATTGTTGTTGTCTCACTGAATTAATTTCTGGTGGCCATAACTTAAACTTGGACATGAACCTCTTTTCACACCTCTCAGTCCCTGATGTATCTAGTTCTAAAGGCACAGGCAACAAAAAGCAGAATTTGCGCCACTGCGTGGTGAGGGGAAGTTGAGCCCAGGCCACAGGTTGTGCTTTTTCATGAGTGTCCCTCTGCATGCTCTAAGGTCAAGATAAATTCCAGGGGATTTGAGTTGATCAGCTAACTGTCTCTCATTGAGGGGGTAATTCAATCAACCTTGGGCTAAAGCATATGCGCATGAGTAATTACCACAAATTACACAGAGCAATGACTACTTTGTGTACCTTGGATCCTCTCTTCTTCTCCAATGTGTCACTGAAGTGCACGCTATGGACCAGGACTGGATTCTGGCTCTGCTGACACACTGGAGCAGCTCCAGGGAGAAAAGCAGTGAATCCAACCTCATGAATAAGAGTATTAGCCTTATGGCCTCCTAAGTACCTCTCACTGCTGCTGAGGTTTGGTTACATACCAAAATGTCTCACGATTTCTCATGCTGTGTACTTTCAGGACAAGCTTTCTTTGCTCAGTCCCCTGTTAGATCTATCCGAAGTTTTCACCTTGCAGCCTTTTATTGGCTGAAATGATGTTTCAATTGAAAAGGTGCTAAATAAAGCATTTAAGCCTTATTTATCCCCAAATATGACTTTGATAGGAGTAACAGAAAGTCCAGCTCTGGTCTTAGACAACTCAAGGCTGGCTCAGCAGCTGGGACTTTGGTAGGAGCTGTGTGAACTAAGACATTAATTTATATTCTACTGAAAAAAAACTCCAACTAAACATCAAAACAACATCATGTGAGTTTTGTTCCATTTGTTTCTTTCACCACTGTAAAGTGCTGTTGAATCAGACACAATCAGTATTCATTTGCTAACAGGAAGCAGTTTTGTGACCAGGCAAGTTTATATTTAGAATGGGAGTGGTTTAGGATGAGGGATGGGAGTCATCTCCAAACATTGCCATTACTTCTTTAATGGAATATACAGCTTGCCACCCTCTTTAAATAACAGAACAGGTCTCTGCAACCAATTGTTAGCGCTTGCAAGCCTTCCTCAGGCCCATAGATGGCATATTCCAACTATTTGTGTTCTGTGAAACCAGCAGTGGGCCGGAGAGCAGAACAACCTAAAAGGCAAGATTAAAACTGAAATGTTTCTTCATAGGCAAAAGAAAATAGCAGGGTTTTTATCCCTGGAATTCCAAGGTAGAGAAGTGAGGAGCTGAGAGAAGACTCGGTGCTTCTCGGTGCATCAAACAATGCACAAACAATGCTCACAATGCATTCTCACCATTTGCCCTTTGTCTAACTATAGACAAGAAATGCAATGTGATGGCACAAATTGTTTCTCTTTTCGTGAAAACAAAAGCGACTGGAAAATGAGGCACTAAATGTAATGCAGATGGGAACTACGAGAAAACAGCACACCACTGATGAATTTGG
The DNA here is from genome assembly GCA_013400435.1 of Pycnonotus jocosus. NCBI lineage: Eukaryota > Metazoa > Chordata > Aves > Passeriformes > Pycnonotidae > Pycnonotus > Pycnonotus jocosus. The sequence continues at coordinate 23,497 of VWYP01011703.1, forward strand.
GAAGAGCCACAGACTCTCTTCCATGCCTGCTTTATAGTGATCTGGGCCCTGCAATGGTCCTTGTCACACTGATGAAGCTGTTGAAAGCTGATCCAGTGCTACACCAGTGAGTGGCCTTGCTAGACAAAAAAGGCAACAAAAGGGAAAGACAAAAGACTCAAGTTTGTTCTCTGAAAGAGATATCTGTTAAAAAGCCTGAAGAGGATAAAAGATGTACAAATGAAGTAGGACCCAGTTGACCTTTTGGGGCCTTTGATTTTGAGCTTCCTATGCCAAAGTCACATCTAAGAGTTTGAGTAAAACTAAAATTGTATCTTCCTCTCCTCTCTCAAATTATGCATGCATATTCTGTATAGAGTTAGGTAGCTAACCTATAGAGTCAGGACAAATAGTGAAGTCATTTGGGAATTAGTTACGGATAAGCAAGTTGGTTTGTGTGAAGAGAAGGAAAAGATGATCTCAAAGGATTTTACAAGCAGACCTAATTATTAGTCCGCTGTGACCATCAGTCCTGCATTCTTGTACTGAGAAGTTCACATGTAAATGTGGGATAAACCAACCCAGCCTTCAGCAGGAGTAGCCTGGGGTGAAAGGGATAGGGATGATGCCCAGAACATTTCTTTTTACCCATATGCCCATCATAGAAGCCCAATTCACTTCTAGCTCAGAAAAATTGATGCTCAGGGATGTTGTGTATGTCACTGTGCAGCAAGAAGGAATAATGCTTCATATCAGCACTGGTGGAGCAATTTTCAATGTCTTCAGATACATCCCTGCAGCCACAACATCTATGGCAAGACATAAAGTGCTTGTGCGGCCAGGCCATGTGGCACAGAAAAGATCTTATCCATGCTGCTCATGGTAGCCACCCCCAGGGCAGCCTAGTTCCACCTGCTCTGCAGAATTCATGGCCCAGTTCTATCGTGCCCTATGTGGCACCCCCAAAATACCTATTTTTATTCCAGTGCATCTGAAATGGATGTATTGCAGCCAGAGTGGGGTTTTTAATCACAGGAAGCTGAAGTTTGCCATTGCATGCACTGACTTGTGGCACAGGGAGCAGCCTGAGAGTACAAACTGTTGTGGTGGTGAGTGGGACTAAAACCTATGTAGTTCCAGTGCTGTTCTTTAGAATACTAATCATTTAGTCCTTTAGTAGATGAGCTCCAGACATTGTCCTAAAGGAAATCAAACTACTTTTTAAAAGGGAACTCTAGAACCTCAGTATCTCCAGTGCAGTGCAGATGGCTACAAGATGCAGATCAGGCAACAAAATCATCTGGCATTTTAAATTTACTGTGACCATTATTGGTTCATAGGTTAGTCAGACCAGAGTCAAATAATCTTTTGGCTCCATCCTTGTGAGGAAAATACTGCAGAGATCTGCCTGTACACTTCCTGGAACACATGAGGAACATATCTCCTAGCAGAGAGCTCAGCAGCATCTCATTTTAGTAAATGTGTGCTTGTGTGCTATGCTGAGGAGTCAACCTTTATTGAGGTTTGTCACACTTTCTTTTTTGTGTGTGTGTATTTTGGCACCTCCGCACCATAAACAAAAGGAAAACTCATGTCTCACAGAGCAGTTTGCTGTTGCAGCATTAAAGGTACCCTTGTAATCCAAACTGCAATCCATGTGCAGCAAAGCTCACCAAAACCTAATAAAATAAACAGTGGATGGAAAGAGTTTATATTGGAAAATATATGAATAACAGTATTAGAAAAGCAGGCCACATGCAAGAGTGCTGAGAAGTCATCAGAAATTGTTCTGATGATCCTCAAATAACAAAGGCTTATTCTTCTTTGTTTTTGTAACACATGCTATGGTGAATTTTCCAGTGTCCTTGAAGTCTGCCAAGAATGGGGAAAAGCAAAAGAAAATTAAGGAAAGAGAAGGGAATGTACTGCAAATATGGGATGACAGAGGGCAGAAAAATGTGGAATGAACTTTGATGTGGAGCAGATGTACCCCTGCATTCCATAGGCAAAACCAGTGCCGAGGTCACTCTGAAGATAATGAGAAGAGAAACGTCTCCTGTCTCTCTTTAGCTTTAACATAGAACCATTTCAAAGATGAGTAAGAGAAATGTTTCTAATGCCGACCCCCCACTTTTTTTTTTCCTGTGGAAGGAAAGGAACAAAAAGCAGGCAGAGAGAGAATTACACTCTGCAGCAGCCCTTCTCCAAATTATTTCTGGATTCAGACACTTTGCAAAGTACCCTATATTACCCTCAGTCTGGGGATATTTGCTCTGTCTCCTGGAGATAAAGCCAGAGAGTCATATTCAATGTATTGTATAAAAGTGTTCAATTGGCATAACATGCAAATACAGAAATGTATCTTCTAATTTTTATATTGTAACAGCATAAAATATATGGCAAATGCATAAGCAGCAGCAAATGACATTATTCAAATATTTTCTCTTTTTCTAATAACATTAGAGATGATCCTTTCAAGCTGTTAGAGCACTTGGACAGGGAGGGCGGAGGGGGTCTCACAGATGATTTGATATTCGCACTGAATCCAAACCCACATGGAAAGCTTGTGATGTTAACATTTCTGTTAATTAGGTCTGGGCAGAGACTGGAGTGCAGTACTGGCCCTACAAGGAATGAGTGGCATAAGCCACACTGACATCAACAGAACTATTGTTTAACTCTTTGCATCATACTTCTTTATTAGAAACATCTGTCAAAGACACAAAGAGCTGTCAAGGATTTTGACATGAGAGGATTTTCCTTGTGGTTTTGCTTTTAAAAGTATATTGAAATATATATTTATATGTGTGTTATAATAGATGGACTTACTGTGTGTGTGTGTACGTATACGTATATGTTATGTAAAGATATGATGCTTTGAGATGCCTTTTCCTTGGATCAGAATGAGTCTATTTTAAAACTTTCAAAAATTAGTAGTAATACTTAAAAAACCCCATTGAATTAGATGATTTGAAAAGCTAAGAAATTTGAAAAAGTAAGAATCCCAAAATGCACAGCATCAGTTGGTTTTTTTCAGAGGTGGCTTTTTCAGAGAATGAGTTGTGTATCATACATTTCTCTTTTTTTGTTATTTATATGGTTGAAAGTTAGAAGTGTGATCTTGTATACAAAAATACTCTTCCCTTTCTCCAGCCTAGTTCAATGGGAACAGATGAAATGTTCCAGTAATAACAGCAAATTTGTGTATGTTTCTTGCAAGATTTAATAATTTCTATCGGATGTGTTAAATAAAAGTCAAGATAAACACCAAAATACAAGAGAATAATAAGAATGAGAAGTTACTGAAAACATGTACAAGTGTCAAAAATGCTTCCTATATCTGGGGCTCCAGTGCAATGTGCTGTTACCTTTCTGTGCCCTGATACACAGGGAGTCACACAGGAGTCACACAGGACAGAGGTTTTGCAAACAGGATATGTTGGCTAGGCTGGACCCACACAAGAGGATGTTTGATGAATCAAGCAGCCAAGGATGAAGAGCCTTGTGAGAAGGGCCACAAGCACTCTTGTATTAGCATACAACACAAAGCATGCAGCACCTTCAGAAACTTCCTCTCTTGGGAACTAGGAGCGTGTCCTGCACTTCCATCTGAAACTCCTGATGGTGCCTACAGTCAGGAAAAGAAGCATGGGACCTTACATTGGCTATGCTGTGGTTGTGCCCTGGAGTCCCAGCACGACCAGCTCCGAAGGCACGGGCAGCTGGTGGCATTTTTTTCCTCAGCTTTTTTACCAGCATCAGCTCCTGAAGACCAGGAGAGAAGCTGTGGGTGAATCTGTACAGATGCAGCTGAAAAGATCCCTGTATCAATGGGAGACACCATGCTGGGACAGTGGGCTGTAATGGGGAAGTTCCCAGCAGACCTGTGGAGGAAGTCCCCATGGAAGTCCTTGGAGCCACCTTTTTGGAAGGAGGCATTAAGAAACTGGTGAATATAATCCATTTTGGTTCTGGGCACATGACGTTTGTTGGATGAGTGCACAGAGATCCACCAGGCTTTTGCAGCCTGCTCTGGACAATATTCCCTGCACAGGAGCACAGGGGGAAGCAGGATTAGGCCTGAGAACATCAGTTAAGGATTAAGCTGAAATAAAACCTGCCATATGGCAGTAAGCAAAGTATGATGTTTTATTTCACACATGCTGGGGTATGCACAGAATGGGGCTCTTTGGAGTCCCCAGTGGCCAAACAAAATTGACTGAAGTGCAAAAAAAGGTGACCATAAAAAAAAACCAAACTGAAAGCAAAGTAATTGTTCCCAGATTGCCTTCAGAAATGAACAATCAAGTCCTGCATGAGCAAGACACAATAACAGAGGCAGGGAGAGTCAGGAATATTTATGAAGAACACCATAGAGGGCACTTCTTCTTTCAGCAGGGACATAAAAGACTTAGCAGCCAACACCACCCAAAAGTCCACATTTTGGATGGGGGCCTGCTATGGACTTTCAGACTGGCAGCCAGTGAAGTGGAAGGGATTGACATGCTAATTACAAATGAACACAGCCACAACAAATGTTGTTGGTCACAAGTTTTCCAGGCCTTAATTAAACATGATAAGACACACAAGGCCTCGGTTTATCAAACTGCCAGCATGAGGCCACTGCCTGTCATTCATCTTTGTATGTGGTCTTATGACAAACAGGAAGGTGAACTTACAGCCTTATTTCTCTTTTGATTAATTCAGTACATGAACTATTGGGTGTCCTCTCACTTTAATTCAAAATTAAGATTTTTTTTTATGAAGTCCATTCACATACACATTTTTAAAATTCTAAAACCCCCATATCTGCATTGTACTTTAAACTCTTACAGGTCATGGCAGAGACCTTGGTCTGATGCCTGCAAGCCATCCTCCACCTCCTGACCTTTGGAACAGATCCCAGTCTCAGGTACCAGAGTTCTGCATTGTGCCTTTAGTTACACATTCAATGTAAAGAACTGAATTGCCCAACAGTATGTATTAAAAAAGAAGCAGTTTAATTTACTAAATAGGATTTTTGAGGGACAGTGCCCCCACTCAGCATGCTTGAGCCTGAACTGTGTACTGGAGAGTACTGTCTTAGCATCCACTGTCCAAATGCAATTAAACAGAGCTGTTTTTCAAGAAAGCTGCACCCACTACAAATGAAGAGTTTAAGACATTAATCCATATCTGTACCAGCAGGCACCATACTGACTTACATGCAGTATGTAAATAAATGAATGGAGTATTGAAGGCAATCAGAGAAAAGATATGGCTGCAGGACAAATATCAAATATAGATTTTTTTAAAAATAACATTTACACAATCAGGTTTTTGTGTTGTGCTTGTTTGGTTTGGTATTGGCTTGTTTGGTATCTCTGTATTTTTCAGCTCATAAGACAAGCAGAAAACAGAGGGCAGTATAGGTGAATGTAGTTTCTGTACAGGGATCAATGTGATTGAGCACAGCTAGCTCTTCCACTCTAAAATGGGGCTGGGAGAGGTAATGTGTCTCCCTCTGGGGTAGACATTTGTAATTAAGACACCATGCCTCATCAGCACGCAGCAAAAAGAAAAGGTGCTTTGTTCTCTGTGGTTCCAACAGACAGCTGAGGAAAGGATTAAAGCGATTAAACCAAGCTGAACTGCCACAGGGGTTGTTTCTGAGGATGGACCCTGCACTTGCCTACCCTGGAGCTCAGCAGCAGGTTCCTCTGAACAGTGGGAAACTCCCTGAACACACGTGCAGCAGCGAGGGGAAGGGGGGTGCAGACCCACAACATCTCCAAGCTCATGCTCTCTGTCTTCACTGAACTGTTTCCCTTTAGCGTCACCCCGAAGTTGGTGTGAGGTTGTTTCCTGGTACTGCACTCACATGTTGGCATGGTACTGCCACACCTCTGCGAGGTGCAGCACAGCAGATCAGCAAAAAGGAAAACAGAGTGGAAGGGCTGTGCCAAGAATTCCTTATTGTGCTCACAGATCCAAGTCTCTACCATTCTATCCACTTTAGGGTCATTACCCTACAGGTAATGATACAGGTTATGTACAAGATATTCTAGGTCTGGTTTTGTAGCATGTTGCTTCTTACAACAACATGAATGACTATTGCAAATGATGAAGTAAAGATGTAGAGCCTGGTCATGCCAGGCAGTTTTGTCCCAAAAGCTCAGAAAATGACTTGTTTCTCCACCTGCCAATTCAGTCTTTGCTATGAGTGAAGAAAAAGAACTTACATTTAAGTAACTTACATTTCTGTAGAATATCTTAAGCAAAAGGAATTTTTTCTAAATGTCTTTATGACAAAGCTGCTACAATTTATTTTTAAGAAAACATCATAGCCCAGCGTCTCTTTTAATAGCTACAAATTCATTAAAGTAATGAATCTAAATTTGTTGATGTCATCTGTATCACTTTGTAAAGGATCCTTACATCCAACATGTCAAGGTGCACTCAGGACATGTCCATCACAATAAATTCACAGCTATGCTGTTGATATCTGTCCAGTGCTGAGTATGGTGCTTCCTGACAAGACTGAAAGGTGACCAAGTTTGGCAGAAGTTGCCCCCATGGTTGGGTAATGATGCTTCTGGTGCTCTACAATAGCCAACTCCTCCAGGGTAAGAGACTTCCAATTCCTAGAAGGTGGTTTTTCTGCATGGGAAAAGGATGTAGCCTGGGAGTAGCTTGGTCTGTGGCACTGTGTGTTTATGCTGAGGATAAGGTGCCTTGGTTTTGGGCAGCCCTAGCCTGACTGTCACCTAGAGAGCTACCCAGCCTCTTGTTTTTGGCAGGTGGATGGTGCTGGCATTATATCTCCTACTAAGCAAGGGGAGCAAAATCTGACATCAGTTTTCTCTCCTTTTCTTTAAAGTTTCCTGTCCCCAGATTCCTCTCTGTACCTTTCCCTGGCCAGAAAGACACAGGTTTCTGGTTTGCAGCCCACAGGATGTCTCTGGCTCTCAGCTCCTCACTCAGCCCTTTACACCTGCTCCCCATCCCATCACAAAGCACTAAATGTACTTGCTTGGCCTGGACATTTGTGGTCACATGTGGTGGAGAGAAGGGCAGCGACTCAGCCTCTTTGTCCCAGGAAGGAAGACTTCTGCTTTGGAGAGGCTCATGCTGAATCAATAAGTAAAACTTCCAAGTCAGAGAAGCCCAGTGTGTTACCAGATTTAGCAGAATAGCTGACATAAAACAAAACCAAGAGAACCTCAAAATTTAACAGACACCATCCTCTCTAGTGGAATTAAAGCTGATTACAGGTTTTTCCCTACACCTCACCCTCTGGCAGCTTGTCAATACTCCTGAGACTAACCACAGCAAAGGCAGCTCCATCATGATCTGCTTTCAAACATGCTCAGGGATACCCAATGGTCGACAGCTTCTGCAGTTCTCTATTTTCCCCCACTTGTATTACCACAGCCTGCGACCATCATGTGTTTTCCAGGTAGGTTTCTGTTATAGCAACCAAATCATGCCAGAAGCAACCATGTCATTGGCCCTTGCCTTCCTGTTATGCTGCAGGCAAAGTGCCTGGGATCCTTCTGTCTGGAGCCAAAGGCTTTGACCTTCTCCCACCAGCAACTAGCATTAAAGCCATTGTGTGTCTGCAGCAGTTGTGTAACAGGAGAAAAGGAAAACTGAAAACACTGTAACTGAGCTTGCTCCTGCTTCTTTGATGAATTATTTAATCTTTGTGATACAAATTCTCTCTCTCTCAAAGAAAATGTTGCTGTTTTAAACTGCTCTTGCTGTGCTGTTAAAAGCAACATTTGAAGGCAGAGGCCATGGGTGCACAACTTGACTTCTCCTTTAATTGTTCAGAGCTTATTTCTTGGGTCATCTGTGCTTGGACAGTCTCATGCTTTCAAAGGCACTTGTGAGAGCCAGGACTGATAGCAAGAGGAATTAATATTGCTACAAAGCACATAAACACTTCGTTTCCCCTGTCTGAACAGCTCTCCTGATGTCAATGGGAGTGAAATCTAGAGCACAGTTAAATACAATCTTATATGTTTGCAGGATTCAGACCTTAAGCAAATGATGGTTGTTCCAGCTAGAAGGAATTATTTGTGTTGGTCTTTCAGGGAAGGCAGACAGAATTGAGTAATACAAGATAAAGATTTTGTGCAGTGAGACACAAGCCATTATCAGCAGAGAATTAACTGGGAAAGTGATAAAGATCACAGTGATTTTTCTAGACTCAGGATTGACTAAATTTCTACAAATTCTGCACAACAACTCTTTTGATAGATTAATTAGCGTGAAGACGTTTGCACAAACCAGAGAATATTGATAAAATGAAGACATTCCCCATACAACAAGTGAAATTCACTCTTTCTCTTTAGAGTAATTTCTCTGCCTCTCAGAACCCCCTCTGCATTTGTCCTGTTAGTTCATCAATTGTAATCTAATGTTTTATTTTGCTCTCCAGATTCTTCTCTTCCACTCTCTGCAAGTACAGTGTATAAGAGCAGAAAGAATTTCTACTGGTTGATCAAAATGCTTTTTCACCATAATCAACTTAAAGGAAGGACCACAGAGAAGCATACATGCAAAAAGGAAAAATAAAACAAACCCCCAAACCTCATTTAGATTTACTTTTTATAGGGGTACTTCCACCATTTGAAGATTTTAGCACAGACTTAGGTGCCACAACCACATGCAAACTGAATTTTTCAAGGAACTTTCCTGTTCTGGAACTGCGGCCCAATGTTTCCATAAAATACCTTATTACACAATTAGAGAAAGTATAGAAGATGATAGAAGCAGAAAATATATGATATAAACCTCCAGTCTTTTAAATATCTACTATTTACTCATGTTGATGGTCCCAGTTAACTATCTGGGAGAGATGAACAAGGGAAGAAACCTTGTTTTTTAACCAAGGAAAGAGGAGAGTTCTGCCAGAAAATTCTTATTCTCATTACTGCAACGAACACACTTAATGCTAAGAAAATCCCGTAAGTAAAGGAGATTTTTTTTTACTCCTAAAAACAGTAAAGAGTAACTCTGCAAAAAACCTCAGGGAGACAAATAGCATGGCTTCCAGCTGTTCAGTGCCTTCACCAATCTTTTAGACACTTGTAAAGACAGAAAAGCCTTTTCACAAGACAGCAGAACAAGGTCATTTTGCTTTAACCTAAGAGAATTGTTGATCTCCTGATGACACTAAATGAAGAGCAGAAATGAATAATTGGACAGGTCATTCCTGCAAGCTTTGCTGTATGCTATCACTGTCCAAATTTCTCATGTGAAATAGCTGAGGACACCTGATGTCCTTCTGCTACTTTGAAGTCAACAGCCTTTAATCACCAGCAGCTGCATCTGGACCTGCTCTGATCTCCAAACTCCTTGAGAGGTTCATGTTATCCAGTGAATCTGTTTTAACTCCATCTTTTGCAGGTGAGTTGAAGCCTTGCTTTTTTTAGAAAAAACTCTTATCTATAACCATTCCTTCCTTTTTATGGATATTTTTCCTGTCCCCCAGGTGCAGAATACCCTGGGCACAGCTCCTGCCAATACTTTATTGTAGTCTAGGCTCATTCTAGATTCATATTCTCTCATATTCTCTCCATTATGCTCCTGTAGCACTGCATATTGATCAGCTGTTTCCTAGTAACAACTGTATTTTTTTATTTACATCAGCTGTGCTTTGCAGTTTGAAATGCTTTGTTTTCAGTGTACACAACATGAGAAATAATAGCACAAATACAATGTTGTCAGCAGTTAGACTGTGGTATCCAAGGCATGATTAAAGGATACTCCTAGGCTAGAATATTGGTTGGCAAAGGCTGAGTTGTCAGCCTCAGCCTTAAATACTAAGGAAAACTGCATCATCTGTGTGCCACTGGAAGCCTAATTATGCATCTCCTACACATTTATCACAGCAAGAACCTTATCTCTAGGTTACAGTCAAGAAATAAAATTGAGAGGTTTAATGACTTCTAGGCCAGCAATATTCAGCTGATAACCCCATGTGGCATTTGTAGCTTCACCAGGGGGCTCTTTGGGAAGTGGCATACTTCAGCCTCCCCTTCTTCCCAGGAGTGCCTCAAGACCAGGTCAGCTTTCCCAGCAGCTATCCTGGTCATGAGTGTGAGCAGTCAGTCAAGCTAAATTGCTAAATTGCTATTGCTTTTTCTGCCCATGTCTGGTTTAAAGTATTTGTCTTTAAAAGGGATACTGGAAGCTTCTTGACTCAGCTGACACCAGTCACTCGCACTTAAGTGAATTAGTTAAACATTCACATTGGCATTAAGGCAAAAACAACATTATAATCTGCTTATTTATCAGCATACCTTATTAAAAGTAAGCAAATCATTCTTTCCAAGGGTGCACTGCAGTCATTTGCATACAAGGTGTGTTAATAACAGAATGGAAAGGTCATATGGACCAGGGAAAGGAGCTGTCTGGAAGCCACAGTGAGCCTGAGCAGAGTAACCAGATTACACAGCAAACCTACACTTATCAGCAAGGGTGCATTTGCTTCTGCTCAGGTGCTGGGGCAAACAGCCTGGCAAAAGCCTCACAGGCATCTCCCTCAGTGAGGTTGCTTGGTGAGCTTTGACATGTATAATCTGTTCTTGAAGGCCACCTGGCTGAGAGGAACCTAAATAGTTCTGAATGCGAATGGTCTCTTTTAAATACCATTCTTCTTGTCCTACCTTTAGAGGACTCAGATAACTGAAGCTGCACATTAAGTCCATGATACTGCCCAGAATAGTTAGGAAAGCAATGCTGGCTTCATTAACTTTCTCTGTCAATTCATAGCTAAGCAAACAGCATAGAACAGAGCCCAGGGAGCTGGTGTCCTGCCCTACAGAAGTCAATGAATTCTAGGAGCAAAGCTATGGCCAAGTATGGAAACCTTCTCTTAAACATTTTCTTCTTCTCAGCATACCAACTTTCTGCTATGAACACCGTATGTAGCTTGGATAGCTTATCACAGCCTTGACTTCAGTTGCCAGAACTGGCATGTCAGGGTGAGGGACTTCCTGCAGGAGGCCCGGATACAGCCTCTCCCATGAAAGGCAAGGGCCAGGAACTTTGGCAGAACTTGAATTTCCCCATATGCTTTCACCCCTTCCTTTATACATCTAAATACGTTACTGATGCCAGGGCAGTTTTAGAGTGTAGCTTAATTGAGAATGTGAGTAACTGAGACCTAATACAATCCTGTCCTCTCAGCTGACACCACACAGCAGGAAAACCACCTCAGCTCCTCTAAGAACATAGAAAATATACATTCATGAATCCCCAAGTTAATTAAAAATAACAGAATGGAAATGAGCAATAAATTACTTTAGAGCATTGCCACAATCTGGGATTTAGGATGAAGTACAAATATTATCAAGGAAGACAAGCTCACACTGTCTTAAAATCTGGCTTAGGACCAGTGACCGCAGTTATCTGTAAAAACAGTAATTGCTGTTAACATCTGTCACTTTTTCCTCCTCTGAGCTTTCTGCTCAGTGCAATTTTTTAAAGAGATGAGACAGATTTTGTCAACTAAACTGGTGCTATATGGCCACTCATCTGCCATGGAGTACCTTGACCCAGGGCACTCCTTGGGGGCCATTTTGAAGTAGAACAAATTTGTCTGCCCAGCTCTCTCCTTCCCCTGTATAGTTTCTGCAGGAAGTAGAGTGTCACAGCTGTTTTCCAGGCATCCTTCTACAGGGAATTCAAACCTCTGTGGTTGGTGAGGGGTTCCCCCCACTATTATCCCCTAAAGATTAAGATCAGACAAAGAGTATTCAAACTCCATGGTGAATTCCTGACGTTTGGAAACCTTTTATCACAGAGAGAGCCCAGATAAAGTGGAAGAGATTTAACATTTTGATTTTTGTATTCTGCACTGGGTATGTGTTTATATTAGAGGAAGATCAGTGCAAACCGAAGGAAGCAGGTCAACTTGCCTCCCTATCACCAGTAGCAGACTGGTGTAGGCTAGTAGTAGACTAGTCCATGATGTAGAAGTTATGCCTACCTGTGTCCTTGGGAACTTCTCTTACCAACTCAGGAATAATAGTCTCCCATAATACTGTGGGAAAGGACCTCAGTGCATTAACATATTTGGTAGCATTAGGAAGAGCATCATAGGAGTATAAAAAGGCACTTGCTCAGAGGACAAGAATGCTTTGTGCATAGAGGGACACAGGACACTTCCTCTGGCCTAATGAATTTCCACTTACTATTTTATGAAGAGTGCTTGCATCATAAGAGATGGCATTTCTGGTGCTGTGGCTGATGCTGTCACATGGAGCTTACACAGCTTAACCACATCACTCTGGGTCCATCTTCTCTCCCCAGCAGACAGGGCTCTCTGCACCGCTTTAGTTGTGCCCCTGAAACAGGTTTATTCAACCTTCTTAGCAGCAGCTCTGGTCAGGCTAAGGTTGAATTTTTAAAGTGATGAACCATACATGGCTGAAGGGAGTTTCTACCTCCTCATAGCTGCATGTGATTTTCCCCAGCCTGTGGTCAGCCAAACACTGAGAATACCTACCACAGTCATCATCAGGCTTCAACAAAGTGTCTGAAGCTCTGGTAGGAAGAGGTTAAGAGAAGGAGTCCTCCCAGCCACTCATCTATTTCTGTGCACACACAGTGCCTGGCACTGCAGCGACCCTGATCTAATTTGGCCTCCCTGTGGCAATATCTTTTAAATGTCATTACTTTGAAAATAAGGATGTTGATGTTTAATGAGAAAATGATCCCAGGCAAAATAAGATAGTAGATTTTCGTAAGGTAATGGAAAGCTTTAAGGGAACAAGCCTGACATGAGTGCTTCTTCAGGGCTGAGGGTACTGGGACCTGCTGGGACCTCATTTGTCTGGTTTGCTTCTGCTCAGGTGGGTTTTCACAACTGCCCAACAAATACACATCTCAAGAGGATTTGCCTTTTTATGATCTTCACTTGAAATTAAGGACTCAGGAGAGAAAGAGATCCTGATGCTAAAAGGAAAGGGTCACCCTCTCTGCAAATGGGCAGCAGTACAGCAACCTGAGTGAAGACCACTCCAGCTCCAAAATGAGCTGCTGTCTATCCCACTGGTGGTGTGGGATACTTTCTCTACTTAAAAATTTTAGTGGTGTTTTCTGTGGTGAGAAAACATATCTAGACAGAAACAGATTAAAATCTTTTTTCTATTTTACACTGTACACTGCAATGATTATATGAAGATAAATTTGAATAACTAGTCCTCTGGGACCATGATACTGTGTTATCCAAATCCTGTCTTTAATCCACTCTGCAACTGCACAGAAACAACTCCAATCAGACTAAAGGCAGTGAAAGGATGTTTTTCATCTATATGTCATCACTTAGCCTTGCTATATTTTGCAGCTATTTAATGCTTTGCACACTTTCTTTCAAAATGTTGGATGTGCTCATCCCTCTCCAGGCAGCTTTCCAGCCACTCTTTCCCTAGCCTGTAGCATTGCATGGGGTTGTTGTAACACAAGTGCAGGACTTGTGTGTGTCCTGGTTGTGTAGATCATTTCTGCTTGGTTTGCAGATACTTCATTCTGCTCCCCATCTTTGTCTTCCAGCTCAGGGGGCTGTGTACCCCTAGGAAAACTGGTCTTACTATTAAACACTGAGGTAAAGGAGGCATTAGGAACCTCTGGAGTTAAATCCTGTTTGTGGTCAGGCACAGGGGGTGTCCCCTAGGGCTCTGCATTGGGGCCGGTCCTGTATAATACCTGACAAGGAGTCGAGTGCACCCTCAGTCATTTTGCAGATGACAACAAGTTGGGCAGGAGTGTTGCTCTGTTGGAGGGCAGGAAGGCTCTGCAGAGGGATCTGGACAGGCTGGATCAATCAGCTGAAGCCAAATGTGTGACACTGTGTGCCAGGTCCTGCAGTTGGGCCACAACAACCCCAGGCACTGCAACAGGCTGGGGGCAGAGTGGCTGGAAAGCTGCTGGTGGAAAAGGATCTGGGGATGCTGGTCCACAGTGGCTGAACATGAGCCAGAGTGTGCCCAGGTGGCCAAGGAGGCCAATGGTGACCTGGCCTGGATCAGCAAGAGTGAGGCCAGCACGAGCAGAGGAGGGATCATCCCTGTGTACTTGGAACTGGTGTGGCCTCACCTCAAATCTTGTGTTCAGTTTTTGGCACATAACAACAAAAACAACATTGAGGTGCTGGAGTGTGTCCAGAGAAATGCAACAGAGCTGCTGAAGTGTCTGGATCACAAATCTTCTGAGGAACAGCTAAGGGAGCTGGGGGTGTTTATCCTGGACCAAAGGAGGCTCAGGAGCTGTACATTTTTCTTTATGCAACTACATAAAGGGAGGTTGCAGCAGCTGGGGGTTGGTGTCTTCTCCCAGGTAACAAGTGCCAGGATGAGAGGAAATGACCTCAAGCTGCACCAGGGGAACTTTAGATATCAGGAAAAATTTCTTTACTGGAAGCATGGTCAGCTATTTGAACAGGCTGCCCAGGGAAGTGGTGGAGTCACCATCCCTGGAGGTATTTAAAAGATGTGTACATGTGGCACTTGAGGACATGGTTTAGATTTGGCAGTGCTGGGTAATGGTTGGACTTAATGATCTTAAATGTCTTTTCCAACCTAAAAGATTCTATGACTCTATAATATGGAATGTTGTCTCTATTTTTTGCAAGGCTTTTTGCAAACTTCTCCTCTACCAGCTCACCTTTGAGTCATGATACCCGGTAACTGAGGGACACACAGTATTTGCAAATGCTCAGTACAGAATTTCCCCTGAACCATAAAGCTCAAAACATATTTTGTGATTTGTTTTTTCTTCTGGCCACACCCTGAGAACAGTCACCAAACCAGGCTTTAAGAACTCAGGGCAGGGACGTTTTTCCTCAGATGTATTTATTCAGAAGCTGGCACAACAAGGTTTTCAAGTGTAATTTAATAATTGCTTGTTACTAATAATTACCACCTGTGCACTAATCATTATGTAGGATAACTTTAACAATTGGTTAGTCCGAAAGGTGCTGTTAATGCCAGGCACTCTGTTTACTCAGGGACTCTACCTGGCAGCCCTGTGGAGCTCCCTGGCCACGTGGCTGGCGGATGCATGCTGGCTAGTCCTGCAGCTGGGGAGAAGCTATGTCAAAACCTTCTTTCCCTGCCAACAGCAGAAACTGGATGCTGGAGCAGGCTGGACCAGACTCAGTGGCAGCCAGCTATTCCAAGCTTTGCCGTGGCTCCACAGTTACAAACCATCAAAATTAAATGTCAGTCTGACTGAGTTGCTTACACCAGGAATGTTAAATTACAGTGTAAAGCAAACCTCCAGAAGACTTGAATTGCTTAGAGGGTAATTTTACTGTCTCTGGCATCCCATGCATGCTTCCATCGTGGTTTTCCTAATAAGACATCCGTGTTGTTTTTTGTTTGATTGAAAAGTACATGCAACCTCCAAATAAAATAAATATGCACATGCTCAGTTCCTATACAGGAAGTCTGGCATTTAATCTGTCCACTTTTGTTAATATGTTTGCATATACATGGCCACTATGTGTAGTTATGTGTGGCTCATACATGTTGCCCTCAGAAATTTGGGATTGTCTAATTCAAGCTGCAACTGCATTTTGGATTCCTGTCTGTGAAGCCTTGTTGCACACCAAAACTGTTACCAGCACTGATATCTCCTTGGTACACAGGGCTTCGAGTCAGAGGCAAGGTGCTCTCAGCCCAAGCTGTATCTGCCCGAAAGTCTTCCTGAGCCAGGCAAGGCCGGCAAACCTGCAGGCTGTGGCTCTGTCCTCAAACCGATGTGAGCAGAAATATTAATTTGTTTAATCAAAACAGACTAAATAAGATAGATAAGAAACCATGAAAAATTCTGGAGTGCATGATTTATTTTGAAATCACAATCAGAGTAAAGCACATCTCTACTTTTCCACATTTGCTCCTAGATTACAAATTAGGAGTTCATCTACTGTGATGCTTAAGTGTCGTCTGTAAAATATTTACTCCGAGTTTGATCGGTTATGAGTGACGGGAAGGTATTAATGTGGCATTTGTAGCATTGAGTGAACATTCCAGCCCCAGTCCAGAAAAGAGCTTAAGGCTCATGCCACTGAGCTGTGATCTCTGGCCAGCCTCATAAAAGATGTTAAACTTGTGTTGTGCCAAAGAGTTCCTGAGCAGCCTCTGAGCTGAGGATGCAGCAATAAGGCTGCTGCTGTGCTCCATTGATTCCCCATCACCCACAACCCTTCTGAGTGCCCATGCACCTCCCTTCCCTGTCAGGCAAGTGGTGTTTGGGAGTGCTCTGGGCAAGAGCTTTGTGGGGAGCAGGATAAGCAGGTTAAAACAGTAAGCCTTGATAATTCTTCTCAAGCTCTCTGTTGGTTTAACAGTGGCTCCCAGTGTTCATGCAAGGTGGGACAGGGGCAATGAAAGCCTCTTGATCAAGACCCAATTCTTCACCTGCTGTAAATACCTGAACTGATCTCCTGGCTTTCACTGCTCCTTTTTCTGTGGTTATGAATAAAACAGACCCTTGTTATGGCTGCTAAGCACAACTGCCATAAACAGTTTTGTTATCCTTCAGCATCATTTACAAGTAGGAAACAAAGTGCCTGTTCTTACAGGAGAGAAGACCAGAAAAAGAAAAAAGAAGGGATGAGAAGGGACTCTCTGTGTCCTCAGAAATCAGGCTGCAGATGGAATACAGGGATTTCCTCCCTGGGGGGAGACTGGCATATTAGACTAACATGAGGGAAGAGCCTGACTTGGGAGAGGGTGGGACCTGTGAGATTTGGGCTAACTCCGGGTCTGGCTGAGAGATATTCAGCCAGATGTTGTGGGCTGGAGGTAAAAGTATCAACTGATATTGTAGCAAAATCATACAAACATCACCCCTGGACAGAAACATTCCTAGATTGGTATTAGCAAACAAGTGCACAGTGCCTGTGAAATAAAGGTTAAGAGGAGCTTAAGCAGACACTTAGAAGATGTTATGGGCCATATCCTTCTTGGAAAGAGCTGCACTCTGACATATACCTCAAAAACTCTTTATTCAAAGAAAATACCAGGAAAAAAAAAATCCTTGGTAAGTTATGGAAAGCCCTTTGAACCCCAGAGGCTGGAAGTCTGACTGCAGTTAAAGATACTGCATTTAACTCTAATTGGAGATCACAAAGGAATGCCTGTGCAGCCCACTGCAGGTACAGCAATAAATAGAAAATATCCCAGAGTTTGCACACTCCAGCCTGGGTGCTGCGTGCTGTGTGCATGTGTTCTGCAGGTGGCATTTTCAGCCCATCTTCCTCCATGTTGCTCTGTATGTTCATTTTGGAAAAACTTCTAATTTGTGCATGAAATGGTCATTTCCTTGAATGCCATGAGGCAATTGAATCTAATTTCCTAATTTGCAGTTTCAAATGCTTGTTTGCATGAGGAGTCATGTCTGTGGGCAAGGGGGCTCAACCACGCAAGCACAGACTGCTGCACATCTGGACTGTGGGATTTGAGAAGCAGCAGCAAAACAACAAACCCCATGAAAAGGCCTCAGAAAATAGCATGACCTTTAAATGGCAATATTAGTAATAGAAAAAATAAAGGGAAGGAAACAGGACTCATTTAATTCAAGTGGATTTTCAAATATAATGTAGTTCATTTAATGTTAATTTCATTTAATGTTAATTTTAAATAGCTCACATCTGTTGCAGATATCCACAGGACTGATTTAACCTGTGAACTGGGGCTGCTTTTCCTTGCAGTCCTTTACATCAATTACAAAATCCTACCACACTGCAATGCTATACACATAGTTGCTTCCTTTGGAAAGGAGCAGGGAGAGGATGAACTATGCAAAATGGACACCGGTCATGTTGCTTATTGTACAGCAAAAAAGACCTATAGTTTCTGTGCTGACAAGAAAACAGCTCTGACATAAAAAATAAAATCCTACCCAAAGCTATGATTTGTCTTACTATTAGCCCATGCAAAATATTTCTGTAGAAATGTGAAAGCTAGAAGTACTGGCTGAACGATCATGGACCACTGGTCTCTGTTCTTTCCTTCTTTGTATGCTTGATACTAACTGAAGTCTGCCTTTCACACTGGTTTGTGGTAAGTGAATTTTAAGACTGTGAAATAGTTCCAGCTGGAAAATTACACTGAGAACTCAAAAAAGAGAGAGTAAGATGATTTTTTGACACTAGTTAAATTTTTCAAAGCTGATGTTCTGCATTGTGATGATTTTGTATGGATGTAGTATTGCAATTTACAGGAATGTTAGAAGAACTGAGATCTGGATGCACTGAGTACCATTAACATAACTCTCAAGTGGAATGTGCAGCAATTTAAATTAATGAATCACTAATTTCCTGCTCTTTCAAAGAACTCCCTTTACTGCAGTAAGACTCACAGAAACAAGTGAACACATGCCTGCTTATTTAGTGGTGTGGCCTAAAAGTCTCTAATAGGACTATTAAATAAACAAGAACAACTATCTGATGCATTTGTCCCAGTAAAGGGCTTTGTTATCTCTGCACCCAAGTGCTGCGTGTCGTATGCACTTGTTTTTCAAAGCAGGGCACCTACGGCAGCCTTACATGGCTGTTAAAGGGAAGGTTTTGACACTTAAGAGATTTCCATTTCTTTCTGCACTGAAATCTAAGCCTGACAGACTCACGAGCTAAATTAATTCCTTAAGCCCTTGACCCAGTGATAAAACTTATCTGAAGCAGAAAATGGAAATGTACAGTGTGCTTTATAGAGCTGATCAAATATCCCCCACAAAATGCTGAAGCAATCAGAAATGAATGATCTGCTCCCATGGATAGGAAAAGTGGATGTTTTAATTGCATCAATTACTCACCACCAATTATTTGTGAGAAGTCTTTTATGTATGGATGGTTCAGGAACTTATCTATGTATGTTAAAATCAACTGAATTTCCTATTATTTTTCTGTGAACACCAAGTTAGCTGTGCTGATGGTTCAAATCAGAGCTGGAGGAGACTGCCAAAATTTGGAGCCTGCAGCTACCGTGTGACTTCTTCCCTACTGAAACTCTAAAGAAACTAACAGTGTGGTAGGAATTTGATCCTTACTGAAATGTCTTTAAAAAAAGGAAAACCAGACAATCTCCTGAAGGAGATGATGTACAGATATATACTGTATTTTAATTTACTAATACATTATTATGCAGCAGAAGGCAACACACGCAAAGGATGCTAACACAAGCCATTTCTTTTTGTTATCCTTCCACTAAGGTAAGAAACATCTTTGTCACTGACTAATCCATCAGCCTTTTCAGATCCATTTCTACCCACACACAGCATAGTTTTGGGAACCTGTGTTTTTGTGAAACCATTCATTGCTGCTGAAGGAAAGCAGTGCCCACCAAGTTAACAGGAAGGGAGCTCATCTCTCCTCAGTGCTTCTCAACCCTGTAGGGATCCCTGTGTAACTCCCGTGCTGCTGGATGGCTTTAAATGGCTCAGGAGGGGAGTTCATAGTCCAGACCATTACATATGTGGTGTTCCTTACAGACTCTAGGCTGAATTTCTTCTTAGTTAACATTAATGGTCTTGGATGTGTTCATATGAGGACAGGATCTGACCTGGGAAATGTCCAAGTATGCTACCTAAAGGGTGAATGTTTGTGTTGATCAAACTGCCAGCTTGATGATACTGTCGGCCATAAGTGAACCTGAGATATTTATGTGACATCTGGGAAGAGTCCCTGTGTGGTGGCTGCTGTACCTGGCAGGGACCATCTACATCATTTCACACGGAGCTGATTCCTACAGCGCATCCTACCTTGTGAAACAGCATGGACAGACCTAGTATCTCCAGAGAAATCAAGATGTGCTTTTCCCAAGATATTTCCTGAAATAACCTGTATTTCCTGCAATGCTGCTGTCAGCCTGCTGTGGCTGGCATGAGGAGCTGTTATCACATGTAACCCATGCCTGAACCCCAAATCCCCCTGGAAACGCAGTTGCCACGCAGTGATTTAAGACTCCTTAAGCAGGGCAGGAAGAGATCAGAAAAACAAGGAAAGCCTATTTGCAAAGCTAAAGAAAGATATCGTGTAGCTGGGGCAGGAAAAGCAACAGCTGAGCAGAGCACCCAGCGGCACTGCAAGGCACAGGCACAGGACAAGTGATAAAAAGTTCCAAGAGTAGAAGAGCTCTGAACCTCTGCAAACACTTTAAGGCTTGTCAGCCCTGCCAGGTGCCCTCCACCAAGGGATGTCCTTCCAACACTGTGGGATCCAGGGAGAGGGGCTACATATAACTGTGCTGCCTCAGTGCTGCCTATTGTCACTGAAACTTCTCCACAAGTCTATGAGACTTTGTCTCAGTTTCTGCTCCCTTCTCAAATTTATCACTTTGGTAAAATTACTGATATTGTCCTATGCCAAAGTGAGACATGTTTCTGTGTTTGCTATGGCATTAGAGCTGAATTGTAATGGGGCTTTTTGATGAAAAGCTGCAGTTGGACTTGATGTTCTGAAAGAGCTTTTCCAACCTAGATTATTCTATGATGAAATGGCAAAATTGGCATCAACAAATAGATTTGTTGTGAAATAATTTTTTCTGCTTTTTTAAAAGAAAAAAAATGAATTGCAGGGAAAAGCTTGAAGTTCAAGAAATGATAAATATCCCACTGATGTGAGCTGTCTCCTCCCTTTAAAGAGTTTTGGTGTGGGGCCATCAGTTGTGTACTACCGGTGCTCCTCTGTAAGGTACTGGATGTAAGCAAATGTATTGGGGAAGAGCTGTGTGATAGATGCTGGGGACTTTTGGCTCTTCAGCTACCTACTCCAACTGAGGCCACAGCACCTTTCCAGGCAGTCCTTGGGGACTCTATACTCTGGGATGAGGCACTTTGCATCTTCCTTTCCAAATACCCTCCAGCTGAGAGGCAATGCCTTCCCCACTCTTGGAGCATTTTCCCTGGATTTCTCTTAAATGCCAGAGGCATACGAAATTTCCTCAGCTGCAGCTCTTCACACATAACTTTTGGGGATCCCACGTGGTCAGGACCAGCCTCAGCAATGTGGTTCCCCAATACTGAGTCCAAGCAATGTCCACTCCTGCTTCCAAAGGCCCAGCAGGATCAGGAGGACCTTAAAAAACTAGAAATGTGGCTGACAAAACATACACTTAGGGTCGCAAAAGAGGACACCCCCAGCACCAGCAACCTCAAAGGCAGTGGAAAGAAGTCGAGGGGACAAGCACCTGTGAGGATTGTGCCTGATGCCATCCCTCCTGCCCTTCTCCGTGTGGACTGAAAAGCTGTACATCTCCCTGGTTCATTGAGCTTGAGCTCTGATGGGAGCCTGATGAGATTTTAACCAACACCCTAGCAGCTCCAGGACATCTCCTCAGTACAGGGGAAGAGCTGCATTTCTTGACAGAGGTGCCTAAAGGTGTGAATTCAAGCAAAGGATGCATGTTTGGTGATGGCATGGCATATCCCTCTGCCTGGAACTGGCATACTCTCGCCTTTCTTTTCTTCTTTCCACCTACCTGACTGGATTTCTCTGTCTCCCAGAGCAGTGAATCAAGGAAGAGCAGAGCTTTTGGATGTGGCAGCCAAGAGGTTTCAGAAACAGAAGACAGGATAGAAAGAGTCCCTTCTTTAAAAAGGAAAAACAAGGCAAATATGCAGGGGAACAATGAGATAAGGATAAATTAGAGATTTTGCAGTTTTAAAGCCAGCTGCTCAGTCTGGTATGGCCTGGTTCATAAGCATGACACACCCAGTGTTGGCAATAGCACCTCAAGATCCTGTCAGCCAGAGAGTGGAAATGGTGGCCAGGGCAAAGATATGCTAAATTTCCTAGTCAAAAAGTCAGAAGACAGAATATGCATGTCAATTTATTGGAACCTAAAAATAAAACCGACAAGACCCTTTTAACATCAGGCCATTTCTAGTTCTTAAAAACTGAACCACACCTTTCCAAATGTCATTAATGGTAAGCCCACAGAATCTTCCATTGTTTAGACATGAAAAGAAATCCTTACTGTAAAGACAGAGATGTATTAGACAGAGATGGTAAAGAAATTCTAGAATGAGTCTCTAAATGCCATCTTGTCATTGTATCAATCATTTAAGGTCCTTGTAATATGCCATCTATATTAGCATTTTGTGCCTTATAATAAAATTATAGATAGGGAGTATCTACTGACTTGTTTAGAATCTCCTACACAGCCTAAACCCAACCAGATCACTCTCAGGTTAGTGATCAGAAGATGTCCCAGATTCATGTCCATACTCCTATGCACATTTACTTAGCAGGAAGACAGAAACAGTTGCCTTCAATGATCTCATTAATTAGGTCTTAGGTAAAAAATCAAGTTATTGTGGCACCTTGGCAAGCTCTGCATATTATCTGAGCCATCACGTGTGTTCTCTCTGCTTGCAGGAGGAACTGAAAAAAGAATGGGTTGGCCTGAAGTTCATGTGCATTTGTGGGTTTCCCAGTGATCTGGTTAGTGTGTCTGAAGGCACTGATCTTCCCCCAGACTGCAGCACCTGGCTGCCCTTGCTCTGTCTCTCAGCTAAATCAATTGGCTCATCTAAAAACCAGAGATTCTACATTCCTCCAGGCTCTGCCACCCAGCTGCTGCCTGGATCCTCATATAAAAACCAAATCTTTCCAGGCTTCTCCTTGACCCTGGCACAGAACACCCCAGCAGTCTCCTGGCTCCTAATTTTAATATGCTGGAGAAATGAACCCCTTTCCTAAGTATTAACAATAATAAAAACTTATTGGTCACACCATCAAACTTAAGAGATACATTGGCCAAAGTGACAGATGATAGCAATCTATTCAAACAGCCACCTAAACAAGTCTGCTGAATGTATCTCTATCCTCCTCTCTTTGAGGCATTGGGAGTAATATTTTACATGAGACTTGGCAGGGAATCAAAAACTGAGAATGTGTTCTCCTTAGCTCTACCAGCTGCTAGAAACCCCTTGACAACCCTGTAACAGCCCTTTATCTGTCTAAAGCAGAAACAGTCTCTCTCAGAGCAAGAGGCATTTCACTGAGGTGTCAGCCTGAGCAAGCCTCCATGCTGCCACTTCGTACCACTGTCACTATTTAATTTAGAAGCCTTCATCTTTAAAAGCTTTAGGATACATCTGGAAACATAGCCACAGACATTTCTCCTGCCATCCTGAGCTAGTCTTGCTCCATTGGAGCTAAGGAGGCTCTGCAGGCTGGCAGCAGCTGGTGGAAAAGGATTCAACTTGTGGCTGCCCCATGCAGCTTGTGTCACTAAAGCCCATCTCCCAAATCACAGAGAGATGCAGGAAGGGTGATTTCTTCACACCACATCAGCAGTGACCCTTTTCTCTCTTTACATTCTAGTCTTGATTACAAAACATGGAAAAGTTGGAACAAACATTACTCTAGGGATGCAGGCTGCAGCTGGATTGAAAATTAATTTAGGGCTTAAATTCCCTGTATTTCCTCTAGAGATCCTACCCTGGGTTTTGAACCCAGGGTCCAGTGCAAGAGGACCTCAAAGGGGTGACCAGGTTCAGAGCAAAGTGCAACCCATGCAGTCCCTCACACTGCACGTGAGCACTAGAACCTTCACTTCTCCTTTAGTGGGAACATGATGGCTGTTATCATGGATATATCCCTTGAAAGTACACTTCCAAACCAGAATGACTCCTTTTAAATATGTGGTGATATGCTCTCATCATCTGCAACAGAAGCCATCCCCTGGTAAGATTGAGCAGGTTGAAAACATTTCAGATTTGCAGCTACAGTGCTGGGGGAAGCAGTGACCCCAAACCAGGTCTCTCTGAGCCTGGAGCAGACACCCATTCTCCAGACATATTGCCTGATAATATTTTCTCTCATGGGCTGTGGTGCCTCCCTAAAATCCTTTTGAATTAATTTTTTCCTGAAACAGCTCATCTAAAGAGATGCCAGATGATGTCAGAGATGCAGCCTGAACATTTGTCCACACTGTGTGTGCTATTGCACTAAACATTTTTTCTGGGCAGAGGTATCCACTCTGGTCCTGTCATCATCTATGCAAGGTGTCCAGCACACCTGCAGAGTATATTTCATGGACTAGAGCAACTTTGAAGGAATAAATTGAAGTGCCTGAAGCCAGCATAAAGGCTAAGCATATGGCAGGCAGCAAGCAGGATGCTTTACCATGTAACAAGTTTGTGAAAATCAGTGATTTCAAGCTAAGGAAGAGAGGGCAGGGAAATGTTTTTACCTCTGGGACCTAGTTGGAACTCCCTGTAGATGTCTCTTGGCATTAACAAATGGTTCCCTTATTTTCTCTCATAGTGGTCATAACTGGATTCTTTACTCCTCCTTTTCCCATGTGAAAATGTTACTTAAAATGAGACTCAAATCTCCAGGGAAATACTGAAAATACAGGTGCCAGAAAATGAGATGTTTTCATTAGCAGGCAATGTAGCCTTCATACAAAATCGACTTTCATAGTTACTTTACCCCATGTAATTACACAGCAAAGCTCTGTTTAACCTATCACTATGTAATGGAAATTTTCTATTTCAAATCAGATCAATGTTAAGAATTACTCAGACATTTCAAGAGATAATAGCTGTAATTAAGGTGGTTCTAGTGATGGGCTCCTATTATAACATGGCAAAAGATTCTCTGATAGTCTTGCTGACTGCAGTAGTCACAATTGTTTTCATTAATATTGACACTATTCTCTTACCAGACAAACAGAAAAGGAGATTAATCAAAATACTGTGCTGGCTTCCTATGCTCTGAACCCCTCTTTTGGACTGATGCTCAATTCTTAGTTTTCAGTTGGAATAAAGAGCAGTTTTTGTAAGATGTGCAGGCAGCTTCACACCTGTTATTTAAAGCAAAATTGTGAGAACAAAGAGAGATAATTATTTTTTGAAAATCTGAAAATAAAGCACTGGTGAGACTTAAATGCTACAATTCCTAAACATCTCATTTGTTTCCAATTTGTGCGTTAGTGATGTGAGATTGCTGGAGTGCGTACAGACTGGGGAATGAGGTGAGTGTGTATACATGAGTTCATTATCTTGGCGAAAAAGATTGCACAGACCAAGGCACAACTGGCACATGAGCCATTTGGGGTTGTGAGTCTGACTCAGGAAATTGGGGGCCTCCAGTGGCAAGTCCCCGTGGTGATGGTTTGGGACAAGCAAAGAGTGTGTTGAATTTCAAAATGATGGAATAAAAGAGACCTTCATTTCCAGCAGAACCAGTGAAGTTAAACAAGGGACAGATCTGACTTTAAAAGTCCTATAAATGTTAATTTTTCATGGATATCAGTTCTACACAGTCAGTTGAAGCTGTCAGAGTCAGCTTCTCTGGAACGAAGGTATCATGTCAAGTCATCCAGACAAAAGTTATGTCAAGTACCAAAAATGGGAAGGGCCAAGACAAGCAGGGAGCATGACAGGAGAGCAGGGCATGATCTCACACAACTCACAGTGAAAAGGGAAGCAAACGAACAGCTTTGTTCTGAGGAAATTCACACACTGATTTCCAGATCCAGCAGTTTGCCAGTTAAACAAGCAAAGGAAGAAAACCAACCATAAAAATGCACACTTGGGAGCATTGTGCATATATTGATCACTACACCTGTGGCTGCTAAATGTGCTTTGGAAATACATCTATGAAATATGATGAGTCAGTTAAAAGTTTATTTCAGTAGATTTGTATACTATGAAGAAATAGGAAACTGTGAATCCCTTAACCCCAGTTTTCTAAAGAAAAACATGAAAATACCAAGGGAAAACTGTATTTGCAAAGATTTTAATTCACTTCCTGCTTTCAAATACTAGTTACCATGATGCAGCCTCCTAAAAAGTGAGTGATAACCACAGAAATTGTTGCTGTTTTCATATATCTAATGCAAAACAAGTATTTTTGTGTAACCCTTCAAATGTGAAATATTATCTTGTGTTTTGTACATAGAAGTACATAGAAGTACCCTCCAAGTTTGCAAGATGGAAAACAGCTATACTTTATCAGATGCATTGCCCAGTTTTATATCTACAGGAACCTCAAAGGTTGATATTAAAGGACCTTGAGACCAAAGGACCTGGTAGATCATTTATTATTGAAGTGAAAATAATGTTTAAAAAAAGAAACAAACAAACAAATAAAACAAACAAACAAAAAAAGAAACACCAAAAAAAGCCCTGTAAGGAACAGATCGTCTCTGCTAGAAGTCTCAAAATGTCTGCTTCCTGCCTTAATGTTGACTTTCAGAGGCTTTACAAGTTTATAAAACGATGTCTCACTAGTGATTGCCTCACTGACCTTTGCAATGTGGGCTCAAATCCCATTGCAGCTGACATTTTGTTTTGCTTAGAGGGGCTCTGCATCTTACTGAGGCTGTAGTCCCACTGGGATATGGCTCTCCCTTATGGTCCTTGCAAACAAGACAGTCTGTTTTCCTGCTCTCTGGTTCCTGGCCAGGACACAATAAAAAAATACAAACCCTTGTGGGAATGGAAAACTAACTAACTAAAAAATATCATGAAACCTCATTCTCTTAGTTCTATATATAACCTTTAAATCCATGATTACAAATTACTTCTCGCTAATATTTTGTAAAATGTTCTTTTAAACTTACTGGAGGCTATGCACTCACTTATTAAAAGCTAGTAAAACTAGTTGTGTGAAGCCTCTGTCAAAATCAGTATTTAGAAAAAATAAATCCTAGACTTTTACAAAAGAAGAAAAATACATTGTGACACTGACATCTCAAATTCATCACTGCTCAGTGTCTGTTGAAAAAAAAAACTATTGGCTGTAGAGGATAAAGCATAGAGTTTCAATAAAGAGGAAGTGTTTTATAAGTCTTGAAATGAGAGCTGTGGTTGTAGAAAGTCTTTAAAAATTAATTTTCCCTTTAGGCTAAGAGTTGGTGTAGTTTTGGTGAGGTAGGACAGGATATGCTTCAATTTATACTTCAATAGATAAGAAAAAGTTCTACTGATATGAGTAGGATTAAACAGAGGGGAAACAGAAAATAGACCTGCCATCACTGGGAAATACAAAGAGCAAAAAGACCCTACCTCTATATGTGGAAATATATCAAAGGGGATGTTACAGAAATATCTCCTGCATCCAAAGGAATGAGAATTGTTAAGAAAAGAATAATAACAATTAGAATGATATAAAGTCTGAAAGAAGAGAGAGAAACAGAAGGTACTTAAAGGCATAACTATTTATGTTGATCAGTCACACCCTACATCCTATTTGAGGTACAATAGAACAGTAGTTGTACTCTGCTAAATTTGTTACAAGTTGCTCAAAGATGGTGATAAAGCATGTCTGATAAACAGCAATGTGAGGGATTTCTCTGCTGGTGGTCCTGCATTCCTGACCACAGCTCTTCCCTTAGAGGGGTGTGAGCATCCATGAGTAAAACTGCACCCCTGCTGGCTTGAGGAGTTAATGCTAAGGCCTGATTCCTTGTTTATGGTTTTTGTGAGCCATTGTAAAGCTCTGTTATTGTGGTTGTGGTTTGTGTTGCTGCCAGGGTGATAAAAAGCAGTTTCAGAATTTAAAGCTCTAGCTCTGTGCTGGGGTTAAACAAGCATTTAGCACTTGTTTGGTCTGTGAGATTATCATCCATGAAAATACAAAACAAGCATAAATTGAGTATGTTCTTAAGAGCTTTATGTAATCCATGTTTACATCTCTATTCATGTTGACTGAAGGCAATTTCTGATTAATTTTTACAAAACTGAGTATAATGGGAATGTTTCATTGTGCTTCCTAGTGTGGAAAACAAAACTAGAAAGATCCTAGTAGTGTCAAGTGTGGGTCTGTCATATGTAGGAGACAGAAACCGTGACATGTGAGTAACTTTTGCCAACAGCCCCTCCTCTGCAATTTTCTCTAGGGGAATGAAGAAAGAATTATATGGGCATGAAAGTGCAGGCATGAAACTTTCTAAATATTCAGTCAAAGACTTTGGAATAGGGAAATATGTGGCACAAATGATGCTGTTGCCATTGAGCTCTGGGACTACACTCATGGTCCGGGAGTGATAGGAAGTTTTAAGTTCAATAAGGGTTTCAAGTATCTCCCAAAACTAACAGATTTGAAAAAAACCCAGCATGTGTAGGAGCTTTGCTCTCATCAGGCTTCTGTCTTTCCAATTTGCCAGTTTATTGAAACCTTGTAGGTTATTTCAGTTTGGGTCAGAAGAGAAGTGTCCTCTGATGTGATGTTACTCTGTGGCTTTACCCTGAGGGTGACATGTGAGGGTGACTCACAAATCACACATGGTGTGTCTGGTTTCCCCATGGGGAGGACTTAAACCCCACAACTGATAGGCATCACAAAAGCTCTTGCCATTTGATGCATGTTACATAAAAGGCTACTCTGTACAGCTTGCCAGCCTGTGGCAGATGGCTTTCTGTACATAACACATAAACTTTGATGTTACTGAGTTTCTGTAATAGCCATTTTATTTCTGCACAAATACAGTGTCATCCATCCAGTATTTTAAATGTACAAGGCACAATGTTCACCAAAGTAATGACTTCACACATATAAAGTGACCATCAGAAACAGCTGCACTTTGAGACCACTGAGGGGATGTTTTTGAGGACATGCTTGTTCCTATCCTAGGAGAATGGGCAGGGCAGCATTTCATGAGGGCAGAAGAACAGCAACCTCTCTCATCTGCTGGTAGGCAGAGACTTTGCTGAGGGGACTTACACGACACAGCAGCAAGTGAACATCACAAAGGAGTTGGTGGAGTGAGGAGGCCCCCATGCAAATCCCGTTCTCCAGCCTGACAGCACGGTGCCTCAGCTCCCCACCACTCCCACAGCAGTACAGAACACACTTCTACGAGGAGCAGCAGGCAAATCTTTCAAGGGAAACACAACCACAAGCACTTCCCCAGCTATGGGTTAATTTTCAGCCCGAGACACAAAGCTAGTTCAGATTTCTGAATTTTCCCATCCTTGTTCACATCGCAGTGGTTGAGCAGGATCTGGCGGAACTTGTCCAGGTCCACCCCGCTAATGCTGGGCTGCAGGCAAAGAGAAAAAGAGTGCTGAGAGAGAAAATGGCTCTGGACTCCCCCAGCTTGTAAAGCAGCCCACCATGTAGCAACTGGGAGATCCACCCAAGGAAGAATGACCAAAAGGCCCACATCATCTCATATGCTGTGGGGAAGCAAACAGAAGATGGAGAAAGGGTGCCCTGCAAAAGCTGAAGGTG
This sequence comes from Pycnonotus jocosus, assembly GCA_013400435.1. Taxonomy (NCBI): domain Eukaryota; kingdom Metazoa; phylum Chordata; class Aves; order Passeriformes; family Pycnonotidae; genus Pycnonotus; species Pycnonotus jocosus. Next base: position 52,664 of record VWYP01011703.1, read on the forward strand.
CATGGAACAGTAAGTGACTGTACAGAAATGCACCATGACTTTTGTGCTCAGTCAAGGCCATCAGTGCCTGATCCATATAAAACAAAACTTCACAAAGTTGTGCAGTGCAGATCCCTGCTCTACCAGACCTGTGCTTTCATCTGGTTTCCTCTCTCAAACCTGCTGTGCAAGGACTAATGTGACATTTCTGCCAGCATAGTGCTATTTTGTAGGCTAGTCAGCAATGTAAAAATACCTTTTGTGGATCAAGTTCATGTTGAAGATACATTTTATAGGCTACACAGTCTCTGTATACTCCTAATGCTCCTAAGAGCTCCTGCCTGCTCTTTTTCCCAAATTCTCAGGAGGGGATCAAATTCATATGCACAGCTTGTGGTGTCCAAGGGCAATGCTGATGAAGGCCCTTAGGCAAAGTGCAAATTTCCTTCCTTAACACACACACAGCACAAATCCAGCCTCCTGCCTGTCCCCACACCCTTCTCTGCACACTACATGTCCAGAACACACCCATACAGCCATCAGCACCCAGCTGCTGTTGTCTGCTCTCTCCTGAATGGATGTGGCAGCACAGATATCTCACACTGTGGAAATGCAACAGCTCAGGCTCAGAGGAAGCTAAAGATCAGATTCTGTTTGGGTCAAAAGCTCTATCTTAGAATGCATCTGGAAACTCAGGATAATCCAATGAAGACAGACTCTTCTGTCCATCAGGAGCTGAAGAGACACACCAGGTATAGTATTCTTGATTACAGCTAGACCTCAAGTAACTTTCAATTGTAGCCCTGAGATGAACTAATGAACCATGAGGTCATTCTGGTGAGAACCACATCCACAAGGAAAATGGAAGGAAGAAAGAAATTGTGATGATCCATCCATATCGTGTCATGCTGTAACATCTGACTAATTCAAAGTACAAATTAGAATGGATCTTTTAAAAATAGAGTTGCTGAAGGAAGCTGTATTAATTTGTGAGGCAGAATTTCTGTGATACGGTGAAACGCTTAGCAGTATGTACACTGAGATAGTGACATTCCCTTCTGCTGATGATCGAACTAAAATTTGACTGTACGTTCTTACTAATGTCTCTGTGTACATAGCCTTTTCAAAAGCACTGATCTTTTAAGAAATACAGAGTATTGACAAACAGAGCCACGAAGATACCTTGACCAGTTCCATCATGTCTTTGACAAACCCATCCACTTCTGGGCCTTCAAGTGCTCCTGTTTTACTCTGAAAGAAGGAATAAACATCAAAACTCCCCAGTGAGTCAAAACCACTACAGTGTTTATTAGTCAGTACCACCATTTGGTCACCAAGCTTTGTAGCATCAAGTTCACAGAATCATGAAATGGTTTGGGTTGGAAGGGACACTAAAAATCATCCAATTCCAACCATTCCACCATGGCCAGGGACACCTTCCACCAGCCTGGGTTGCTCAAAGCCCCATCCAACCTGGCCTTGAACACTTCCAGGGATGGGAAATCCACAGCTTCTCTGGGCAAACCTGTTCCAGTGCTTCAGTACCCTCATAGTAAATAATTTCTTCCTAATATCTAATATCTAAGATCCTTTGGTTTTCCCAAACCCGCCAAATGGGAGCAACGTCTCCCACCACCCTGCGGGAGTGGTGTGACTGTCAGAAGCAGCAGTGAATCACTGATGTCTAACAGACAGTTCAATGGTTGTGTGTGTCCTGAGCCAGACTCCCAAAACAACCATGGGTTCGGTATTGGAAGGGGTTTATTTTGCAGTGTGGTGGTGATGAAGGTCCTGAACTGCCAGAAACTGTGAGGGCTAAAGCCACCACCTCCTCTGCCTCCCTTGCATCTCCTGCAGGAAAACTGCTAATACAGCAGAGCACTGGCCATGGCAATTGAGAAAGTCAAAATGGGACCTTGACACAAGATCTCTGAGCCTTGCTTCTCTCTGCCCCTACTCTACCCCTCCCAGTCTGGCATCTGGGCTCATGGGCCATGGGCTTGGGCACAGCTGCCACTCCTCAGTGACTCCAGCAGGAGTCACCCAGCAGGAGGAAGTCCCAGCAGCACATGCTAAATCTGTCATTTACAAACTGGAAGGGAATGAACTGACTCATGGGACTCACAACATCGTAGTGTGCAAAGATCTTCTCAAAATCTCTCCTCCTCTCTTCTGTGCTGCAAGCCTGCGTACAGACAGGACAAACAAATGAAAAATTAAAGCAAAAATTTCAAGTTTGGGCCCAGGTTATCTTGGCTGAGAGACACAGGATCAATGTATCAAAAATTAGTACTACTTACATCCATCTTAAATTGTAGAAGGAAATTTTCCTGGAGTGCCAGAATCCTGAACAGAGAGATTTAAATTATGATCTTTTCGCTTTATCACCTGCACACAAACTATTCTGAGCTCTCCTTGTTTGCAAAGCAAAGGGATGTTAAATTAAAGGCCTATAAAAGAGAAAAATGCCTGTGGGGTTATTTACAGAGGGCTGTTGTGGGAACACACACCTTCCTCCTGTCTGATGGGGCACAGAGGGTGCTCTTTGGTTCACCACAGACATGCCTATTAGCACCATTGCTTCTCCCAGAGCATTTCTGGTGGTCTTATACATCAGAGGGCGTCAGCTTCCGAAGCAAAAGCCACCAGACTTGTAATTGGATTGTTGTGCTGCATTAGAGAAAGTGATTTATGGCTCTCTCTTGAAGGGAGACTTGGTGGTTGTAAAAGTAAAAGACAAAGTAATACTGGCCCATGCAGTAAGACTGGCAGAATTCCTCTCTTTTCATCTCCTGAAGCCTGTCAAGCACTGATAAACTCTTTTCTCTCTCCAAGTGCTCTGCTAACCCTGAGGTTTTTAGAGCCCATGGCACAGGGCATGCTGAGCTGTGTCCACACATGGAGGGATCTGGAGTCTGAGAAATGTTCTCAGACTGAAGGGGAGCCTCAGGTGGCCTGGTTCCCAAAAGGGAACTGTATTTAAAATTATTAACAGCAACCTCCTTTAGATATTCTCTGTCCTGCCTGAAGGTCTCATATATTTCATGGTCAAAGGGAACTGTTGTATGCATTGCAGTCATTTGTGCTGGCATTTGTCAGGATCTGAAGCAGAGAGTAACAGTGGCAAACCAGCACCTCTGTCCCCTCATCCTCTAAACTGGTCTTTTAAGACTATATCTGCAAATTTAAAGTCCTATCCAACCAATGAACATAGTTTTACAGAGAGAGGCGTACTCTATCTCTAGGCAGTGAAAAGTCATGTAAAAGCCTCTGAGGTATCAAGGACAGAAAAGAGAGAGAGGCCAATGACTGAGTCCCTAGCTTCATTCACAAACATCTCACTTTGGCTCTCCATATTCTTTGCTACTGCCACTGTCAAACTCTTTTGTGGTGGCACTTCTATTGCTCAAAATGCAGTAAAAATTTTTTCAAGCCCTGTTGCACACAATGATGCAAAATAAATGCATGTCTGTGACCCTGTTGAAAGGATTGTCATCCCTCTTTTGGAGAAACAGACCCACTGGTTGCTTTGCCACCTCTTGGGAGGCACCTCAGATTATGCCAGAGCACGTTGATGTGGTCCAGACAGATCCTGGCATTGCTCCTATCACTGGCTCTAGACACTTACATTATTAAAATGGGGACCATGTGTTGGAGAGGATCAGAGCAGATCTAATCCAAAAGAAGGTAGAATTAAACTGCAAATCCGTAAAGGGAGAGCCTCACCTTGCGTGGATCTACCATTGTGAGATGAAACACTCCAACAACATTATTAAATCATACCTGGCCAGGTCATTCAGGTCCAGTCGTCCATCTTTGTTTTTGTCAAAGATTTTCATCTATAAATCAAGAAGACAGAGATAAAATAGATGGGCCATGAGGAGAACAAACATACAAAAAAAAAAGCCAATATACATATTGCTCAGCCCTGTGCCCTTCCCTCTGCTTGCTCAGGGTGCTTGCCCAAACCCTGGGCAGCATGGCATGCTGTGCTAGCACCAAGTACAAGGGTGGCACAAGAGAATAGCAAAACTCACCAGCTTTCTGACAGCAACAAGCCAAAGCAATCAAACACCAGTACTGCTCACTTCCCACTTTACATGGGGATAAAGCAGGTCTGCAGAAAAGACCCTCAGAAACTAAATACTGACATTGCCTTGGCCCTAAAAAAAAAAAACCCAAAAAAAACCCCAACCAAACAAAAAAACCCCCAACAACAAGAAAAAAACCCAAAACAAACAAACAAAAACCAAACCAAAACAACAACAAAAAAACCCACAAAAAAACACACAAAAAACCCCAAAAAAAAACAACAGAAGAAGGGGGAAATTTCTAAACACTTCCACCTGGACTCCTACCTTTGACTGTTTCTGTGGCTTCTGAGCAGCTGAGGTACAAATACCATCTTCTAATCAGTACTCAGGTAAGGATTTTATACCACTAAAGCTCTGGGGTTTGCTTGGCTCAAGGTCTGCTGCTAGAATGCACTAACACTTGGAAGAAGGTTCAGGCTGCTAACATCAAGAGATTAAATGTGAATTCAAAATGTAATCTTTTTCTTTTCCTGAATAGCATTATTTTGATGGGCCATCACAAAAAAAAAAATCTATTTGTTGTATTTGGTTCTCCACTTTTCTTCAAGGAACAAAAAAGGGTCTGTTACCCTCAAATTCATGTTTAATGGGTTGCAAACCTGAATAACTCATGGCTCAAAGTTCTAGAAAAAAATATATTCCACATTATGTGTGGAGAGAAGAGGAATATTTTCCTATGACAGATTACCTTTCTATGTCAAATACTCAGCTCAGGAATATGCATTAATCTTACCTTGATAGATCACATTTGCTTGTTTAGTGGTTGTGCAGAGTAATTGGTTCACTACAGATCTTTGCTGTATTGCATAGCTGCTGGAGAAGACTCAGACCAGCCCCAGTCTGAAAAAGCTCAGAGGGCCAGGATTATCCCCTATGACATAGCCTGAATATGTGGGAGCCAGCAGCATGTCCTGAGCTATTCCCAGGAATGGAGCCAGGGCAGAGCCTAATAATCATGTGAGAAAAGGTAGCATCTGGAGAGCTGCCATTTCTCAGGGAGATTTTGCCTGTTCTGCCAGTGCTGCCTCTTCCCCGCCCATTGCTCAAGGGGAGCAAGGACAGCAAGTCCATGGTAACCCTTTATTGTGCCACTTTTAGACTGAGATTCTGCAACAGACTCTATACCAATAATTATTCTGAGTATTTTGCACTTGTGAGGTTTGTGTGGAATTTCTGAAGAGGCATCTGGTATGGGCTCGCTTCTCCTCCCACTGAAAGACAGCATGAAAGTCCTATGATTGATTGTAGGCCAATATTGAGGTATTTAGAAAAATGGCATCATGAGAGCCATGTGGGTGTTCAGTAGCTCAAAGAAAGCTATTTTCCCATTTAGCAGGCTTCTGCCAAAAATATGCTCTGTTCAGAGCCACTAAATGACAGAGGAAAGACTTCTGAATCGTCCTTTGCTCTAGAGCTGGGGAGACAAATAAAGCTGCCAGGCCATCCTGAGGACTTCCCTCTGGTTGCATCACTCCAAGTCGTTCCCTTCCAGCTGATTTAACTTCTTGCATAGTGCTTCCTGCCCATTAGATCTCCCACAGCAATATGGCACTTTTCCCTAGTCTCTACTGGAGCAGCAGTAGGACAAGGCTAGAGGAAGGGATGGGAACAGAATTTGCATTTGCTGGTGCCACCAAGCCGAAAAATGTCCTTTCAATGACAGCCTCCCACTGCCATCAGTTCTTGGTTGGTAAAGGAGTTATTCTGCAGGTCATAGAAAATGATTAATGTTCTTTCTAGAAATAAATAAGCCCAGATAATTTATTTCTTTCTAGAAATAAATAAGCTCTTTTAAAAGCCTCTTTCCAAATGGAACATCAGTGCCTAACCTGGTTTTGTCTGTTGTTTGAGATGAGAGAGAAATAGCCTTAGTACTTCACTTTTTCACACTCTCTACCAGAGGTGACTTTGCTACATCCAGCTTACATCATTGCTCTAAAATATGCTGCCTAAAGGAAGCTTATGGAGACAACCCCTAAGTAGATGGCTAGAGAAAGCACCAGCACGTGGGTAGGTGGAATACCATAGTCTTTGGGCTCTACAGTAACTCCAGTGCTTTTGAAAATGTCACTCTAAATCCCTTGGTTTAGGCCACCAAGGAGCATTAGCTACCCACAAGGTCTGTAGGAACTCACCAGAAAGCAGTGCAGCTGATGGGGTGAGACAGAACAGCATTTGCTGGGAAAGGACAGCTTTTGGTGGGAAACACAGGGCCCAGCTCTCAGGAGCTCTGCTGCCAGGTCAGGGCAGCTCAGGCTGAAGGCACTGGTCTTTGGTTCACGCAACAATACAGCATCCTTACCAAAATATGCTAAAAGTTACTGTCTTGTCTTTGTACTTCACTTCGATTCTCCTACATTTCTGAGCTCCTGAAAGTGTATTTTATTTTCTCACATTTCTGCTGCATTTCAGAATTACTGTCTTGAGACTAACATTCAGTGCTTCAGCCTAGACTTCAAATTCAGATGTGTTTTACTCTCTGTGATGCCGTAGAAAAGCAAACAACTGCCACAATTGCCCTGAAAACAATTTTCAAACACATGCAATACTTTGATGATCCATAGCAGTCAACAGAAAGAAAAAAGGTTTGGCTGGAAGAGCTAGGTCAAGCTAATTCTTGCCCAATAACTAACACATGGAAGATGGAAAACATGTAGGGAGGAAAGGCTAGTGTTCACTGAATTAGTTCAGGTACCACAGCTAATAAGATAGACCTAATCCTGTTATTGGGACGAGTGGAGCTCATGCATACCCACTACATGGCAATCATGTGCTGCATTACTCGGGGAACAGCCTGGGGAAATGTTTTTTAATTAAACTTTTAAGTTTCAATCACGTGAGTGTTTGATCTGATCTGCTAGTTGTGTACATGAGTATATAAAGAATGACAGAAGGTACCCACCCCATATGACAAAGCATACATCATGGGAGAAGCAGATAATTGAAACAGTTATGAGGTTGTTTCTAATTTAAACTTTTGCCTTCACACACCATCTTGATATGTTAAATTTGATGGATTTTCAGTTTACATTCTTGAAAGGTATATTTATGCTGCCAGGCTGATATGAAACATTTCAATGTGGTTAAGGACAAGGTCTGGCATGTTTAAATAGCACTCAATTTTACTAAAAGCTCTGTTGCATCTAGCAGTATGCTTTATAAAATGATGCATTTCCTTTACTGTCAAGCTACCCCATGTTTTAGAGTGTTTGCACAAATTAATTCACTGACATTTTAATGGCAGTGCACCAAGGGCATACCCTCTGTTTGTTTGAATGTACTCTGAGGCACTCTGAGACAGACAGAGAATATGGAAAAGCTTGGTTTGCAAATAAAAGTTGTTATGCCTCCATTTTTTTAAAGTGCAAAATCAAAACTGCCATCAGCTTTTAATTCAGCAAAGAAAATACCTCTGCTTTCTCAGTCCAGTGATGTAAAGGGCACTGAAACACCACAATATGATAAACACACACATTATTTGAAGAGCAATATAAATCTGAATTATTTTCCATGACAGAGATAAGGAAAGAATTAAACAACCAAAATAAATAGTTCTGTGATCAGCAGACTTACTAAAACCTGCTTTTATACTTTCTCCGGTTACTTTCTCTGGTGTGTAATAAAGTGGGACACTGAGAGAATCAGCTTTACTTGACCTCTTACTCTCACAAATGTATTTTAATATATATATCATGGACATCCCTGCCCAACATCTGAAACAAAAGTTGGCCAGGGAGCCAACTCAATAACAGAGGTTATTGAGACTGTATAAAGACAGGCATCAGCTGCAGGACTGCCTATGGCCTCTTTGTTTAGGGAAGGATGGGGTCACAGAGTGGCAGGAGGGCCCAGTAGCCAGCAAGTTACCCTCAGGATGAAAGCTCAGTGTCCTGCCCAGCCAGACTGTCTGTGTCACACAGACAAGTCCTTTAGCACAGGATTTCTAAGAGTGTTCTGATTCCTAAGAGACCAAGCGATTATCTCTTGGGGTGTTCAAAAGCCTGCAGGCTCCTGAGTTCTGTTGGTTTTGACCTTTAGAAATTAAGTTTGAGCTTAAATGGTATTTTCTGCTTCCCTTGACTTATGCCACAGCAAGTGTGGTGCAAAACTGGAGGTGACAGCATCACCGACATTAAATTGAGAAGGGACACAGGAGACAGATTTGTGTCCATCTGCTGTGTGGGTCCTCTCAGGCACCTGGGAGAGAGGCCAGCGTGGGCCATTACCAGGAGGAGAAGGGATGAGCAAAGACTGCACTTTAGGAACCAGTCTTGTAGGCTACACTCTACTCCTATGGTATTTCTAGAGCTTTGGGAAGTTTGCTCGGTGTGCTCCCAAACACAACAAATTCTGTTTAGGCTTTTTTTCAATATAATAAATATTTGTCTTTCTATTATTACACCTTTTGTTTCATGGTCATAGGAGACTTTGTTAACACAGGTATGTTAGCTTGACTAGTAAGATGTGAAGGGTCTAAATCACCTGAATTTTCTGTGCTCTGGCTTTTATTTACCTGCATGAGTACATGGGCATCAGCACTGAGCACAGATAGACTTTCACAGCCATGGAACTGACCACACTGAAACTCTGGTGTTATCCTTGCAGAGGGGACAGGCAGCAGCCACAAAAGCACCAGAAATACCCCCAGTGTACAATAAAGGTAGTCCACAGCGCATACTTGTGGACATAGATCATCCTCAGGGAGAAGACAACCTCTTTCCCTTTGCACTGAAAAGGTGAGGAGCCTTCAGCTGCAGGCTTGTGCACTCAGGGCACATAGCTCAATACTGAGGAGAATCTTTTCAAATAACCCCAGCAAAACCCTGGTGTCATTACAGCTGGGAAAAATATCTATTCTGACTTTTCTGGTGTTAAGATTTCACCCTCAGTCATCACAATCTACAAGCTTTCAAATGCTGTAGTTCATGACAAATATTTGTTGAGTTATTAGTCACTGCACTTACATTATTGCCTCTCTAGAATGTTATCCTGTGGCTGGACAAGAACTACCCTTTGCATTTTACGGAAATATAATAATGCTCAGATTAAAGGAATTTTTTTATGCTCCATCTGACATTATCAACATAAGGCAATGAAAAAAGTTAATGTCAGTGCTGCATGTGTGGTTGTTTCAGCAGAATAAACAAATTGCTGAAGTTTGATTCAGAAATGAGCTTGCCCTGCATGCAGTTTGTAGACATTGGGATTACAAACTAGAAGTACCATGCTGCTATCTGGGAGCTGTGGACTATCAGAAACCATATATTAAATCTAGTTCATATCCTGCCATTTACAATATTCTGCTTAAGTGCACAGCTGCGTGCATGCACAGGTAAGGGAATCTGTCACCCACTAAAAATGTTGCCAAATGTATATGTGAGATGAGTATTTCTGAGCTGAAACTTCACCAGTACCCAGAAACCTACTAATAACTTGACCTTGGAGGCTGAGGGGAGGTGGGAAGGATTGAGAAAGTTGTTCTACTGTCATCATCCACAATATCCTCATCATGAAGTATCAAGGGCGCTGGTCTTCATTTCTCTATCTTGTGCTAATTCAGGAAGCCAGAAAATTCTCACCATGCTGTTTAAACCCTCCATCCATTTTCATCTATGCTCACTCTGTCTCCCAAAGCACACACTGCAGGATCCCTGGAGCCTTTTCTCCTCAGGAGGCTCAGAGCAACACCAGGCTTCACTTTAACCTCCAAGCACTTGCTCCCTGCCAATAGCTCTTGGTTGGTGCCCACGGGAAGGCAACAAACCCACAGATTGTTTTCAAAGAGTTAGAACTGCAAGTGGGTACATGTAAATAATTATTAATACACACTTAATGGCTATTAATACAAATATGTATCCATGTAGGCATGGAAAAACCCCCCCAAGAACAGTGCCTACAAAGGGACTTTCTCAGCACACCATGGTCACTTCAATTGGCCCATGAAAAGTCTTGAGAACTCAAATGTTCTTCTGTGATTTTCTTCAGTGACTTTAGTGCTCTTTAAGGTTTGATTTAGCAGACTCACAGAGTTTGTGCAATGCCAGTGTGTTCATTACCTGCTGTCTTTATAGGAGTTCATCACTTGTTCATCAAATCCGTGATCTATACTAGTGTTCCCTGAAGAAAGGATGTCAAGGTCACAAGGAAACAGAATAGCCTCTTAAGAAGTGGCTGCTAAGCAACCTGATAAAGTGATGTTCCTTTCCAGAGACATCCAATCTCTTCCAAAAGAAATATTTTCTCCCTCTTCTCAGCATTTTTTTAAAATGTGGTATGAGATCATTCATAGCAGCACAAGGGGCGAGATTTAGCATGCCCTGGTTGGTTGATATGATATTTGCTCACAAACTGCAAATTTGGCAGTTCAGCACAGAACCATAAAGTGCTGCTTTTTTTTTTTTCCTTTTTTTTTTTTCCCCCCTCAAGCCTGGGATAGCTTCTTTAAAATTATGGGGTTTGCCTTTTCCCCTTTATCTCTATCTCCAGAAGGCCCTAGGGTCCACTCAGGATATCAGTAGCTGCTTAAGATGTGTGCAGCCAGCTGTATGTGTACAGAAAAAAGGGCAGAGATCTGTATATTACTGTGGAGACAGATGGGTTTACAGCTTCTTGGGACACAGCTTATTCCAACTGAATAATAATTACATTGGCCCTTAAAAGCCCTGAGCTGGATAGATGGGCCACCCTGTGAGACCCTGCAGCTGTGTGCAGCAGAAACAGGTCCTGTTCCCAAAGACTTTGTGCTCTAAAAAGATAAGAGTGTGGGAGCAAGGCAATAGGGGAGAGAAATATAAGTATGTCCAATCTGCAGAAAAGGAATCACTGCTGGTCGTTGTCAAAGATACAACAGAAAGTCTGTTGTCAGGAAAAAACAAAATGGATGGGCCACCGATCCATTTATCCTAAACAGTGGTGATGGTGGCAAAGTCCAGTGGGAGTGGGACTCTGCACTCCAGCAGCCCCTCACTCCATGTGGGAAAGGAGAGAGAGGAAGCAAAGAGTTGTCACTACCCTGGGCCTTGACATCAAACCTTTGAGTCACTTTTCCCTCTTTAATCCAGCCATACAAATGCAAGGCTGAATCTTTCTTCCCTCTTTGAAATTTTGCCTTCTTACTTCTGGTAACTTCCTAGGCAATAATTTGTGGAGTGTATCTGATGCTACAGGATAATTTGCTGTTATATATGGAATTCATATCCTCTATTTTATTCTAGGCTATCATAGGATAAGATTATGCCTGTGGTAGTTTCACACCCTGCCTTAGCTTTTGGGATCAGGTGTGTTTATATACATCCTTGATCTTCTTAGCTTAGAGAAAAGAATTGCAAGGGAAAAAATAATCATCTGCCATATTCTCATTTTCTAATAACCATTAATGTCCCTGATTCTTTTGACATTGCAACATGGAAAACCTTTCTCCTCAGGAGCCAGATTTGCAGTTCAGATCACAGATTTCCCTAGATATACAAAGCATCCCTTTTCCCAGATCAAATCTTATCTTCTAGCATAGAGATTAGACTGCCTCTCTGGAGGTACAAAGCCCTTCTACAAGAAACCATGTGAATACAACTTCTTGGGACATAGCCCTGGGCTGCATTGATATGTAGCTGCTTTGGGGTAGTGGAATCACAGATCTTTCTTGGGAAATTAAAGGGAAGGGAAAGGAGCTGGAGGAAATGAACCACTCACTGCCTACAAGCTTCAGATTGCCTATTCTCCAGCACCTGATCAGAGATTAGGCACCTGGGATGGAAACCTTAATGGAGCAGAATGAAAGATATTTGCTACCAGCAAATGCTACCAGAAAGATTTTTGTCTTAGCTGTAACTTCTGGGCTTTTTCTGTTTTCAAACACTGCCAGTTGGAAAGTAATTTCTGCAGCTGGCATTCCTCTCTCTTCACTGTCTTATAAATATGAAAAACAAACACTCTTCTGTAACAGTACAGTTTCTCACATTGCTCTAAAGGGTCACATTTCTAGGCACACACACATCACACATACATAACATGGTATTGCAAAATATGTGGGCAGCTCCTTGTTTGCTTGCATACCAAGCTAGTTTTTAGGTACAAACACAGATTTTGTGCCAAGAAACAAGGCAGTCCCATCTGAAAACCATTTATAAAATTGCAGTGATAGATGTCTGCTAGTGGAATTCAAATGATACCCTTGAGAATGACATCCAGAAATGATTTTTTCACCTTCTTTTCTTGTTTTCAGATGTTTAGATATAATAAGTTGCTCTGAAATCCAGGCGACTGATGCTAAACTCACACCAAGTATGATGTTGTTGATTGCAGTATAAAAGCTATATTGTGATAAGCCAGGTGGAGAATTGAAACTTTCAACCTCTCAGTCTTTTAGGAAAGCAGCAGGGAGCCAGCAAGACTTGCTAGGCTTTGCAGAGCAGAAAAGCCAAATACCTGCATGTCTTGGGAGCAAGAGGATTTGCTAGGAGGAAGAGAGGAAAGAAGGAAGTGAATAAGCAAGAGATTGGGCTGAGGCTGAACATATCCTGAAGAAAAATGCACCTCACCTGTATTTAAAGGGGTTTAGAGCTCAGCCTGCTTTGGAGTAAAGTTGAGCTCTTTTCTCATAGCCAATTGTTCAACTCTCAGCAAAACTATTTGAAATGCATTCACAGCTGATGTCCAGTGCAAAGAACTGTTAGCAGCAGCGTATGCTAACTCCCTGTCAGGGATCTCTGATACACCTTTTAAGAGGGCTTTTATGGGCATTGACCCTAAAGGAGATTTTAGGCTGTACTCTGATCTAAACAACACTAATTCTATCTCTTCTTACCATAGTATCAGTATATTCTTCCAGCTTTACTTCAGAAACCATCTTGTTATGCTGCAAAAAGAGATCTCGCAGGAAATCCTGTAGCAAGGAAAGAGGAATTTTACTCTCTAGAGTAAATTCAAGAAATAACAGTAGGAAATTCAATTCAAATTCAGCAGGGCTACACAAATCTAGTTGCACATTCCTGGTTAGTACTAGTCTCTTCAGTTTGACAAAGTTCAATTATTTTAGCTGGAATTTTTTTAAATAAATTAGAAAGTAACCAAATTTCGCCAGAATAGGCATACTGGAGTGAGTACTAATAGACTCACGAAATAAGCAAAAGACAACATAAGTCCTGCAATACTTGCTAATTGATCTCAAATCAAAATATTTGCCATTCAGTAAAACACTCAAGCCTCCTCTTACATCTTTGCTGAGATACAGGCTGAAGCCACACACTGAGACCTCAGCAGAGGATGGGCAGCCCAGAGATGGACTTCTGTGATTGCTGGCTCAAAGTGTTTGAGTTACTGTTTCTGAACAGGCTCTTGCCTCAGTTGCCTGAGCTTTAATCAGAAATCAGTGTTTAGAAAACCTGCAGGTTCAGGAAGAGATTGTGAAGAAATCCCCTTAATAAAACACCATGGCTTTGGCTCTGTTCAGCTGCGAGAAGCACATGTATAAAGCCAAGGTGAGGCAGTGCTTGTGGGGCTCACTGGATTCCTCAGGTCACCAAGACAACTGGGGTCATGGGACAGGGCTAGGGGGAAGCAGGACATTGAGGGCAACAGCAAACCATCCTCCCTCCTGCAGGGCCCCTGAGACCATGCCAGAAGGCACAAGTCCTTCAACTTGCTATGAACAACACAGAAATGCCATTTGTCAATCACACAGAAACACAGCAAATTGGTAAAGCTGATGGAAGGGCTCCCATTGACATCAGTGAGCTATAGGTCATGCCCAAAGAGATTTGTTAGAATAACTTACTTTGAGTTCACCAGCTGAAATAAATCCACTGCTGTCAGCATCGTAACTGCGCCAGATCTGAATGGGGATAGATTGATGTGAGCACATAAATATTGCAGTTACTCATCTGCTTGGTGATAGATTGTAATGATCCTAAGCAGAATTTCCATAATGAGCAAGTCGTTGCACTAGCCAACATTTAATTAATTGTAGATGAAATAAAATAAACTTTTCACACAATAGCTCTTACTCACACTTGGATGCTGTACATGCTACATGCTGCTATCACATGTTTAATGCAGACACACTGTCTATGAAAGGGAGACAATGAAGAAACTGTTTTGCATTTCTTACCTAATTTGTACATGCAGCTTCTTTTATTGTTCTGAGTCAAGGCCATACACAATAGGCCATTGATCTGCAGGAGCCCCCAGCATGTATGTGAAATAAAAGTAACTGCATGCAGTCTTGGAAAAATTGAAATTCCATGTTGGGATACTTAGGGGCAGAGATCAAAGGAAGATTGGGCAAAGTTCTATGGGCTCATTGACCCGATTTACAGTGGTTTCCTCCCCATGCCCTAACAGTCTAATGTTTCAGGATAAAATTGTGCTTAAAATGTGCCTGCTCCGCTGGTCTACACTGTATTGCAGGTGAGAAGCTGCAGGGGTGAATGGATGAGAGGGGACATATTGTCTGTGGTGGCATGACTGATAGGTGGCTGAGAGTGCTTTGTGAAATATAAGGAATTCTCTGGGTACCCTTTGGCCCAGTCCTAGATACCACTCCTCTGTTTTACTGGTGTAAATAATGTAAAAACCTCCTCTACCTGAATACGTCAAAACATGTTTTGCTTCCACAGTACCCATCTATTTCCCAAGCTGTGTGTTATAGAGGACAGAAGGGTTGGTGTTGGAGAAGCTGGTGCTGTTCAAGGGAGAGGAGGCAGTGTGGAGATACAGACCCGCATGAATTCCACGCTGTTGTCCAAAGGAGTTTCCCGTCGGAAAAGCAGAAGGAAGTTCTCATCATCCGGCAAAATCATATTTGCAAGCTGGACAGAAAACATTTTAAAAAATCCCCACAACAAAAAACAAAATCACACCATGAAAGTAAAGAAAAGAAAACACTTGGGTACCTGCTGACCCAGTATGTGAAATATGGGTTTGGCATGTTTCTCCCTTAGAAATAAACTCCAGACCAAAGGATCTGGCCAATGTAATACTCCGTGAGTCACCTCCTCCACACCCAGGCTCTATCTTCCAGATCTCCCAAGTCTGCTACAGGTCTTAATCACAGAATGGATTGGGTTGGAAGGGACCTTTGAGGTCATTCAATCCAACTCCTCTGCAATGGGCAGGCACATCTTCAACTAGATCAGGTCGTTCACAGCCCTGTCCAACTTGACTTTTGCTGTTTCTAGGGATGGGGCATCAACCAGCTCCCTGGGCAACCCCTTCCAGTCCTTCACCACTCTCATTAAAAAAAAGGTCTTTCTTAATCCAGCTCCTTTCAGTTTAAAACCATTACCCCTTGTCGTATTGCTACAGACCCTATAAAAAGTCTGTTCTAATTCTCTATCCTGCTATAAAAAAAATCCAGGGCTGGGTTGGGCAGAGATACCTCCTGGATTTGCAAGCGTCCATCTGTGGTGACATCGTAGACAGACATGAATTGCTCCTTCATCCTCTGAACTTCTTCTTCTGTGATGGTGCTCTGCCATACGGAAAACAACAAGCACATGAAAATTGTTGAGGGCACCAGAAGACCCTCCTGGGAGAAATCTCTCCTCACTCACAGATAATCACCAGCACCATTGCATTCTTAGAGCTGAGGGTAATGCTTTTAAAAGCCCACAGACACACCATTGTGGATGAAGTTTTGGAAGTAAGTCTTATGAATATCTTGGCAGCTACTAAGCTTTCAGTTGGAAGACCAGTGTCTGGAAACCCCAAAATATTTTAGTGACACCTGCTTCTTTAGCTAACTGTTCCCATTATATATCATTGGGGTTTGGTTTTCCTCAAGGGTATGTTACAGCAGTTTCCATCCTGCTTGTTTTCAGCTTGTGCTTTTCAGGAAGATATCCTTATCCTTGAATGACATCTCTGCAGTTCATTAGATCATCAGCCTTGAAAGGTGTCAGTGGAGCTAGATTGTTGCTTATTATTGCCTGTCAGCTGATTTAAGACCTGGCACCAAGCCCTGTCAGTGTTTCTGGGTTAACAGCACAGAATTCCAAGCAATTGACATTCCCTTTGTATCTGCTCAACCCCGTAATCAATTTATACACAGTGAGGAGTATTCCAGACTTGTCAGGTTATGTGTTTTGACAGGAATCACTGTGACAGGTGAAATACAATGCTGAGGTTCATCAGGCACAGTTTCTTTAGCAGAAGCCATGAGGGTACCCACTCTGACTGGACTACACAAAACACAATTTCCTCACCATGTGAAAAGGCTTCTGGTCATATGAGCTTTATGGCTGGGCTCGGAAGTTCACCTACTTAATCTTTCCTAAGCAATTAAGTCCTATGCTACCCTCAGCACCCATACAATGCAGGTCCTGGCTTCTCTCCTAATTGTGTGGGAGGTGGCTGTCTTTGGGAGGGAAGGAAGAGAGAAGGATAACCCACACTGGATTGTAGCATATCTTTGCAAAAATTTTTACAAGACAATAAATTAACTTCTTCCCAATCCCTGAATAAAAGTCCTTCAAAGTTTTTATCATCTCTACAACCAGGTAGATGTGGGACTACAGCTATTCCTTTCTGGGTCTTCCAATCCAGTTTCTCATTCTTTCCAGCTGCTATTGAAGCTCCATTAAGTTGTACACTCCATTTTTTATTACTGTGACACAAGACCACAAGTGACTTTCCCGAATTTACCCAGTGCACAGCTCCACGCAGTGCAGCCCTTGGGGTGCATCCTTGCTGTGTAAAGGGAGGCACCTCTCAGTTTGGGGACGAAACACCAAGCATGGATCCCACGAGGATGCACCCAAGATGGCAGGCCCCAGGAGGAGTGGCTGAGTGGGTCCCAGGGCATGGCTGCAGGATCCTCCTTACCCATGGTGGTGCCCAGAAAGTCCTGTGGACTTGGATATTGAGGATACAGCACATCACTGAATGCACACTTTGGTTTTGTCTCCCCTTGGTATTATAACTCACCCTCATGCTATTTAAATTGCCTTCTGATAGCACCTTGACACTTTGAGACACCTCCCAGGAGCCAGGTGAGCCTATCAGCTGCCAGCTTCAACAGGCTTGCAAAGTACTCTTAAATTATCCTCCTCTGAGCCCAAGAGGATGAGTTATTTCCAAAATTATAATCGTAGCTGATATTTGAAAAGTGTGCTGTGCATTTCAAAGCAGTCATTTGTTAAAATGCTATGGCTCAACTTGGTGTCAGCTATTAACCACCACTTCACTGAGCTTTCTGTGGCAGGGACAGGGCTACCTCCATAAAAATAGGACAGCCTCCTTCTTTTTATAAACTGACTTGAACTATGGGATACATCAAGTAAATGCCTGAAATACTTACAATATTTACACAGGTCCAAAAGCTTTTAGTCCGAGGGGTTACGCTACAGTGGATTTTTCAATTTGGACAACATTTCTCTCTTCAGAAATATTCTATTTATGGAACAAAACTGGTAATAGTTCTTCCAAAACCCATCCTTTACTCACAAAGAATAAAATAACAAAACACAAACTGGCTTTCCCAAGATGCATGTTCAAGACAAAATTATTTCTATATTAAAAAAATTTACACTAAGAACAATATACCTCATGTTATGACCATTAGGTTCCAAAGAGGACCTTTCTCTTTACCAAAAAAATTCCCAGAAAACAACAAAAAAAACCCCAAAACAAAGCAACAGATCAAGTAAGACATTTCAAACAGAAATGAACGTTGAAGACCTGGTTTGCAAGATTGACCTACTGGTGGTGCAAACAAGTCGCTTGCTCTATTTTTCTTTCTATTCCAAAAACATTTGAAAGGCTGGAAAACCCCCATAATCTACCTGATCTGTTCTCCTTGTCCAAGGAAGGACATGATCTGAAGACTCACCTCAGCCCACCAGCAAGAGGGCTGGGGCTGCACAAGAAGCTGAGAAGGGACACAGCCAGGACAGCTGACCCCAACTAACCCAAAGGATATACCATACCATATAATGTGGTGCTCAGCATATAGAGCTGGGGGAAGGAGAAAAGGAAGATATTTGGAGTGTGGTGTTTGTCTTCTGAAGTCAGCATGATGGAACTTTGCTTTCCTGGACATGGCTGAACAGCTGCCTGCCCATGGCAAGTGATGAATGAATTATTTGTTTTGCCTTGACTTGTGCCCTTGGGTTTTGCTTTACCTATAAAAAACATTTTTATCTCAGCCCACGAGTTTTCTCCCTTTACTTTTCTGATTCCCTGTCCCATTTCACTGGGGAGTGAGTGAGTGAGTGAGTGGCTCTGTGGGGCTGCCTGCTGGGTTAAATCATGGTGCAACAAATAGCAGCATACAAAAATGTTCCTTTTGTCTCATGAGATAGAACAGGCGGAAATGGCTTTGCAGCAAGTAAATATCTGCAGCTGAGCACATCTTTCTTTATCAGAAAATGCTGTCTTGATTATATTGCCTGTCTCAAGCAACAGACCCTTAACCAGTTTCAAAGGTTTGTAAAGCTTTCCCTTTTGTGAGGGCTTAAGTGAACGCTGTTGCATCCTTTCCAGTCACTCTGTACAGAGAAGCTTCTCATAATTCCTTGTTTTCCCTGGTGCATGCATGACTCCCTGAGTTTGTGGATAATGTGTGGATTTCCAAGGGCTGCTGCTTGTTCTCTCTGCAGCCAGGAAAGAAATCTTTACTACTTACCATGAGGAGAAGGCCATGTCAATTTATTCTCATAAAAGAACACAGGTTAAAATATTGCAGTGACTTTGTTCACATATTTTTCAGGGTTAACAAGTACATTTCTTACTACAGATGTTCTTCTGCAGAGTTTTACAGAAAAAAAGCTTCTGTACTTCAAGTTGGCATAACAAATGAATTTTCTGCTTTCTGCTTTCTCCTTTCCATGTCCAGTCTCCTTCTTCCCTTTTGTGAAAACCCTTTAGAAGTATGTGTAGCATCACAAAGGTAATCTGGTTTTTAATAGAGTTTGTAATCACAGAAAGGGGATGATCACACATTTTTATAATTTCTACAGCATTTAATTTCTTTGTCATGGCTGATTATGATTGTTTGGAAACCTGGCTGTAACCTGTCTTCTTTGTTAATCCATTCCTTTTATACTGTTGCACTCTTTGCCTCATGCTGACTAATTAAATTTTTGCTCCTTAAGAGATTCATGTACTTGGCAGAATTTTGCCTTGATGAAAACAGAACTATGAGTCACTTGGTTTGGGGGGTGAAAAGTGAATGTATGGAGCACTGCAGAGCCTTTCTGACTTGATGAAATGGGATGTCTCATTTAATTCCTGCTGGCCAAGAAAATTCTGTAATAAACTGATTTATTTTTCCTTCTTGACATGATTTTAGAAGCAAGCCACTATATTGATTAGGGTATAAAAAAAAGAGATGAAACTACATTTAAGTGACTATTATACCCTGTTTCTTGAAAAAATCCTGGAGAATTTTCTGAAAATGCTGGCTTGAACATGTGTCTTTTAGTATTTCAGCCAAATATGATAGAAAGGCCAAGGGTCCCACAGCTATGAAGTTCCTACAAGATCTATGAAAATAAATTGTGTCTGCCAAGAAAGAGATTTGGAAAACAAAATCAGTTACTATTATTGTGCCAAAAGCTATGCAGTTCAGATATGAGGCCAGCTAGGACCAGATGAGAGACATCAGTAATGTACACTTTGATTTTAGAAGAAGAACCTTTCATTTTTGGGCCAGACATTTCTTCATTGTAAAAGCTAATCTCACTAATGTCTTTGTTACCCTTGTGCAGTTGTAGGTTGGATTGCCTGCATAAGTGTGGGATATCACCCAACATCTCCAGGGCCAATTTCTCCTTTGGGCCAATCTTGCTCATTTAAGTTCAGTGCTATCACTTGAGAATTTGGCCCTGTACTTTGGTTAGGATTTTTGATTAGGATTTACTGTACTCCTGCATGTGACAATAGATGAGCACTTACCCTGTCATCCCACACTGCATTTTTGTTCCTTTTTTACCTCTCATCAGCACAGATGTGGGAAAGCCTTTTTTCCCATAGTAGACACCAGCATCCAACAAAGGCTACTACAGCCTCCCTGTGCCATCATGGTTTTGTGGTTAGGTTTTGGACAGGTTCTTTGTTCTGTCCTCTCTGCTAGGCTGAAAGTTGTTTGATGTGCAGTTGGGTGATGAAAACATTGTGCCGTTTTTACCATGGGTATGTTGAGTCTGCATTAAGAAATACCTTGAGGCACTTCCATGCCTCCATGTGGAGGAAGAGAATTAGGAGCTGGTCAGGGTATTCAAGGCTGATGAAAGCCACACCTAAAGAAATAACTCTACTTGGCAATAATCAGAGTGATAGAATGGTTTGGGTTGAAAGGAACCTCAAAGATCATCCAGTTCCAACATCTTCCCATAGACCAGGTTGCTCAAAGCCCCATCCAGCCTGAACACTTCCAGGGATGAGGCATCCACAGCTTCTTTGGGCAACCTGCTCCACCCTGACAGGAAAGAAATCCTTCCTAATATTTAAAGAGCCAGGTTTGCCAGAGGGTTAGAATTCTGAAATATTCCAGATATAGATGCAGGCTGATTGGTTTCTGCTAGGGGTCTTCTTGCTGTTCACCTGCTGGTCACCATTGACCTTAGGGGTCTTGGGGAGGTAAAGCACAGGGGAAGTCTGCCTGGGATGGCTTTGGGGCTGGCTGATATTTTGGCCATTAAACTTTGACTAGCTGTTGCATTCCTGGCCATGCTAAATTATATATATTATTTAGACAGATAATGTAGTGTGCAAGGCAAAGATGAAGCGCAAGAGTAGCTGGACAGTGCTTCTATTCTTTGGAAGTAAAAAGCAAAGACAAATCCTTAATGGATGCTCAGAGTTAGCTCCAGAGCATTAACTTCAATCCCTTCCAGTCATAACTATCCATGTGGTTTTCAGGCAGGAGGGATTTAAACAATGCTAATACCTGTCTTGTCTGATCAAATTTACATTTCAACAATTGTTGTGGTCACCTACACACTTACAGTTAGGTGAAGGCAACCATCCTTTATCTGAAAGTTTTTTATCTAATTTGAGTATAATTTAAGCAAAGTGAAATACCTTTCTGAGAAAGCCCAACGGCAATGCCCATTTCTCTCCATATCTGCCCAGACATCATTGGTTTTATGGAAACTTTCAGTAATCCAACCCCAAAATTTATAGCCATTCCTCTATAAAACTCTTATCTAATTATTATAGAATATACACAGGGCGTCATTAAAACCATAGAAAAGAGCAAGCAAGGGAGATCCTTAATGAACTTTATACAGAAAGAAAGATGTACAGGAATATAAGACAGAAATGCAGGAGCTGTAGTTCCTATTCTAATAAAATTACTTCTTTGGTGCTGAAAGAAACAGTCCTTTCCACTGGGCTTTCACCTCAGTGTAAAAACTTCTAGAAAATGCATGGAAAGAGGTACCATAGTGTAGAAGAAAGAGGTTTACAAAAGTGCAGAAGAGAGCCCAGGCAGCTCACAGCAGCCATGTAGTAGCAGGTTGGAACCTGGAGGCTCAAATGGCTAGAGAGAAGTCACAGCAGTGATAAGAGAAAGAGGTGGATAACACCAGCAACTCAAAAATGTAATGCTGGCAGGAGGATTACACACACCTGGAAACTGAAGGGATTTTCTTAGGACTAGGATAGGATAGGATAGGATAGGACAGAATGAAACAGAAGAGAACAGACTAGAACAGACTAAACCAGAATATTCCAGTTGGAAGGGACTTACAACAACCATCTGGTCCAATTGTCTGATCACTTTGGGGCTGGACAAAAAGTGTGTTGTTAAGTGCATTGTCCAAATGCCTCCAGCAATCACCCATTGCTGGAGGAGAAGGGACAGGAAGCAGCACCTGGGATTTGGTTGGGTTACTAGAGGTCTACCTTTGTTGGAAGGTTTTCCCTTTCCCCTCACAGTTGCTGATAGTTCAATAAAAGAGAATGAATTGGCCTCTATCGCTGCATGCTATTTCAAGTTCCCTTCCTCTCAGAGTTGTCAGGAAGAGCTGTGTCTCTCAGCTTCCCAACAGGCTCATTTTTGCATTGTTTTCCCAGCTGCTCCCATCTCCTGGCATTTAGTGTCAGCTGGGGATGCTGCAGAGTAACTGGGAAGAAAAACAGCTGAAGGACCACAGTGGTCATTAAGAAAAATAACAGCTTAGAGAATGCAGGCTGAAAAAATATAATTATGAAGTCATTCTCTATTCAAGCAGAGACAACTTCCAGTGCTGATAACATTATTTATCACTTGTGTAGCACTTCAGACACAGTCACTAATTAATCCTTGTGACACATCTGTAAGTTGTGTCAGTGTATTGCTGACTCCCTGTTTTACTGTGCAAGGAAACACAGATGTTAAAAACCCAATGAAGTAAAGGTCAAGATGAGTGGTACAGCAGAGAGATGCTCAGTCCCAGCTCACTGCTTTTATCACAGAGGACACTTTCTGTAGGATGGTCAAAACCAATGCAGAGGGGACCATTTACCCCTCCTGCCATGATCACAAGCTTGTACAATATAAATTGTGTGAAAAAGAGAAAAATGGCTCAATGTTGTTAGACAAATTCATTGTACAAATGTAGTAAAGACCTTTATTTAACTTGGTCCTCAAGTGACCCCCATACTAGGGAGTGGGCAGAGGACTATACCCAGCCTTCCAGGACAAAGCTCCCTTTGGGGTTTCTGCCACAAAGACATCCTGTTCTGCCTACAGCCTGCCATGTAGTTTTATCCTTAATATTACCAGAGCAGAAATACTGCCAAAAACAGGCAAGAAGGCTAGGGGGGAAAAAACTCAAAAGCACTTGAGAGGCTGTCTGAGCACCCTGAAAGTTAGTGTGCACTGTCCTCCAGAATTAGCTTATTTCTTCTGTTTAATAGGAGGAGAGGGAGTTGGTTCTTTTTTCCATTCAATTTGTCTTACACTATTTCTTTTAATGGCAAAACTTAGATAGCAGAAGCGAAGGAGATGCAAATCAGGGTGCCAAGTTAAGCTGTAGTCATCTAAGCAGGGGCTTCTAACAAGCAATAAAACGATTATTGATTTCTTAAAGCAGCAAGTTCATTGCTAGAACACCCTCATTTTGCAAGTTCTGTGGGCTAATAAATGTCACAATGTAATGAAGCCTACACTATCAGCAAGACCCCAAAAACTGCTGTAACACACCAAGTTTGCTACTCAGCTGGTGTGACACCGTCCCAGGGTCTCATGTGAGAGATGCACAAGGGCAGCTAGGGGCTAGAGTAGGGCTTGCAGTTTCTCTTGACTCACATGCTTAGGAAGCTGCCTTCAGCAGGAGATCTCTGGTCAATTTCATCACCATCAGCTCACTCCAGAGAGCCCCACTTGGAGGTCCTTTGCTTCAGCTACCTACTGCAGCCTTGAGCTCTGCAGCCTCGTTTGACGCATCTCCTTTAGTATCTCACGTTTGCTGTCATGGAGTTTGTTTGAGCATGCTTTGTGTTGCTGTTTCAATACCCCAAGACTAGCAGCTATTAATTTCATATTTTGTTCCTAGGTAAACAATCATAAGCTTTATGATTTCCCTTTAAATCAACTTTTCTGTGTCCTTAAGGATTCTTATTGCTGCATCTTATTTTATTTGTTTGAAGTCTTTTCACATGCTTATCTGTTTATCATCTAACCATCCGTGCTCTGAAAGACATTTCTGAAGAAACTGCCAATATTTCAATACAAATTTACTTGCAAATTAAATAAAAATGTGCTTGAAAAAATTACTCACAGCTTCTATTTTATTTAACATAGCCCTAAAAATCCAATAATACTAATTGGCTTGTAAGTACAATTCTGATTTTACACTTGATACTCATTAATTTGTGCCTTTTATCAGCTACCTTTTCTCTCTTTTTAAATTAGTTTTTGCTTAAAGGAATTGTTTCACTCCTGGTTTTTGGCACACCCTCTCCTTCTGTTTGGAAGATATTTCCTCCTTTTCCTATCTGGGCACACACCGTGTAGTGAAAATATTACTATATCCTTTGTATACTTCTGAGTGCTGGCCTGAGTGGCTGGATTTCTCCTTCACTGATGGCAACACTCTTAGGTAAGGTATGACCTGGAGCCAAGGAAAGCAGCCCCTGTAAATGGCAGTGCAACTTCTGTTTGTATGGAGATGCAGACAATGAGAGAGGAGAAATGCTGCCAAAACCAGGAAAGGAAACCAGGGGAAAAGCCCAGAAACATTGCAGAGCCGGATCTGGATCTTAGAAGCAGCAGAATTGACTCTCATTTGGCTTTTAGCCATTTTTGGCAATATAGACAAAAGCCTTCTTCCTAAGCACCATTTAAAATTAATGACAGTATATTTGTTAAAAATTGACCTGGGAAAGAAACCTATCTATTAACAAAACTAATCAGCACAGGCTTGAACAAATAAACCAGGAACATTGCCCTCCTGCTCAGCCAGCCAGGCTGTGTGCCGGTGCTTTTTCACTTGTTTCTACTCAACAACAGCAAATGACTTTCTCTCCATGCTGCCAACCAGCTGGTGCCAACTGTGATCTCCCTCTGACCAGCAGCTGTTGGGCTGGAAACAACTGATCAAACTGCTCAGCTGACTGCACTTGTTGTACTCGCTAAAATGCCACCCTGTTGACAAGACCAAAGCTCTTTACCTTGGGATTGCTAAGGAAGTCGGCAACCAGGGAATAACAGACACAAACCATCTCTCAGCATAACTTTTTTTGCTTGGACCTGATGCACAATTGATGAAGCACAGTACTTACTTCTGGTCCCAGTTTCTCCAAGAGATGATGAAAAAAATCATCAAGCTCCTTTCCTTCTATGTAACCATTGTCTAAATAAAAAGCAAATATATTAATGGTCAGAGGTACTGTCCTAGTTCCAGGAACTGTGTCACAGGCTGCATGCAGGTAGCTCAAAGCTTTAGGGTCAGGATCTCAGCTGGGCGCCCTGCCTGCCCATTCATGTCCTGTTCAATTTCATCTGTTCACTTCTGTGTCAGGGCTGGGCACAGCTGCCGTGCCTCCTTCAGAGTTTTTCTTACAGAAAACTTTTCAGAAACAAAACCAAATCCCCAAACTGGAACCAAAAGAGGGAGGAGCAGATGAAACGAGGCAGGGTGATGAAAAAGCAAAACTTTTGGGGTGAAAAGGAGGATTTACAGCTGTGATATTCATGGTGAGGAAGAGGGGAGCTCGAAACCACCTGCAGGACCCGGTGGGGGTAAAGCTCGGACATTTCGGCCCCATGTGCAACAAACCAGGCACCCACACACGCACCCTGACGGGCACTCACCCCGGCGGGCCCGCCTCCTCCCTGCACGGTCAGACCCCTGCACGGCACCCAGCGGGCCCGGCACCCACACACCCCTCAGCCCGCTCCCCCACGCCTGTCCCCACTTGCCGTCGGCATCGAAGCGCCGCCAGGCCCCGAGGAAGGCGGCGGCGTCCAGGCGCCCGTCGGCGCCGCTCTCCATGGTGCTGCCCCGGCCCCCGCCCTCACCCTCACACGGCGCCGCAGCCTCTGCCCCGGCCCCGCCGCCGGGCCCGGCTTTCAGGGCGGCGGCCCCGCCCCGGGGGCGGCCCCACGGGGGTCGAGGGGGGAAGTCTCCCCCTTCCCGGGGCTCTTCCCACCATCCCCCGCCCGTCCGGATCCCTCTCGGGTGCGCTCGGCACGGGCTGTGGCAGGACGGAGCTCAGCCGTCGAGGCGGGCGGGAGTAGCCCCAGCCCGCAGCCCACGCTGCGGAAGAGCCGAGCGGCGCTTGCGAACGACCTTCAAAGTTTCAAACCCTCCCAAACGAAGGCAGAAGTGCTGGAGGGAAATGTGAGGCTTTAGAGAAGTAGTGAGGTTTATGGGGAGAAAAGGAGTTTTCTAAAGCTTGTAACTCTCCTACTCGGTTTGTGAAAGCAGAGCAGCGTTCTCTCACCTTCTCATTCCTCACAGCCATCGGGGGGGTATCCCTCACCGGACTGAAAAGCCAGAGGATGAAGACGGACAGAAACCTGCATCATCTAA
Source organism: Pycnonotus jocosus (assembly GCA_013400435.1). Lineage (NCBI taxonomy): Eukaryota > Metazoa > Chordata > Aves > Passeriformes > Pycnonotidae > Pycnonotus > Pycnonotus jocosus. Next base: position 78,696 of record VWYP01011703.1, read on the forward strand.
CTCCTATAATACTAAACAAAGGGAGAAACCGTGGGGTTTAAGGTCCCTGTGCTGATAGAGCATTATATTCATGATGACCCTGCTTGGGAACAGATTTGATTTGAATGTCACCTGTGTATTTACCTGAAGTGATTTCAAGCACTTGGGACTGAGCTGGTCTGCATGTGTGCTCCCAGAATCATTATTACCTCCTTTACAGACCCTTACAGACAGTTTTTTCTAGATTGCCTTTGATTCAATATATACATATTTCAATTTTATTCACATAATGATTGCTTTACAGAGGCTCTCAGAAGCAGCGGAAAAGGTTTTTTAAAAGTATTTAATGTTCACCCTGAGAAGGTTCCTATTTGGTCTGAGTATGAAAAAACCCTGAAGAACTCAGTTGTGTTTTACTCAGGAAATTCTTTCAGGGAGATCACAGCATAGATCACACAGCAATGTTCAGCTTTTCCAGTGTACAAAGGAAAAGGAGATGCTGTAAAGCTGATGTGTTTAAACAGCAGCATGGGAGTATCTCAGTAGAGAGATTGTACTGAGCCTTGGACAGCTGCCTTGGGATCACCTTTGGACCTCAGAAAAATTATCGTCAAGATCTTAATGCAACAGTAAGGCCACAAACACGCCCTGACTGTGCTCAAGTGAGGAACCCCAGCATGGGAGAGGAACTCATTAGGTAATGACATGAAAAAGTCTAGATTTTTAGGGGAGACCTGCCCAAGCCCCTTGCAGGCAAGACCACAGTCACTCCACAGGTTTCTCCGACATCTGTCCTTGCCTCATTGCCAAAAGTCAAGCCTCGCCTTCAGTTGAGGACTCCCTCATAGAACCTCTCCTTCAGTCTCTTCTTCCCTGTGTTTCCCACCATGGCTCCCTGGCAGTGGTGGCCACATGTGCCTCATGGGGAGCTGCCTGATCTCCTGTGTGGGATGGTCACCTATCAGTGCTCCAAGGTCACTTTTTGGCCCCTTCTCTCTTCCCAGGGCTCAAAGGCCATCTGCACCAGACAGGGAGCATACTGATCCAGGTTTTTAGGAAAGATGTGTTCATGAGTTTCTAACAAAGCCAGGTTTGCAACCTAGCTTTGGAAACCACCACCATGGCTGATAACCAACAAGGTCCTGGGGTATAATGACCATGACCTGGTTTCTTACTAAAAACTATCTGTAACAAAACTAACTTAAGAGGAAACGCTACCCATGTTTTGAAATATTTTGCCAGTGAAAGCACCCTGCCATTTGCCAGGAATTAAGACAGCGAGATTTTGTGGGATTGGATGCAAAGCTCAGGACATTGAGAAGAGCTTCTCTTAGCTGGTTCTCCCCCATGCTCTCACAGGAGGAAGAGCAGGCAAGAAGTAACACGTTGTTTAAACTACCTGTATTTAGCCAGCATCTTACACAACTCCAGCTAAACCAGGTCCAGTTTTCTCTCCAGTTTGGAGAGAAAAAAAGACCTTCAAGCTTAAATGGCTCTCACAAGAACTCACTGTTACCTGTGCATGAGGATATGGAGGATACATGTCCATCCATCTGAGCATTCCTATCATCCCAGGCACTCTCAGTGCTGGCAGAGAGAGATTTTGATCTCACACAGCAGCATACCTGCAAAGGGGGAAAAAGGAGCAGAGATGATGGATTTCTCTTCTGTTTTCATCAGCTATGCCTTTGTTCTCCCCACAAAACGCTCTACAGAAATACCCTATAGATACAGGGAGCACCCCATAGATGCATAGCTTAGCTGCTCTGCCCTGCCTCAAGTATTGCACAAAATGGATTTAGGGGTCTTAGGGGTGGAATTGCAAAATTTAGCTCAAAGTGAGTGGAACCATGTAAATCTGAGCCTGCAGAGAGGATGTGGCCATCCTGCTGCATGCCTAAAACTTGTTCATCTTCTCCAATTGCTTTAGGTGACTCAGTAAAGTCTGAATGAGAAGAAAAAGAAACTAAACAAAAAACAGCTTAGAACAATTTTTACTCCTCCAGTTGGACTTTCTGCAGAACAAATTTCAAATTTTCTCTGTAAATTTGAGGAGCATATTAAACTGTGGTCCTATTGGCAACACTGAAGGATAGCTGCTGTGTGTGCAACTCATGTACCAAACTCAGCAACCACTCTGCCTTGGCTTATTTCCTCAGAGGAATAAATAAAAGTTAGAGGTAGGCAGTATTTTAAAAAGTAATGAAAATTTTCGATTAAGGACTTTGGCTTCAGCTTTGCACTGTACAGTGAAGTTCAAGGCTGAAGAGCTCAAATCTGTTCTCAAAAAAAAAAAAAAAAAAAAAAAAAAAAAGAAGAAAAAAAAAGGCAAGCATATTCACACTGACCAGAGATGCACTTGGCTCTTAAATGAATGTGCTTCAGCAGATCCTTTGAGGCTGGAAGCATTTGCACAAGAATTGCCTCGTCCTGCTGTGGGTCAAGGAACCCTTCAGCTGAGGACACCAGTGATTCTGTTTTATTTAACTGATATTGATAATAAATTAATAAATATCAATTATTGCCAAGTAAAGAGCAAAATAAGGAGCTCGTGGCCAAACCCTAGCCTTGGCTAGCTTTGTAGAGAGGCTTAATCAGGCAACTGTAAATGGGAGAACATGGATAAAATTGCAGATGGCTGATCTGGAAACAAAAATAAAGGGCAGCTGACAAATGCCTCATTCTTTGGGCCAGATTCAAAGTATTGATGTAAAATGAAACATTTGGGTTCCCATGAATAGACTAGAGAACAAAAAAATCAAACCAAATATTTGGATTTGTGGTATGACTTTGCTCCTCTCCTTTACAGAAGAAAATTCCAAATACATGCAGACACAGTTAAGTGGAAATAATTTTCCCCATCAAATGGCTTCAGCTTCCCTCGGTTTTGCACTGACAGGAGACACTGAGGAAATCAACACCAGCCATCAGCATTTCATCCGTCACTGTGAAGGTGTTTCACAGGTGTTTTGGGTGCTGCATGGGTCCTGCAGAAAGCCCCAGCCCGTATCTTCGGAGTGCCCTGTTTTCCCCAGACCCTGATTTTTATCAGGGCAGTGGGAGGTGGCTGTGCTGGTTGAGCTGCTGTGCACAGCTGGGGCTGCCGAGGGTGGGGATGATTTACTCTTGCCCAGAAAGGGGTCTGTGAGCATCCCAGCAAAGGAAAATACTGCAGAAGCTATGAAAGGCAAACTGAAAGGAAATCAAAATGGAAATAATACAGTCAGTGAAGATCCTACCATTCCTACCATTTCTTGGAAACCAAGTCAGAGATGAAGCTGTCTGCTGCAGAAAAGAAACAGACTCTTCTTTCCAACCCACCCTCAGATGGGTACAAGCTGCTTATTGGCAGTAGACCCGCACCTCCCAACAAGGATGCCCTTCTCCTGCCCCTCTTTCCTTCCCACTCCCTCCCTCTGCCCAGCAGATCTCACATTCCTGCACTGGGCTAGATCTTGGGTCCATCTTTCTGGCTCAGGTGGTGCAGAGTGTGGGTTCAGGGTGAAAAGAAGTGCAATGACAGTTCAGGTCAGGTACTGATGGATGTGGTCTGACACAAAGACTACCATCCCACAGATATTTCCATCCACGGATTCGTATCAAGGCCAAGTTTCTCCAGCCTTCCCAGCCAGTGCTCCAAGCTGTGAGGCTTCAGTCCTCTGTTGTCTGCTTCATTTTGGACCAGCAATAGAATCCTTTGAGTGTTGTAAGGAAGCAGACAACCTCTTCCCACAAGGACTCCACTGCAATGAGGGATCAGGACTCAGGCCATCAGAAAGGATCTGAGATTTCCCAAAAGAAAAGCTGATATTTTCCCCAGCTACATGCTGTTCAATGCTACCCAGGGACTGCAGTCTCAGTTACAGTTCATGACTTTCATTATTTCAGTCTTTGGCTAGAATTTAATGTTATCCAAATAAAGCTTGGGCTGTACAGCCTCCACAGCATTCTTCTCTACCCTCTGCTGGGTCTTGCCCCTCTAAGCAAACAGGAAGGGAAGGAGGCATTCCTGGAACGATGCTAAACAGAGATTACAGAGTTAACTTGGCTCCTCGTTCAGTGAAACCAAATTGGATTTGCCAAGCTAGCAGCCCCTCTCCTGCCTTCCCTGGCTGGTATCAATCTAATTAAATACTCTTTCTCCCATACAGCTTTTTTCTTCTCAGTTCAACTTACTGGAAAACCAGAATAAACATGCTCTGAAGGATTGGATTTGGGGTCAGCTGGCAGAACTCATCATAAACTGCCAAAGCAGCATCAGCACAGAGGCATCAGAGCAAAAACCTCAACACATGGCTGGGAGTGACCACAGCAGCATATCCACTTTTCCATGCAGGCTTCCCAAACACAGGCACCTGAAATCTGCATGTAATAAATCCCTAGGACAGCTGATGTAGCGGTGTAATAGGTAGAGCAGATTTCTAATTGGGAAGAGACTCTATCTGCAGGAGCCTCTTCAGTTTGCTGTGGGATACAGCAGAAGAAATTAAGTTCTGTAATAACAGACCCCCCTCATAATGACACCATCTTCTGTGCAGAGACTCACAGATTGTGTTCTCTCTACACAAAAATACAGTGTTTCACTCTTCAGCTTCTTTGTGCTGATGAGCATCATTGCTCTCACAGCAATTTCTCTTTGGTACTTGGCATGGAGGGAATCTGCACCCCCAGAACATTTGCAGTCCCTGCCCCTGCTGGATCTCCCTGACCCAGAAGGAGCAACCACAGTGAGAGGGCCCAGGGAAGGGGTGAGCTGGCACCCTGGTCATGGTTCCTGCCCAAGCAAGTGCTTCATCCTGAGGACCACCTTGTCCCTGGCTGCTGACTGAGAACTGACAGCTTTGTCCCGGATTCAGAGGAAAAAGGAGTTTTATCAGGAGCTCAGCAATTGCCCTGCACCAGCCTTTCTCCATCAGCTGGGACTTCTCTCCTCACCACATGTGACCCTGAATCCTCTAGGGCACCTCACAATTCCAAGTGGCACTTGCATGCAGCCCCCCAATAGGCTGCTTTCTAGTGACTTGCCATCAGCTTTTACACTACTTGATTTGTTTCCCTGCCCTATAGATCACCCTGAGGCCTCACTTCTGCATTTCTTCACTCGTTCAGATGTCTCTTTCTCTGGTCTCTAAATCCACAAACTCTGTGCAGCTCAGGAAAACTGCCCTCCAGAGCTGGAGAAATCTGTTTCAGGAAGGAAAAGAAGACTTCCACATGCAATGACAAGAGCAGCATTTTAAGCCACGAGTCAGTGGCAGTGCCTGCTGAAACAAGGTGCCATGGCCTGAAGAACTCCAGGAGCACTGTCTGTTTGGTGAAGCTGATTGCTCTCAACTAAAAACCAGCACACCCCTCTCTGTCCCCTGGGGAAGATAACCCAGCTGCTGTGAAGTCCTGCCCTGCCTGTGGTCAGGAGGCTTTGGAAATGTTGGACACTAAGTGGAGGATGGCTCAGGCGGCTCCAAAGGCACTTGTTGTGGTGCTGGTGAGAGGCCCCTGTTGGGAGGAGGCATGAGGAACTGCAGGAGGATGGGCATAGAGATGAGTAGAAAGCTGTGAAGGTGCCTGGCAGATCTTCCCATGATCCCTGATTTCTGGGACAGGGAGCTCCTACATTAGAAGGAAAGAGAAGGTTGGCACCATGTGTTTATGTTGAGATTTTCATCCTCCCCATTTTCTTAGGATGGGGAAAGACTGCTCTGCTCTCCTGATCAGCAGGAGACAAGCATTAAATGACAATCTGTTACTTAACCTGTGCTGTTTGTTACTTCTTTGGCTCATGGCTCCAGGAGAAGCAAAGGACAGTGTTTCTACCTGAAACCTTCCTCAAGCTTCAGCACCAGCAGACGATAATCTCCAGAGGTAGGATTCAAGCAGAACCCACCCAGTATTAGCACTGACTACAACATGGGGAAAGCAGCACAGCTCTCATGAATTTCAAACAGGAGCAGAGCCTTCTGCTATTTTCCCAAAATTATTCTCAGTATCTTTTTTTGTTGTTTGCAATAGGAGAGAGAAATCATTCACACATGAATCAATTAATAAGCAGTGGTGACAAGAGCTCGTGCTGGTGGCAGCTCTCAGCTAAGTGTAGTGGGTTGCACAGATTTGTGACTAATGGGCCACATTAATTCCCAAATTGTCTCAGTCTGGATGGCTGGCTCTGGCAGAGGGGGAAGATTTAGGATGATTGCAATTCCCATCTTAGGAAGCAGCTATTTACTGTTGTTACTGCACATCAGGGAATACTTTAAAAAGCTCAAAATCTATCAGTCAGATTTTAGCCTCCTTTATCAGAGAGTGGGAAGTAGGTCCTGCAGCTGTGGTACAGAGCTGTCTGAGTTCACACTGGAGCCCGGCATGCAGCCACAGCCCTTCTTCAGCACTGCTCAGAGGGGGAGGTGCTCCCACTATGCACATCAGAAGTGAAATTCCTCAGCAGCAAAACCTGAAAACCAGATTTGAGAGCAGAAAAGAGCAGATCAGCTCCCTCCAGGAGAGCTTTTTGCTCCCTTTTCCTAGGAGTGAACCAGTTAGCTGCAGCTCTGAATAGAGATGCTCATGGTAAGACCCCTTCCAGGGCAGCATTTCTAACTGGGTCACCAGGGCTGCTGGTCCTTCCCTCTTGTTTGCTCATACAGAACGTACACATGCTTATGTGCATGGGGGGAAGGAGAGGGCCTTGCTGTCATCTCAGATGCTGCTGCCTCTTTGCTGTCACCCCTAAATATGGTGAAGGCAACTGCTCTCTTGTCTGACAGTAGTCATGGCCCAGGGACCAAGCCACGGTGTCACACATAACCCCAGCTGGAGCCTCTGAGCCCTTTCTGTGTGACCAGACTGCACAGCACAGCACTGTGGAGATGCCTTTGGCTGCAAGGGGAATGCCAGCAGCATGCCTGGGAGGCAGGCCACCTCTTCTCCCATGCCAAACTCTGCTCCCACCGCTGCCAGCACAGCTGGAGGTGCTCAGGCAGCACCAGTGTGTGACAGGAAGGAAGCCTGATACCACAGCCCATTCACGGTACTCAAAGGTATTATAAATGCCCTGGAAGAACAAGTTAGCAACCCTTTCCTTCAGTGGTACCTCCGCCTGATCTCTGTTCAGTCTCCCAGGAACTCCAGGGACCCTTGCCACTGGGGGTCACAGGAGGCCACCCACAGAGCAGCTCAGGCAGCAGGAGGAAATGAGAAATGAGGGTTCTGCCAGCTATGCACCTGCTTGGAGGACCCACAGCTCATGGAAAGGCAGCACCTTCCCTGCTCTGCAAGGATCCCCCCAAACCTCCCAACCTGAATTGGCACCAGGGGACAGTGGTTGTTTCTTTCCTGAAACACACTGGCACTTACCCATGGCCTCTATGAGCTCAAGATACTGAAAATAAAAGTCATTATTTCTTAAATGCAGAAGAGGTACAAGAGGAGTGCTCTGGATACAATACGAATTCTTTCCAGTCAGGCTGATAGTGCTGGGTGTGCCAGGCAGAAAGTAAAGAAATGAAAACCATCACTCCTCTCCACCCCCAAAGCCACACACACAAAAAGCCAAACCCCAGGTCTTCAAGAGCTCTCACTAGCACTTCCTCAAAGTTGTTTCTCCACCACTCAGTCTGCCCACAACACACTGATGGCTGGAATAAAGACTGGAATGGCTTTCCATAACTAATATGGAAAAACACTGATGTCTAATGAAGTCCTTATACTCCAGCAAACAAATGTTACAGCACTAAAGCTTTTTTTCTTCTTAACAGCACAAACACATGCTTTGTTTTACAGCATTTGAAACATCCCTTTTGGTTTACAGTACCAAGGTGATGAGCACACACTACTGCCATGCTTTCTCACAGCAGGACCAGAACAGCATCTCAGATGACTGATGAGAACATCAAGCACAAGTAAGAAATCCTCAGCAACTAACTGCTCTGGAAGTTAAAGACTATTTTAAATTTTTGTCTTAATACCACAATCCTTGCTGCTAATTTTCTTAAATTCACAAAACCAATAATAAGAGCAAACCCTTTTTGCATATTTACACTTCTCAGACAGTTGTCTTTGCCATGTCCTATAGGAATAAAAATTGCAGTTTATTTATGAATAAATTAATTTTCATTTATAATACAGGTATTTCAAGTTCTCCTTTGCAATTTGTCTTTTGTTCTTACTGACAGCAAATAAATTAAAAGTATATATGTGAATATGAAGACCCTTTCTTAGTAATTTTAGATAAATGTATAATTTCAACTCAGGGCAAACCCCAAGAAGGAACCCACAGCCTTCAGAAGCACTTTCCCACCACCTTGTAGCCTACTTTAGAGAAACCTCTATGAAGAGCTTCTAAGATGTTTTGTTTTGACTTAGAAGCCCTCTATAGTGCAATAGGAGAAGTGGCAACAGCAGGCATGTGCACAGGGATCAGACAGAAGGCCATCAGACAGGCAGGTATCTGAGCACTTCTGACTAGTCAAGAAGACACAAAAGGGCCAGAGAAATTGCTCTTGGGAGGGAGTTACCAAACCAATTTTTTTTCTGTCCTATTGAACCAAAATTGAGAATTTAGATAGCAAGTCTAACAAAGGTTACTTTGCTGAAGATTCCAAGGGAGGAGAATAGTAAAGAGATCTTCCTTCAGCAGTTTTATGATGTGTATGTGTCCCTTTCAACTGGAATAGGCACTTTACTAGAAGCAGAAAAATTATACAGGTTTTGTCTCAACTGCACATTTTTCCTACCTGACCTCATGCCAGCATTCAAAGATCAGAGACCATCAGACCACAAACAGAAAGACTAGCATTTCAGTTGTAAAATCATTTTTTATTGTTACAAATATACATATGAATAAAATCCCTTCAACCTGTAATGTAAGTGGGTAGCCGTGAAATTTGCATCCCCTCCCTCAAAAGCTGAAATGTTTTTACAGATGTCAAACTATGTTTCTCATAGAATTACACATTGAAAGGAAGCTAATATGCAGACAGAACTGAGGAAGGCCTCCAGAAAACACCAATATTAATAAAATTTCAATTGCCCTCATTCCAATCAACTATATACATTAATATACGGATGTGGAAGCATACCATGGTTATACATAATCCAAATCCTTCTCTGTTGTGCTTTCTGACAGTACACAAATGTAAGCGTTGGAGCTTTATGTACAGTAGGAGAACAGGAAGAAAGAAGCTCCCTATGGGAGAATGTAAAAACCATACCCAAGCATTTAATATATATAATCTATACAAATTATTTTATTAGTGTGCTCTTTTAATATAATTACAATGTGCAATTGCATACCGCAAGAATATATTTATAGGTAAGTCACGTGCAGATCTGACACATTTACATTCAGCAGTACAACACATTACCTGCTGTACAGTGTATTAGTGTAAGACAGTGTCCAGTTAATTTGCTTTGCTTTCTAAATGCCCTAATGCAGGGCACTCTTTGTAGCTGCTTCAGAGAAATTCAAGTAGAATACATGAAAGAATAGCTGGCTTTAGCCAAAGGCATGGAAAGGAATGCCTGCACTGTACAGACCAGAAATTAAGGACCGAATCAATGCCAGGTGTACTGTAAGTCACAACTGGAAGATCAGGTTTTCTGCATGGAAATGTACCTGTGGTGAAACAGCAGCTGACTAAAAGGGCTGTCGATTGCTGAACCCCAATTGTTACAAAAAGCTCTTGCGCTACAAAGCACTTGTACTGATTGCTAAACAAAAATAAAATCTTTATCTGCTTCTTCGCCAGAGTCACTGGATTTGCTTCCCTGATGGCCGTCTTTACTTAAGGACCTCTGCTTCAGTTCCTGGAACTCGTGAGACTGCTGCCCAGGGCTTCTTTTTGCAGCTGCATAAAACAGAAATAGGACTTACTAATGATCGCAGAAGAGAAAGGATGAAGAAAAAATAATAATAAATAAAAAGTCATTAATGCACATGGGAGCTGCTCCTGATCCCACTGAATTAATTTGCACTAGTAGGAGTAACATAGGTCCATTAATTCTTCAAGTCAGAAAAAGGTGAGAAGAGAGAGTTTAAGCAAGCTTTATTCCATTGTTGGTTGGCAAGCAGGCAAACTTGAAACATGACACTTGATATTTCACTGTGACATGGATAAACATTACAGTTAGAAATGGCCTGGAGATTTTCTTCTCATCACACCACTTCCAAACCAGAACAGCAATCTTTTTTCCAGCTGGGATGGATCTCAGACAGTGCACTCCTGACTGCTCAGGTGGATGTGCCTGATGGGCACCCCTCAGACCAGTGATGCACATCTCAGGCAGGCCTGTCTCCCTAGCAGGACACATCTGTGTTCTCCTTTTTGACTCAACAGCTTTGATCAGGACAGACATTCACCTCAGCATCCAAGTTACCCAAACTGCTTCTCCTTGCCCCACTACACTGCCAGGTCCCAACGTCCTCCCTGTCCCCTGATAGGAAGGACACATGTGGCTCTGAGCCCAACCATTGTCTCTTCCAGATGAGACCATGGGCTCTGCACCTTGCTGTGCTTGGCAATGGAGAAAGCAGGAGGCCACATCCACTTCCCACAATCTAAATGCAAACAGTACTCATTTTGTTCACCCATCACTCTGAAATCTCCATGAAGCCAGGGCTTTCTCTAAACCTATAAGCTTCAAAATAAATTGGAAAAGAAGGTTGTAAAACCTTGCAGAGATTCCCGACCTAATCAGTGGCCTACAACTGCTGTGGTAACAAGATGGTTATACACATCAACCAGGGTGACCTTATCCAAGGACTGATAGCATTACAAACCTCATACTTGCACTTAAAGTGAAACTTCGAACACACAGTCGGCCTTAAATGTGACCTTGCTGCAAGTCCCCTAAATGTTGCCATTACAAGACCTTCTTTGTTCCACCATTTCAGGTAGGGATGGTCAGCCTTGGTTCACACTGATCCTTGTTCCTCACCAGTTTTGTGAATCCCTCTCTTGACAAGGCACCAGGAGCTGCTGTGGCCATGCAGCACCACCTCTCCTTCCCCATGTACCACTCACTTGTACCCTGAGCACTGCAAGGGACAGCCTGCCCTGTCACCAGCAGGCAGCTCCAGCCACAGCAGCAGCCTGCCACTGACCATCACTGCGGCCATTTCTAAGTGTGGCAGGCTGTGCTACAGACTGCCAGGAATGTGGGAAGTGCAGAGAGTGATCCCAAGGCAGCCAAATAGTTCTCCTGTGTCCAAAATACCTGTTTTCTCATTTGTGCTAGCCAAAATATGTGTGGAAATAAGGGCCAGCAGCTACACACTCACTGCATTCTTATCCTGGCATTGCAAGTTGGGAAACAGGACGGGAATTTGAGAAAGGTTTTTAAAGCCATTATATAGAATTGGAGAGGATTATCCTGTAAAAAATATTTAGGCATTTCTACCTCCCAAAACACCACTGCTTTTCAAAGAAATAGGTGCCTGGAAATCTCTTGAGTCATCCTTGACACCAGTACCTCCTAATAATTACCTGGCCTTTGTCTGGCCTTCATTGACTCTTCAAACAAACCCCAAAAATACATCCTGCAGCAGCCATTTTAGTTTATGGCCTGATAAATATAGGCAAGTAGTTTCCCTCTAAATGACTGAAAGATGTATCGGGCATTTAAGTCCACATAGTGCAAGCAAGCTTCTGCCAGAAGAGCTTACCCTTGCCTTGATGAAACCGTACACAGGTGACCTGCAGCAGGATCTCAGCTTGCAAAACTTACTTTGTCAGAGAGGTATCCCAGAATGAACTAAAATATAGTAATTTGGTTATGATAGGGAGGGGAGATTCCCAGTTTGGATGGACTAAGTTTGATTCTACAATACAAAAAGGATAAATCTGGGGCTGAGGAAGGGTTATGTGATGTCTTATAAACAGAAAAACTGTGGGTAAATGGAATTGCATAAGATGTTCAAATACACAACTAAAATACTTTTAAAAAAAGTAATTTTGAACAACTGTTTAAACCAACCAGTTAAGAGATAAAGTGGAACATGTAAACATGTACCATTTGAGAACAGGAGCTTTTATATTTTAAAAGCACATAAAGGAAACAAACATTTTTATAGCCTACTGAATGAGCTCACTGTGAGTCAAAGCTGCTCCTTTGACTAACAGTGCTGGGCTTGGGTTCTTTAGGTGGTGTTTTCATCTGCTTTTGCAACTGAAAATCAAAGTAACAATAAATAATCCGATTTACCCAGTTCTCAAATGGTTTTGTGAGCGATGCACTGAAACTGGCACTAACAATATTCAAGCTGAAATGTTTTTTGAAACACTAAAGCACATGACCTTAGAAATTACAGGTGTGCAAGCACAGCAAGCAGCAGCCAGCCTACCTGCAGAGTGCCAGTGTTGCATTGAGCAGTCACACAGACTGTAGTGAGTGCTCTTCTGCAGAGGGGCTGTATGTGCTAGATGGGACTGGTCACTGGAGTTGACACAAAGGAAAAATGTACACATGTTTTACCTGCAAATTTTTTCATGCCATGTAAATCCCATGGGGACAGAGATATGATTAGAACCCCATGGTATTTTTACCTTTCTCATAATGACAAGTGACAAACCCACACCCTTCTGTGGCTTCTTTGCTATTACCATTTCTTAACAATTGTTAGTGCCAGTTATCAAGCACCACCTTGATGAAAAATGGAAACTTCTAACCAGAAGTTGGCTCTGCCATCCTCTGCCCAAGCACATTAGCTTCCTCTTCTGCACTGGTAGAATACTGCCCCGGAGTGGTTTTCACGCTGCCAGATGGCTTGGCACAGTCAAGAGCTGCATCACTTTTTTGACAATCTCCTGTTTGCTCTAGCAAGGAAAAGGATTCATTTATACTCTGAAGCTGTTTTGTAGGCCCATGTATAGAAGGTAATATGAAAAATTTCACTTATCCAACCCACTTAATCAATTATTCAGAGAGCAGTAAACAGTATGCCAGTTGCATATTTAGTCTAGATATCTTGGGGTGTTGGTAACTGCAGCCTGATCTTACAGCCGCACAGTGCAAAGAGGTGTATTTTCAGATTGTCACATGAAGTACAGTTAAAATCATCAACATAAAGCAATTTTACAATCAAGCATCATCTGATTTATAGCTTTATTTCACAGGAGATGTGGTTTTGTTACTAATTTGGACAGATTTGCAGTGATTTACCAGTTGCAGAAATAAATTGAACATGCTAGCCTGAAGAGAGGCAGAAAGCAAGGACAGAGGAATGGCTCAGTGAGGAAGTAGGACAGTAGTGAATAAAAAGGAAAACATGAAAAGGAATAAAAATAAAATGAACAGAATTTCCTCTTTCCCAAACAACTTTATGTAAAGCCCAGCAGCTCCTTAAGGACCTGGCAAGTCTAAACTATTATCGATAAAATATGTACAATGCCATGCAGAACCGAATAGAAAATTCTGTGTTTGGCTAATTTGACTGGAGAGGTTTAAGGGAGCAAGGAGTAAATGCCTGGCTCCTCTTGCTTTTGGCAGCATGGATCATCTGAATGATGACAGCGGGCTCTGTAGGCAGCACAACTTCTCACTCTTCACAACCCAGCATTACGTAGCTGCCTCAACTCGATTTTCTCCATTCCATGCTGTGAAAATCTGCTGTCAGAGTGTGAAAGGGCACCCCTTTGTTTCACAGCTTAAGTGACGGGAATCACCTTACATATCTTAGAGAGAGACCAGGGAAGGAAGGCATCTCACCCCCGGATTTCAAACATCATCACTTGTGCCAGCTAAAACCATAGTGAGCAACTTTTCTATGACTACTTCTCCACATATCCTATGCTGTCAGAGGATGCTTTGGCTCTTCTAAGAGTCAACTCAGGGCATAAAAATGCATCAGCAAAAGTAGAAATCCAGAGCACACATGAAAATCAGCAAAGAGAAGAGAGCAGCCTACTGTTGTGCATAAAAGATAAAAGGTACCAAGCCTTGCCCTGGCACACAGAGACTCATTGCCTGAGGACAGGGAGGCGAACTCAGTCACATGCAGAGACCCCACAGAAAGGAAAACAAAGAGAGCAGTGGGCTGGCTGCAAGGAACAAAGTTATGGCTGCTCCCCTGGAAAGAGCTGCATTTCACATTACTGTGTGACCAATATCAACCAGCATCTTAGTTCAGACCAAACCAAATATAAATGTACACAACACATGAATCCCTTAATTGCTCAGTTACATTATTAATACCCAGGGATTAATTGCTCATTTGATTTGATTTGATCAAAGGAATATGGGTGGACAAGATACTGAATTGGTGATCAGATATAATTTCCTTAATTTTGCACCTTGAAATGCATAACCCTCTTCCCTTCCAAGTGAAAACAAATCAGGAAACAATGACACATCAAATTTTGCTAGAAGACACCAGGTTACACAAATACTCCTACCTTCTTGAGAAAATGATCTGACTGAGGGGCTGCTCTGACCATCCTTTTCTTTATCAGAAGGAACTTTCTTCAGCACCGGTGGAAGCAGGGCAACTTTTGGGGAACTGGGGCCAGAGGGAGACTCTGGAGCATCCTCTGTGGAGTACCACAAACAAAAGGGTCAGAAGGAAAAACTGTATCTACACTGAAGCTCACAGGAACAGTGCTGTTTATGATGGGCCAAACCTCAACACAACACACAAACAAGAAACAGCCAGAACCTGCGTCAGATACAGAAAGATTCGGGAATTTACATTACAACAAGAGAAGAAATGGTATGGACCTCAGTCCAGGTGAAAGATGTTTAGCAGTCAAAGAGAAGATCTCAATTTCAGCATTTTTCATGTACGCTGCTATTGTAAAGCAAACAGAAATCTGCTTTGACCAAGTGATTTACATGCAAGACATAAGTAGTAATTTGTAAAGAACAGCTGAAAAAAAATTTGGATGGATTTTTGGAAATATTTGTTCTAGTTATATTTTTATTCTCCTGAAACATAATTAACTGATCAATTTAGATGTCCTGTTTCACAATTACAAGATCTAAAAGTGAACCAGGGAAACCAATTACATAGAAAGTGTTACAGAACTCTGTACTTCCATGAATGACTTCCCAGAGCGTAACACAAGGGCATCCATAAAGACTTGCTAAAAAGAAAAAAATACTTCCATCTCCTGGAGCGTGAGAAAATCTGAAACCTAAATTCAAATCCATACTTTAAAACCATCTGGATATCTTGTTTTTAGATTATGTAAGGCAAGTTGACTACCACCTTTACAGTCCTTACAGGAAGACCTTTTCAGTCTTACACTAGACAGGCCTCATTTGGATAGTAGGGAAAAACAGCCACAGCGGATTATTTAAACTGCTTTTAAGTTTGCTTTTCAAGAAGTAAACAGTAGCATGTGTATATAAGAGAGGAACTAGGAAGATACACTAGCATTGACAGAAGCACAAAAGGAACTCAGAGTATAATCTGTATTGCATATTTGTAAAAAGAGTTAATTCAGTTGCATACTAGAAATTAATCAAAATTTATCTCTGCTGAGGAGACACCACAAAGAGGCAATTGTTTTAATTTCAGCACAGGAAAGGGATGAGTTTCCCAAATGCAACTTGGAATGAACAGATCCAACAAGAATTCTTGGGCCTTCTCCATGCATTTGATAGGCCTGTGAGGCCACTTGCTTGGGGAAGCTCAGTATCTACACAAGGAGGAGCACAGTGATGGGCAAACACAGTTAGGTACAGACTTCCAGTCTGTGACAATTTGTGGACATCTGAGCTGTGTTTCTTTTGCACCCAGATTACTTAGCAAAAAATTTGCTACTATTTGTGTGGCCACACTGCTGGAAACAACAGTGAGAGCAGGAGCACAGAAAGGATGATTGCTTGGTTTTCTTCATCACATTGCCTGGGCATTCTTAGGCAGTGGGTTACTACAAGTACTAGGACAGAAATTAGACTGCAACAGAGCTGTTTCACTTTTACTATCAACCAAAGAGCTTATTAGGGGTAAGTATTAATTACTCCCTTGTGTTAAATCCACAGTATGCTCTCTCTGCAGGAAATAGGAGCTGGCAGAAACACACAGCTCAGGTCTTTCTGACTGCCTGTTTTACAGGTTAAGCATCACTAAATAATCCATGCTTTCCTGTTGCATTCATCTTCATGAGCATCTTACTCAACATCCCTCACTTTGGTGACCATTTCAAAAATGGTCAATAAAATAAATGCAAATCCACCTAAAATCTGAAGGTGATTTTAATTGTGAACAACATTCTGCCCACTGGAGTACAGAGACTAAGGAATGCTCAGGTTTCACATCAAGGGCAGGGAGGAGGCCGTAACAGCCCTTTGACTCCTCATCCTTACCAGAAATTACATCATTCTAAGGTCAACAGTGATTATGGGAAAAGTCAAGAGGGCTGCAAGCTCTTACAGATGGCCATGCTCCCTAGCATAGCAGTTAATGAGCTATATTTGCTGTAGATACTTGGGAAGTCTGTAACTAATTCCCTTTAATTGCTGTGGCTGTATTTTGGGAAGAGGAGGTTGTGACACTGGTCTATTAAACAGAGACAGACAAATGCATGGGAGACCTGCTGAAACATTTCCCACTACTGGAAACCTTAAGATAATATCTGGGCAGGAGGCAGACTTGCAGGGATATAAAAGCACAGTTACAATTATTTTCAGTCAAAAGCAATAAGGAAAAAACCAAAAACTAAACAAGGGAAAAGGAAGAGACAGTTGGTTTGTGCAAGATATTAAGAGTAACAGGCACCTGCTTGAGGGGCTAAGAGCAGCCTGCCACAAAACCCCAAGCACTTTAGTATATAGAGCCAGGTGTTTAGAGAAAACACATTTATTTTTGTCAGTGCTGCTACAATAGAGTTTTGATGCTGAAGTAGCTTTCTGTGCTCACCTCTTCTGTGAAAGCAGGCTAACTCAAAAGAGCTCTGCCACCACTGCTTCTCACACTTTACTGTTGAGGATCACAAATTAAACCATTTTAATAATTTTATTTGAATTAGGGCAAAAATGAGGTGGGAAAGAAGGATATGAATCAAGAGCAAGGCAATGAAGAACCTGTCCCTCTCCATTTAAGTTCTGTTCAGGATGTGGCAATGGGTGTCTCCTGCACAGCCCACACAAACAGCACCCAGAGCTGGGGATAACAACTGCCCAGAAGAGCTTCTCACCAGTACGAGAGGCAGAGCGTGGTTTCTGTGGCACTGTGGGTCGTCCTGCCAGGCTGGGCTTTGTTGACTGCAGTGGGGGCTTTGGACTAGTTGGTGTATTGGAAGAACTTCTTGCCTTTGCACCAGCTTCTGCCTTTGGTTCAGCTTTTGAGTTTTTTTCTGATGATGCTGAGATGGAGTCACCTTTATTCGATGCAAACCGACTCTCTGGAAGGGTCTGCTGTTGTTTAGGCACTGAAATAAAGAGACACATAAAATAGAGTCTGCTGCAGCACAGGAGGCTCCACGCACAGGTACATTGGTGTGGAAAATACCACCACAAGCTAACACAAGCACTGCTATGTGTAAGAGGATCCCTAATGTCTAATTCAAAATCACTGCAAGCAAAGCATCTCAACCTGCTATTTTTGACATGTTCTAATATTTGTGATTCAATTGCGCAAGACAGCACTTGCATATCCCCCTTTTTAATATATTTGGTATGATAGCTAGCTGAACCTTATTCCTCCTTCCTATTTCTAGGAGCAGATGGCACAGCCTACCTGCTGAGAAAACAGTGACGGATCAGTGGAAAAAGCAGATCTCGACTGTTTTGTGTCTCTGCAGACAAAAGGTCAGGTTTCCAAGATCAACAGAGAAATCCTGGCCCAGAAAATAAATCCCAAGTGTGTGAGCAGCAGGCTACATCTTTTTATTTGTTGCTTTTAGCAAGCTCTAGAAGAGATTTTGAAACTCAGCCCAGATCAAAGTATTCTTTATATAGTATTTCGATTTGTCTAATAACACTGTACATGGCTTACAGTTTCCACACATTAGTAAGTTTACCAACATGTTGTTTATCCCAAACAAAGACTAAGGTATTTAGAGACCAATTTACAGCAACTTACAAGCAGTAAGTCACTCCCATCTAGCTGTGCAAGCTGGTAGAAAGCCTGCTGGACTCCAGGTCGCTAATGAGCAAAAAGCCTGCTCTACTTTCCTACTCTGCAGCTTTCAGGAGGTTGAAGGCTTATATTTAGCAGTTTCAATGATAACCTTGGAACTTGTTTGTTAGCCTGAGACTTTCAACAGTTTTCAAATCTTTGTTCTCAGAAGAGAATTACAGGCAAATTGAAATGCAGACTGGTAGCCTCGGTACTTGGCAAAACCAAGTGTGTGCTCAGATGCTGACTTGACCTACCTACCTGCTATCCCCATTCAGAAAGCCTACTGAACGTGGAAGTGCTGAGCACAGACATTTTAATGGCAGTGGGAGGGAGGGAGAGTGTTTATACAGTTTGTTGCAAGCCAATCTCCAGTATGTTTTTCCAGCCTGTGTTGCTGTTTTCCAGCCCAGCTGGAGTTAAACCCTGGCAAAGCTGACAGCTGTGTGGCACATATAGATGAGAGTGAGTGCGTGACAGGGTGAGTTTCTGTCTGCAAGCATGAAATACTTTCTTGCTGCAAGTGAAACAGTGGGACACTGCCTGCACCTGTGCGTGTGTGCATACAAAAAAGCAGGCAACATCCAGACACAAAGCAAGGAATAAAATCCCCCAAAACTTATTCTCCTTCTGCACCACTAGCTATAGTTCTCCTGTAACAATATTCAGCAGTTTTCCATTAACTTTCTTTCTTGTCTTCCTGACCTCAGGCCTTCTAACATTATTAGAACACAATAATTTAAAACAAATTAGCCCAAGCCAAAGACAAACTGTAGTTGCAACAATGAAAAGGAGCCTTGGGGAGCTCTCAAGCAAGAGTGGTAAGGAAACAACTGACAGCTGGAGGCCAAAAGGAAGGGGCAAGCACAGTGCAGTGTGGTGGGGGTGAAATGTGTCATATACAGAGACAAAGACCAGAGAAAAGTTGAGGTCAGGCACCCTCAGCTACTCCAATGCCTAAAGTGCATACTATCCTTGCTCCTCTGATTTCAGTATGCTGTCATCAGGGGACACATACAGTCCACAAGGTCCTCCTCAAAAGACAAGCAGGCTTTAAAAGCACTGATTTACAGATTATGGCATGCTTTGAATATGCTTTTTAAAAAAAGCTTTAGAAACACATAAAACGTCAACATTGATATTTGAAGTGCTCAGTCAACATGGCTGCATTTGGATTTTGATTTCAGCCTGTTTTTGCAGCCTGGCTTCTGTATGTTTTAGCAATCCTGTGTGCCAGGCTTGCAGGATACCACCGCTGCTGAGAAATCAGACCTGGATTTCCTAGTTCAGACCACTCCTTTCATGTAGTAAACAAAAACCACCAGAGCTGAATCCCTTTTGAAGCTTTCACTGACCAGTCCCTATAGTATACAAGAAAACAGTCTGTCAGCCTTGTCCTCAGGTGGCTGCAGTGTGGCACTGCCGTGTCAGGACCCAGGACTGTGGGTTGACAAGGACATGGAAAGATGAGGTGCAGAGGGAATTCTTGCTGTAAGCACTGCAAGGCTGAACACCGTTTCATACACAGTGGAGAGCTGCTTTGTGCACATGGGCAGTGCTTAGGGTCCTTCATAGCTTTGCAGACAGCCCTGGCTTCTATGAAACTGGGTAAATCCTGGGAAGAGCCAGCTGCCACTGACTGTGAGTCAGGACTGCTGACAGACTGACAGGACTACAGTCAGCTGAAAGTCAGCACTACTCAAGTTAGCAGGAGCAGACTTAGAGCTTGAAAACTGGTCAAATTTCAATATTGAGCACTTCCACTTTGTGCACAGACATTTCTGCTGGCTCTTGGGTTGAGCTTCAGCTTTGCTGATGCCATTAAAAGCCAGCCTTCTGTCAAAGGCGCCCCAGGCACCTGCACCAAGTACTTTCCCTCCTGTGCAACAAGAACAGAGAAGCGAGCCATAAACTCAGCCCTTGAGCTGACTTGATGAGAAGTGCCATCCATGGCACAAAAACCGAGCTTGTTTCTAATCCTGTTCACACAGTGTAAACTCCTACTTTGCTTAACCAATTGCAGACGTTCAGTCTAAAGAGGGAAGTGAGATTTTGGACAATAAGGCATTTTGCATTTTCTAGGAAGTTTATACCAGGAAACTTATACTGTACCTGTACCACTTCCTTCCAGTCGTTCTGAGCTCATTGTTGTGTCAAAAGATTCTCTGGGAGTCGTGTCATTCCCAAGTTTCTGAAAGAGTGAGAAAAGCTCTCAGATTAGTAATATATCTGCAATTAATACCTCAGTGGTAGCAAGAAATGGTGCATTCTCTCTCTTTGTTTCAGATCTTGGAGAGCTAAGTGGGAAGGAAACTACCCTGATTTGTACCTAACACTGCCACATGCCTATCAGAGCTGCAATGACACACTGCTTCCTATGTGACAGGTCTCCTAAGGTACAGGAGTTGAAACTGTAGGGGCTAGCTGGAAGCAGCCTTTTCTCCAAAGATAGCCCTATATCTAAAAACTTCTTGTTTCAAATAAAAACCTTTTTCTGAAGATCTAGATTTTGAATATGACTGCTGAATTATCTTATGGCCTTCTACACCAAAGAATAACTTCTTATTTTAGATAAAACTGCAACTATAGGGATAGACTTCCGCAAGCAGGCAGCTTCAATCTTGATCTTTATCTGCTACTTCAAGACAATGTGGGAAATGACTTAAAGCAAATGATTTGTTCTGACGACCACTGCACTTATACACCCATGCATCAATCACACTGATGTGTTCAGGTCACTGCTACTACTCCAACACCAGCTCTGACTGTCCCTCCCATTGAATTCAGAAATCACCATGTGCCACATGGTGTATAAACATGACCACTGCCCTTTGGGGGTTATGATCTGAAAGATTGCTAAGTATAGCATGTAGTTAAAAATGGGACAACAGGAAATGTGGGAAGGAAGAAAATGATTACAAGTAGCAGGAGTACATACCTACTACGGAAAAACTGATGCTTTTAGTGTGAAAATAGTATTTCAAATATGAGCATAAAGAAATTATCTCCATATATCCACGCTGGCTGTGTGCCTTTCCCAGGCATCTCAAGAGCAGATGATTTTGGGGAGTGATGCAGAAGACAGTGTAGTCAGCTTTACAGATTTACTGATACCTCCACTTTGCTTGTGTAATTTCACAGCTCCTAAAACAAAGCCTCTCTTCAATACAACAAAGAGAATGGAGATGCTAAGTGTTTGCCATTCCTGAAAGACCTGGCAGGATGATGGTATCTCCCAACCTCTCCTCTAAGAAGAGGTGAACAATTAAAATGGCACACACTATTAAGGAGGGTGCTATTACAATAATCATTAAGCTTCCTATACTGTAAAACTACCTTGATACAATGAAGTCTTCTGGACAGACGAACGCTAGAAATGCTGTGATTTGTAGGGCCAGAATGTTTAGCTAGGGTGTCCATATGGACAAAACAAAGTCACCTCCAAAGACAGAAGAAACATTAGGACTTTGTGCCACTGGGCAGAAACTCAGTTCTTATTCCACTTTATTGACTGACATTGATATTTTGGCTAAATTCTCACCTGTTCACCTCCTAAAGTTACACTTTTTCTATAAGTCTGTCTTGGCTATATATTTTTAAAGGGAATACCATTCTCCTTTTGCTGGATTTTTCTTTTGTACCTTGGAAAAAACACATTCTTTTGCAACAATCTTTACATGGAATGTAAATTCTCATGAACTTTCACTGAGAAACTAATTTTCATATGCAAATACTGAAGAAAGATGCATAACACTTAGCTACAGTAAATTACTTAGGAGAGCTGCATGACTGTATGAAACTAATTTCACTGTGGTTTCTTCCTCCTCTCTAGTTATAGGACAACTGGGGAAATATGACCATGTACCAAGACAAGTAGAAAAGCCAATGCTGTGCCATTTAGTGTAGTACTTAAAAATGCAATTAGGATGTGAGCATGTTTGGCTACCTACTGTACACACATTACAAACAGCTTATGGCCCCCAGACAACACTAAACACTGGCTGCAAAAATTTACCCTGAGAAGTCAGATTAATGCAGGTGAATTCATCACGTAGATAAATAATGCTCAGGCTGTATTTTTAATAGGAATTTGTGCAAGGCTGGGAAACACTGCAGAGGTTGGTGCCACTGAGAGGGAATAAACAGGCTATGATGGTTTCCTCGTGGGCCTTGCTCCAGGTATTTAAAAATCCAGTGTGTAACACTAGATGGAGCTAAAAGATCTATTTATGTGCGCCCCGAGGCAACGCTGATCTGCAAATACTTGACTCTACCATTAGTGCCAATTCCCACGTTGTATTCTATGCAAAAGAAAACAAAAATGCATTTACCATCTTTCCATCTACTCTGCACCTGCTCATGACTTTTATCTGTAACAAGACTGTGGTAGGGTATGAATGAAATAGTAAATTCCTTCTGGCTTTGTTTTCATGTAAAATAGCTCAGAATATAAGCAGCCATCTGTACCTTACAGGAAAACATAATTTTCTATCATACTGAAATTCTGATAAATTTGAAGATGTTACAGAACTTGATATCATAACCATCCTAAACAACGCAGCAGTGGGAAAACACAATTTTCTATCATACTGAAATTCTGATAAATTTGAAGATGTTACAGAACTTGATGTCATAACCATCCTAAACAACCTAGCAGTGGGATGCTGTCTTCTGCAGCTCAAATGTCAGGACACTGTATCATTTCCACCTGCATGAGTATCATGAATAAAAGTGCAAACCTAAATTATTTGATATTCTGATGGATGAAGTATATGAAAAATGCTTTTGAATAGCAGTTCAATTTTGTGTTGTCTGAGCAACATTAAGGATAGATAACTCAGTACTCTGCTTTGCACAGATTCCTATTTCAGTTCAGTTTTATTGTCACTCTTTTATATATGTGTACATATAAAGATACAGTTTTGGGTTCAATAATTATAAATTTGTACAAAAAATAAGATCAATAGTATTATTTTCTTGTAATTTAAACCTGAAATAAGAGGACTAACCTTTCCAGCCAGTAAATAAGTGTGGTAAAAAACCACCCCAAAACCTTAGAATAAGCAACAACTTTTCCTTCTGATAGATAAAATTAAAGTTTCCAATTAATATTATGAAAGCTTGCTAATTGAAAAGGACTTTTACTTTTACCACTTATAAAAAAATGTTACACATGCTAATATTCTACATCAGTCATGTCCTTCCAGACTTGACTCACTGCAGATAACAAGAGTTAAGAACCCAAAGAGCACAAAACATACACAATTATGCACTTGTAAAAATTCATATAATCTGGAATGGCTTGGTATTTTATTACAGGCAGGGCATAATACTCTTATTTAAAATCATATGGCATTTCATTTGAAAACTTGGTGCTTTAGAAGTCAATGAGACTATTCAGGGGCATTACTTAATACCAATGAGAAAGGATGGAATTGGTCATTCTTTAGAAAAATCATTTTTGCACTGAGGATCCCTTTAAGGATCCATAGACAACTGCATTAATTCAAATATGCTTATGACAAGACTCTGGTGTCTGCAGGAATGGCTCACACACCATGGCAAGCACTGTAAGGCTATGAAGAAAGGTAAAAATGGATTTTGGGTGCCGCGCTTGGCCACAGCAAGACAACTCTGTACGTGTTAAAGGAAGGAAAACACAACAAAGCACGACATGAGCTTTGTTGTAAGGTAACACCTTTTAATTTACAGGGGACAGTGATGGCAAATGGAGAACATGAGTGCCCTGCACATGGAAGAGGAGGAGAGAAGTGAAAAAAGGCTGACTCTTTGGTACTTGTGAAATATGCCAATTGCAGCTGGCAGGAAGCAGAGGATAATAACGGGACAGCCCAATGGCAAATGGGCCTCTGGCAAAATAGGCCAGCAAAGAATGTTTTGGAGGAACACAAGGATATTCCACTCTGTACATTTGCAGAGTGAAGCAGAGTTCCTGCCCAGGATCAGCATTTCTCAGAAGAGAAAATTACAGAGAGCAAAGGGAATCTGGATAGACAACTGGAAATAGTTTTTTAACAGTTTTTTTTCTTTCATTGTTAGTATTTGAAATATACAAATCAAACACATAAAAATAATTAGGTGTGGTACAAAAAGGCATAAAAATCAAAAAGTGCACAAAGAAAAGTACATGCCAAATATTGTAAACAGTGACTGGTAGCCAGATTTACTTCTCTGCATGGAATATATAATTTAATATACAGCAGGCCTCTCCATCTGTCTATACCATTTTCTGAAAGAGTACAGCCAGCCACCACTGTAGTTAACTCTGCCACACACCTGAGGTACTGGTGTGCATGGGGCACACAGTGAGAAGCCTGTCCTAGTTTTACCTTTTCTGAAGCAACTCCAGTATGCACTGTGAACAAACCTTACATCATATAGAGTGGAGACACTGAGCTGGGCTTACTAGTTGGCCCCAAGTTATTCTGTGATATGTGCAAACAATTACATGTCCTCACTTGTGTTTGTGATGGTCTGACACTGAGTGCAAGGGCAGGGGTCATCCCCTCCCCAAGGGGAGTGAAAGCACAGGCTTAAGGGTGCAACTCCTGCTCCACATGTGCAGCCTGTGCCTTGGCCAGGCTGTTTGTGTTCAACCACCACAGCAGAGAGCAATCCTCTTGCAGGAACACCACAATCCCTGTTGGAAAGCAGGACTGATGCGCCAAGCCCCAGCCACCAACCCTTGCAGACCCAACCCACCTCTCCTAAAGACACACAGTTTTGCTCTTTTTCATAACAACTCAAAAGAAATCAAATTGCCTTCACCTTTTGAGCAGAGGCTGCTCTCTTCTCCTGCTTGGCCTTCATTTCTGCAAGCAGTCCACTGCCCATCACTTGCACGCCGTACCTCCGGCCTCCCTGGGGGCTCCCCTTGCTGTCACCCCTCTCAGCCTTTGCCCCATCATCTGTCTGCATCTCCTCCAGGGAGTCTGGGGTCTTTAATTCCTCGGATCGCTCTGTGCCGCCGTTCTGCTCTGCAGGCTTTGCCTCCTTCTTGCTTGTGTCTAGAGCTGGACTTTTTGCAGCAACCTTGGGTGAGGAGGGCTCCTCTGCCACCGACACAGTCTGGGGGCGTTCAGATTTGGAGCCTCTTGATTTGATTAAGTTAAGGAAACCACTCTTCCTCGAGTCCCTTTTCTTCTTCTCATCACCTGCTTCACTGTGCTCGCTGCTGTCTGAACTTTTAGTTGATGGTCTCCTGAAAAAGACACAGACATTTCAAACTTCTCTCCACTCCCCTTCTCCCTTTTTTAAATAGTATCGAATGACTTGTTCCAGGCAAAGCTAATCTTGTATATGATCCATATATTGCCCTAGGCCCAATCAATACCTGGTGTCTCTATATTAAAAACAGAACAACTAGCATGGATCATACAATCCTGAGGATTCCTGTGCTGCTTTGTGCAGTTGTTTAATCTGCACTGGGCATCCAGCTGTTTCTAACACCAGGCAGCTCTAACCAGGCTGTCTATTACGTGTATATTGGGTTTGCAGGGCCAGGTTTTGGTAGCAGGGGGTCTGAAGGAGTGGCTTTTGTGTAAGGAGTCCTCCTGCTGCAGAGGAAGGAGCAGCAGAGAATGTCTGATCAACTGATGGCAGCCACCATTTCCTGTCCCTCTGTGCCACTGGAGAGGAGAAATTAGAGAAAATCAGGAGAGAAGCTGAGCCCCAGAAAGAGGGAGTGGTGGGGAGAAGTATTTTTAAGATTTGCTTTATTTCTCATTATAATCTAATCATAATCAAATCATAATCTGATTGGTAATTGATTGGTAATATATTAGGTTTTTTCCCCCCAAGCTGAGTCTGTTTTGGCCATGATGGTAACTAGCAAGACATTTCTCCCTGCCCTTATCTCAACCCACAAGCTTTCCATTGTATTTTCTCTCCTTTGTCCAGTAAGAGGGGAGTGATGGAGCAGCTACGATGGGCATAGGGTCAACCCACCACATACAATTTCACTCTGTTTCCAGAGTACACTGCCTGTGGTTTGTATCTTTGTTAGTGAAAGAAGAACTAACCTAGGCACATGTTTAACATAGCTTTTGGGAGATCTTGTTCCTTAAGGGCTCTGCTTAAAATGGGAACAAGCTGGCACAGCCACTTTCAGTAAGGAATACAGAGGTCACTTTTATAGTGCAGATGCTCATCCTCAAAAAAAAAAAAAAAAAAAGAAAAAAAAAAAAAAAAAAACCAAAACCCAAAAAAAAGCTCTTTGAGGTCATTGCCAGCTGGCTTAACTGGTAACAACCTTTTGGTCACATGAGAAAACATCCTGGAGCCAGGTGGATNAAGAACAAACAAGCAAAACCAATCCCTAAAGAACCCACCTGCCACTAAGATTTTCTAGAGGCATCTTCTGAGCAGAGTCACACTTAAGGGTGAAGCTAGGCACATACACATTCTGCATAAAAGCACCCAAACTGGAAAGAGAGCCACTGGTGTCCCAAATAAAGATCCTCAGCAAAGAGCATGGCCAGGGATGGATAAACGGGGGTGGTGCAAGTTCACAAGGATATCTGAAATGAGCAGCTGGCAGCCACCCAAGGGAAGCACAGGGGAATGCACACTTGTGACCACCCTGAACTTCACCTGCTTAGGACTTGTTTCAAAACTACCATAACTTTATGCCTTGACACAGTGTATCACACATGGCTTCACACGTCACTATAGGTATCTATAATTCATAGTGACTTTGGAACATTTGCTTTTCCTGGCACAGCTATCTACCAGTCAACACTTACTGTTTTCCTTAATGGATGTCACATACAACAGAGAAAGGGTCACTCCAAGTTGCCTGGAAATCACCCTTGCTTTCTCATTTAGTTATGGAAATACTCTGTGTATGCACGTGCACAAACATGCATGAATTCAGGAACCTCTACACACATGGTTCTGTAAACATACAGTCAGCTCCAAAGCAACTGCATTGGCTCTTTAACCCTTATATAAGAAGAAGGAGACATCTTTCAGATTAATGTTTTGCTTAAACCTCAAATACTACAAATTGGTGAAACACATCTTTAACATACTCCAAAACCAGCATACATCTATTGCCATCTGTGAAAACACTGTACCCAACAGCACTCCTCACCAGGGAGGAACACCCATGTGTACAACGAGCACTGGGGAGACTCACAACCAATACCCAGCTCTGCTTCAGCTCTAACAAGCTTCACTGAAGGGTAAAATGAACTCTGAATTACAAAAATACACACTAGTCATTAATCCCCCCAACATGCTATAGTAAAGCAATTTATTTCAAAGTAGCCACTTGTAAGGGCTGGTAATTGAATTCACAATGTCTTGACTACTAAGGCATTTTCTGACTTTGACAACTGCAACCCTGGATATTGGGAACAGGAGTCAGACACAGCTTGAAAGTGCTGCTTGCCCAACTATCAAGATGGACTTTTTAAAAAAATCACTTCTAAAAATTTTTTTAAAACTTACTTTGAATCCATTTTTGTCACTTTCTTAGTGAAAAATTCATCCACACCTTCATCCACTCTTCCCATGAGGCCATTCTGATCCCCTTCTGGTTGTACTCCAGCAGATACCTGACAAAAGGAAAAAACTCTCTCTGTTACACAATAATCCAAGCATGTTTGCTCCAGTGATAATAATTAAGAGTTAAGATATTAGAAAAATTATGTGTGCCAACCAAAACTCAGTGCAGACAACTGAATCACCACCGGATCCCCCTCTAGCCAGGCCAGCTGATGCATTACATCAAATTCAAAGTAACCCAAAACACCAGTGACAAACTGGATGCTGCAACGAACAAGGTCAGGAATCAAATGCCTTGGGCTAGAGAGACTAGAGCACTAGGTCAGTCAGACAAGCAAAAAAATGCAGAAAACATAAATCCTGATCAGGTGGTGACCTGAAGAGAAAATATTTTCAACAGCCAGTTGTTTCCCTATTTGGAGAAAAACCTATGTTCTGGATTTTCTTAAGAAATTTAGAAAGAGCTCCAGCAGGCTAACAGAGCCTTTTATAATTCATTCAGTCTAGCACTTCCAAAAGCAGAGACTCTAAATACAGAATCAGGTGCTCCGCTTTAGGAACCAAACACAGACTTTTGCTCAAGGTCTGAAAACGGCAAACTTGCTCCCTGTCTTCGGTTTCAGTGCCCACATCTTGAATACGGGTGACCTCAGGTGTACAAACCAGGCTGGCTTTGAAACACCTGCCAACCACAAAGGCCCTGTGAAGATGAAACAAGCAGTCTCCTGGGAGGATTTCTCATGTGGTCTAGCTCCTGTATGTGGCTTTGATGTGGAAAAGCTCTATTACCAGTAAAGAGACTTCCTTCAATTTAAATGCCACATGGAAACCTTTTAGATGACTACAGAGGACTCCCCAAGCCCCAACCCAGGTGTATCAGTGTTATTGCTCCAAAAGCAAAATAAAAATGACAGGTTTGTAATTTGGAACAATTCAAATCAAGGAATCTCCTAGTTGCCACCATACCTCAAGAGTAATGCCAGCTTCTCTTCTGATGTGGAATACAAACACATGCTCCAATACTCTTAAAAGCTGCTATTAACATCAAACTCAGTCTCATTAAGTCAGAAAAATGGGCTTCGTATGAACCAATGCTTCTACTTTCCACTCCTGAACCCTGTTATTTTTGTTATCAAAGATAATAGTTAACATTTTATTGATACTTGCTGTAGCAATCTAGTACTGATCTGAAAGGAGTCCATGTGGTAATGACTGCCTTGTTGCCAGTCAAACTGGAAAAGATTTGTTTATAAAGAACAGTTCTATTCTAAATTAGCACAATGATTTATCGGATTTCCAACTCTGCCACCTTTGGTGTGTTCTGTAGAGAACTTGTTTAGCTGGAACATCTGACACTAGGCAGGAGTGCACATGCCTTCATCTGGGTTGGTCTTGGTCACAAACCCCTCACCACTGGTGTCTCAGCCGAAACACAAAATAAAAGCGAATGATGCATTTTAACAGAAATGAGAAACCACTTCATATTGATATTGGAGTCCTCCAGATAACAGGGATAAACATTAAAGTATCAAAAGTAAGAACAACTCCTGAAGGGGACCTAATTCCAGGATCCAATGCTCTACAGCAAATGAGAAGATCTATCTCATAAAGAGAAAACAATTTACATCTGACACAGCGGCAAGTTCCGAAAAATTAATGAAAGATGTTCAGAAATGCTGAGGGTCTAATAAGGTCCTCAAGACACAGGATATTCTTATAGCTGTTTATTGTAACACTTTTTAGTATTAGCATTTACTGTAAGACTGGGCTGTGGTTTATTTTGCGTTTTACCCTCCTAACTCTAAATTTAAAAAAAAAAAAAAGTGTTATGCCTTCATTTGTCCTTTTTTATCTCTCTTTTAGCTTAAGTTTAAAAGCAAGAATGTTTCTTTGTTAAGGAAAAAAATGGCTTTGAAGCAGAAGTAAATAAGATGAATCACAATCTCTTTCATACATTAGAGATTCATCTCTTTTGCTGTACTAAATCTTCACACATGAGAGAAGAACTCATGAGGTTAAGATCTCACAAAATCTAAATTATAAACAACTGTTTTATCATTTTGCTTCAAAGTTAAAGCTACTTGGGAGTGGCTGGTTTTGAGTTTTTCTTTTTTTTCCCCCCTCTCTAAACACTTATGCCAGTAGAAGCTCTGACAAAACTATAAACCTTTCTTCTGCCTACCCACCCAACTCAGGTAAGTTAGAAGTTTGCTTCTCTTTTTTTCTCCATTTTCTCTTTTCTTTTCTTACATTTTCAGCTTCCAAAGAACAAATCTGTTTTCCAGCAAAAACAAAGAAGTACAACTACGATCATCTGAAACCCCCTTGAATTACTAAATACAAATAATGGGAACAGCAAACAACCCAACAGAGCTGCTTTAAGTGGCAGGAAAAGTCAAGATTTCGCCTCTCACATTTCAAGTGCTTTCCCTAAGCACTCTGCAAGCAATGTCACCGTCCACTCATGACTCTGACCTCCACAATCTGGCTGGTTTATTTTCAGAAGCATCAAAACAAGCATCTTAAGTCTTTCAAAAATTTGTTTGGACTCCTTTTGAGGTCAGAACTAGTAAGGAACTAAATAGTTCATGAAAACAAGACAGAGACAAGAGAGTTTAATTAAAAAAAAAAAAGCTCCTTTCAATTCCTGCAACTAAATAAACTCCCAATTTCCTGATTAATTCAATATGGATGAGCATTCCCATAACACTGCACTATCATGGGAAGTAAGACTTCTTCTCTACAAGGAGTGACCTTTTTGTGGCTGTTGAAGAAGACACTGTATGTCCCAGTTCCCTGCCTGGTAGCAAAGCACTTGCCCCTCCCACACTCCCCCTCCTTCCACCTCTCTGAGCTGATGGCACAGGATGGGCTGAGTTTGGAAGCAACTGGGAAAACACGTGTGTTCTGCAGCAATGGAACTGGGAGAAGTAAACACAGATGTGTTTGCACTACATGGAGATAAATCCATTCTTCTGCTACCTCCAACCTTCCCAGTGAAGCACAAGGGAATGGAAAGTTGGCTTTAATATTCCCCTTGCTTGAATGTTTCTCCCTTTCCAAGTGGTACAAAAAGCACTCCACTGCCTGATATGATCTTTCCCAGCATTAGTGAAAATTTCAAGGATCCTCTCAATTGGAAATCCCCAGGAAGCAGAAGAGGCCACAGGCATTTCTTATGAGGCAGCCTAACACAGAGAGGCAATGGCTGCCCCTTGGTAGGGCTACTTATCATATCAGCTGTGCTCTGTTGCTGTGAGATAACTCTGTACCTCCTCCAGATCTGTCCTTACATACCCTGAGGACACACCATCGCAGAAATAAATCTTTACTGATGCGGTGTGCCGAGGAAATGGAACTGTGGGAACTCCATGCACGTATATTGACTTCACACCGATGCCTTTGGTGAACAGACAGTGCTCTTCTGTTTTGCCTTTCTAAGGCAGGCTCCAGCATGAAAAGCAGATCTGTGACTATGCAGATTTGCTGGCCCAAACATCATCTTCAGTTTAGGAGCTGTGGGAAGCTGGGTGTCACAGAGTAGCTCCTCTGAGAGCTGACAGGAGTAAGAATTCCTGCCAAGTTACCACATCTTAATGCAGGCAGAAAAAAAGGATTAAGATTTAACAAACCCTTGCAATATAATTGAAAAGTCTCATGATATTTTGTGCATTTCCTGTGAAAGCTCCTAGCACCTCCAGAAACTGCTTCCATGAAAAAAAAACCAAAAGCAAAATAGAAAGGGATAAAACATATCCTGGATTTAGGCTGTGTCAAACAAGACAAAAAGCTTGTAATAGGGATAGCACACTGAAAGACAGGGATACCAGAAGAAAAAATAAGCAATTGCTTATGGCTTTTACACCTTCAACCATTGTCCTCATTACACTGCAAGACCTGACTCATGGCAAAAAGCAATCAACACATGACATTGCCAGCAATATTTTAATGTAGACTCACTGCTGCTTGGCTGGGCTGCTGCTTTTTATTCCTTTTGGGCCTTAATTTTGTAAAGTGTTCCAGTTTCCTTCCTTCTTCTGATGGCAGCTCTGAAATGAATCCAGAAGTTCGTTTGTCTGGCCTGCTGGAAGGAAATGGTGGGTCTTCTATATGGATAGGTACTTCTTCCAGTGCTTTATCTAGATCAAATTCCATTTCTAAGAGAAATCAAAACTTTCCAATTAGATTTAACATGATATTTAAAACAAAAGACAATGCCATTCCTCTTTTTGGTGGCAAATAATGATAAGCACATTCAGGGAACTTAGCTACAACATCTCTGTGAGCAGACAGAGCACTGTGAACAACTATTTACTATCAAACACATTAGCAGAGCTGCAAAACAAAGCAGCCAGTGTGGGCCACAAATGCAATCCAGAGGGAGAGACAATCACCTGTGCTTTTCAATCAAGAACCACCTAGAACCACCTCAGACAAGCAAAGAAAAAAAATGGTTTTAAGGAATTCTCACTTACCAAAAGCTCTGGACACTGGCCGGAGCATTCTACTGTGGATGCTTTTCCTTTTTGATTTAGGAGTCATCTATCAACACAAAACAAAACAAAAATTACTTTAGGGGACAAAAGAAATTACAACAAAACAGTTTTTCAACCTATGAACCATTTAAAGATCTGATTTGATTTAACACCAGAAGACAATGGGTTGTTTCCTCCCTCTCTCATACATTCAGAACTTTTTCTAAATTTATATTTTCTTCAACTGACTTTGAACAGAACCAGGGAGGTAGTTCCTTTTTCCCACTAAAACTGCAGGCTGCACACAGGATGATTATTGAAATTGTCCAAGCATTAACTCTTTGATCCCCAATTGTAAAACAAGGGAACTATTAAAATCTCATCTCTGCAGAGATCATGAGGGACTCATTTAAGACTTAATTACTTTGTCCAACATTGCACAGTTCATGACAATACCAGGAATAGTCTTGTTCTGGCTTTTATTTTTTATACAAAATACATTTCCTCAGTTCATTTGTTAGTGGCGTTTTACTGGGAATCTCTGCTTCTGGACATCACCACACAGTTCACCGAACTTCCCTAGGAAAATGAACCTTGGAGAATACAGCGCTTCCGCAAAAACCAAAACCACCATGTCAGTGTTGGCAGTATCTGTAGCAAACACATGACTTCTCTGGACTTTAGATACATTGAGAAGGGGTGGAAAGTTCAGCATACATTCAACACAGTTACTGAATTACATGCTATTAGCCTTCTGATCTTCATGTTGCCAAAAGAGGAGTACGTTGCCTTAAAAGAGCAAACACCCAGACTTTAGACTCAAGTTTGTTCTTTTTTAAAGAAAATTGTCTTTCTTGTGTTGACCTAAGCCTTCTGAAAGTTTGCATGGCGAGAAAGAGAGTTTTGCTACAGGAAATATATGCATTAGCAATTCCAAACCTCTTAACATAGCTCAGCATTGTCAGACTTTTTGTTTAAAAGTTGACCCGCAAGTTTTCTCAAGAGTTAATTTAAAATCACTCAGCTTCTGTAAAGATGGACTCCTTTTGTGGTAGAGTTGATGCTGGCTTTAGTGATACCCATATACTTCCATTAACTTGCTAGTCATGAAGCCTAGTGACTTCAAATCTAGTGGCTTCAAATTCTGGAGTATCAATCAGCAAGCTGTTATGGCTTGCCACTCATTAACAGAATTGTTAATAAAGTTTAGTAGTATCAATTTTATACCAGCCAGAAAAGACGTAATTGGCATTAACATTTCGGACAAATCATGAACTGTTAAAGGTACACATTTGCTAATTTTTATGTATGGAAAGTTCAGTGCCCAGACTCGCATGTGCTGAATTCATATTCCCAAAATAGTCACGAGAACCATTAGGCCACTACTCACATGCTCAGGGTTATGACAGATTTTTGTGACAGGACAGCTATTACCCACGTTCTCAAAACCAGAAAAGGACAGAGTGGGCAGTGATAGCACTGCCTGGGCAACCAGAGCTCTGGTTTTACTGACACATACATTGTTGGGGAAAAAAAAAGATACCTTCAGCTGTTGCAGGTTTCCACTTGCACATTTGACAACCAACCATCAGTAAATGACAAAACAGTTTCAAGACCAGCCAGGAAGTAGTTTGCCACCTGAGCAGACTTACTCTGACACTAATGAGCAGGCAGTGCTGCTGCATCAAAAGGTCAGACACTACTTTCAGAGTTATCAATAAATTAAATGCAATGGGTTTGATGGCGAGTGGCTGGAGAGGTGCTGAATTTTTTCAGCCAAAACTGCAGTGGACTGTGCAAGAGGTAGGCAGCTGGGCAGCCTCTGAACTGCACACCTCAACAGCTGTCCATCCATCCCCCACACCTGAAACAACCAAAGCATTCACACTCCATGTAAGAAAGAGCTGGAGCAGCTCAGCATTTGGGGGACAGTGACTGCAAGTCACTATCCGTAGTCCTGGTTTCACTTCCAGACATAGCCCATTTCTCTTGTTAAGGTATATTCACATGCATTTTGGTCTATTTCCTGATTTTTTGGGGGGTGGTGTGACTGGAAGTTACATTTAGCATATACAGCAACTCCTGTGCTAAAGAAGATGAGAAAGGAGGGCAGAAAACCTGGCTGATGGAACACCTCTGGTCACTCAGCAGCTGCACAGCCACAGCCAGTGTTCTCACTGGATGAACACAGACAGGCTGAGAGCTGCCTCGGCCCAGGGCACCAAAGCAAAACAGCACAGGGCAAGTTTTGAGCTTCTTGTGCAGGGACTGGAGTGCTCCAAATACTTCTCCAACAGCCAGGAACAGAATGATTTCATTTTCCTTTCCAGACAAGAAAATGCCCCCAGATGACCCTGCAGAGCTTGTGCTGACAACCATAAGCCAGCCTGTCTTTGCTATAACTTACTGTCAGCTTGGCATGATCCATCAGCAGCTTGGCTGCTGGGGATAAAGGCAGAGGGATAGAGATGCTTCCCATTTGCTTTAACAGCATGAATAACAGCTCCACATACACTTTTATTTGAAAACCTGTTTTCTAGCCTGTTTAGGAAGTGCACAGATGAAAGGCTTCTTGCCAAGTGAACTTTCTAGATCACATGCAGAGCAAAATGGGTCAAAGCATTAATTTAAATAGGCCAGTGTGCTCTTTTACAAAATATTAGGCTTAATCTCTGCTTAACATCTCAGCCACCGCACAGTCTGCCACAGCAGCAGTGCACATGTCATTGCTAGAGGAGATATCTGAACTCCCCACCCTGAGCCCATTTCCTATATTTCAGAGAAGCAGCTCAGCTTTGGCAGAAACACATCTTCTGCCTTCCCACCACCTCTGGCCCCACAAGCACAACGTGGCTCTTTGGCCTTACACTTCCCTTGTGACCTTTACAGAGGAATAGCTGTTAGTATCACCTCTTCTCATACACATCTTCCACAGACTTTCCATCCTAGCACACCACCCTCCTGAATTCTTCCTTGTTTTGCCTACTTTTCCATGAGCACACTGTAGACTGCTTGGCAGAACAGACAGAAATATTAACTGCATCTCTGGAATTTGAGAGGACCTCTTGGAAGTCTGCATGCACCTATGCCACTGAGATCTTGGGGGATGGGTCCATGAATGTGCCCTTCTGCAGTAGATGTGAGCCAGCAAATCTCTACCACACTTCCAAACAAGGGTTTATTTACACACTGCCATGTGTCCTTGCTAACTTTAAGCTCCCAGGATCTCTTCCCATGATCACTTTTCCAGATTCCTCCCTTCTGACTGCCTTCCACACAAAACTATCTGAGCTCTCTGGAGTTTTCTGAAATTGTATTACCAGCTGTGGAAGAACACTAGTACCTTGGGAATTAAAAACAACAACTGAAATCGTTTTGTTTTGAATGCTAGAAAACAATGTACTTTCAGAAACAGGATCTCAGATACTCTCCTGGTTTATACAGATAATTGAAATTACTCTCAGTGCCGAAGGATTAGCTTATTTCCATGTTTTTCTCCTCCTACTTCAAAGTAATTTATACTCAATCCTATTAGATACTGAGATGCTCTGTGACCCTCCTGTCACTTCCCTTTCAGATTTCAAACAAACTAATGAACAACTTGCTGGGCCCTCTTGAAATTTATCTCCCCAGCCAGTCTCCCTTCAAAACATGGGTTTTCAGCTTGGAGAACATGTGGAGGAGTATTCTTTCATTAAGCTGTATGATGCTTGAATATAAAACCAAATTAATGGATTTTCCTTCTGAGCAGTAATATTTATCCTCATACCTCCAACATAAGCACTTGACTTTGGTTTGGTCTTAAAACCAAGGGATCCTTTAAATTCAGATGCTACATTAGCTGAACCTTTTTGTAAATCAAATCTCATTCCTGATCCACTGCCTATTTCATTTGTAGGTGCAAATGGATGGCACTACAGTCTCTCAGGAGACTCTCAAGGCAGTACAGAGGCAAATGGAGCACAAAAACATAAACAAGTAGGGCAGAAACAGCAGAGCTAAAAAAATACTTACACTTGTACAGCAGAGAGTCTCCATGCAGCAAAAAAGAAAGAAAAAAGAATATGAATGGGGAAGACAAAGCAGTAGCAGTTCTCAGGAAAGGAGGCAAAACCAGGAATCACCAAAATAAAGAAAACTAAAGCCAAAACACTTGGAAGTCTTAGCAGGAAAGGTGACATGCAAGAATGAGGTAAAAATCCCTTGTATTTGGAAGTGCTATACCTTTTGTATTTCTAGAGGATAACCAGATAAGTGTGTGATCTCTCATTTGATCTATATTGGGACAAATTAAGGTTTTCTGTTTCCAATATACAGCACTTGCCCATGGTGCCAACCTGCCACCTGCTGTCCCAATGTACTGTTTTTCCATTTTGCTGGCACCAGTAGTGAGGAAAAAAAAAAGTAATTCTAGTACTTCCTAGTCTGAAAGAAGATTCTGAATTAAAAATTGCCAGTTTGTTGTGGTGTGCAAGCAAGCAAGGAAAATAAAACAAAGCTTCTCTTGAAGGAATGAAAAAGGATGGAAGTCTGTTCTCTTGAGGTTTAAATAAACCTAAATTAAAGCAACAGTATTTCTCCTTCCCATAAGGAAGTTTAGAGGCACAGACTTTCAACTACTTTTGGCACTTGAGAAAGATGCTGTTTTGTGACTAAAGCACAACCTTTTCTCTTCCCTTCAAAAATTATAAGCATAAAATAAAGGAAGCAGCACAGCTGTCACAAAAATAAAGTAATGCCAAATGCCATATCCCATCTCTTCTATGGCTTATGGCCAACCATGGTCCCAAATTTAGGGTTAGGAAAGACAATTATTAGGAGTGTGGTTTTGTTTTCAAGGTGAATGGGGACTGCTGCTATAACAACACTGCAGGTGCTAGCAGAATGTGGCAGAATAGTCATGGTCTGGATTAAACATCTTGTCAAGAAAGTGCTGCATGTTCTTGCACCCAGCTCTTCTCCTTTATTTTCCTGCTGTCCTCGGGGTCAGTTGTTTGTTGAGCTTTTGCCTCAGGGTTTGTGGGTTTTTTGGTCTTTTATTTTCTTTTACCCTCAGAAATTCTGGCTTTCTGCAAGAATTCTCAGCTAGCAGTGATTCAGGCAAACCACCTCATTACTGTTGTTTTTGTATGCTACCCGTGCACACATACACTCCTACTCAATTTCTCTGTCAGAATCTATGTTCTCTCTTCTCTTGCTCATCTTCCACACAACCAATCACTACAGCTGCTCTGAGATGGCTGGGGAGACTGCAGAATCCATTGACAAACACCTCAAAAACTGAAACAATCTCAATAAAAAAAAGTACTCCGGCTTCAAAAAATAAATCTGCAGCACTGATTCTCTTTCAGACAGCATTTGTGGCAGTACTCCAGTGTCTTCTGTGTTTTTAACGCATAGGCAGTAAAGTTATTCGTATGATATATGCAGCTGGAAATGTGATTAGGACCAAAGTAACACACATAAATGGAAGTAATCCCAGGATCTGAGGGAGTTTTCAGTCTATGGTCCTGATCCAACAAAGGCTTATGGAAACTCCTACCTTCCACATTTCAGTGATCTCCTGACTACTGAGGCATTTAAAAGGTGCTAAACACCTTGTGGGTGAGGAGTAAGGAGGGAGAAAGAGGCAAAGAGCAGGCAACAGGTTAGACAAGGAAGCATCATTAAGCAAAGCAAAGACCAAGAGACATGCCTGAAGCCACCAAGGAATCTGGCTGCTCTGCAGGGAACCTAATGCCAGTTTTCAGACCCCTGAAGTGCTACAGGCCATGAGGCCTCTCAACCTTCTCCTCCCTTTGTTTGCTCTCAGCATAATTGCAGTATGAAGTTGTCTGCCTCCCAGTATACATGGACCATCCCTGAAGATTAAATACCAAACCACAACCAAAAATCCCAAGAAAATGAAACCCAAACAAAATCAGAAACTGCATCGGGGAATTCTAACAGTGTGCCAATGAGGTTTGAGATGTCATAAAAATATTTCAAAGGAATTTTACAGAATATATTTATCCAGTGCTATACCATTTCAGCTGTATGCATTTTGTGAGGTATGCCTTTTTAAGAAAGAGGTATAAGAAAACAAAGCAGTTTATCACAAATTCTGTTTAATTTTGCTGTAAGAAATTCTGACCTGTAAAGCTGCCATGACACCAGTTCAGTCAATCAACATTTCCCATGCTTGTTTTAGTCTCCTAACTATGTCTGACAGTGTCTCAAAAAAAAAAATAAAAAAAAAAAATCAGGTATACTTTATAAAGCAGAGGAGCAAATTGGCCAGTTCTGGTTTTTGCACATGAAATCTTTGGACATGCAGGCACCTCCACCATCTGTACAGAAAACCTTAGAAACTAGAAAGTTGCTATTGCTTACTTCAGCTATGGAAGATTTTATGAAATGACTTCCAGGGTGAAACCTCCTGTGTGGCTTCCAAAAATGAGTGATGCACTTCCCACTAGCAGTGACAGTAACCTGAGCCACTGTCCTTAGAATCTGCCACTTGAGTGCCATTGTCCTCAAGCTAAATGCAATGCTAAAATCCATGACAGCTAATGGAGTATTTTTCATTAGACAGGAGAGCAAAGCCCCTCACAGTTCTGAATGTAGGGGCTATGCTTTTTCATATCAGCAGAGATCTAGTCCTTACCTTCATATTCAGAGTTCTGTACTCTATATGGAAATGACAGATAAATAGATCAGATAGATAGATAGATAGAGTAAATAGCATAAATATATATGGCATACAAATAATCCATATGTAAGTTTCAGGAGTATGTTTGTCTATTTCCTTCCCTCCCTGAAGAGCTGAATTTCTAGAGAAGGAGCTATGGTTCAGTATTAGTCCAATTAGTCTCATATAAACCACCCTGACCTGTAGAATTACTTTGTACAGAAACATTTTTCTGAAAGAAAAGGAGTAGCACTGCAGTAAGATAAGCTCTGTAGATTTGCCCTTGAGCTTGTTATATTTTACTAGACAAGAAACCTTTGCTTTTCTGCTTGCTGAGATGTGGTGTGTGTACTCTGATATTTCATCAAGCATTTCAGCATTTTCTTTTAATTAATAATTCTGCACTTGCATCTTTCAAGTCATGTAAAATTCCTGCTAATAAACATTCCTGCATAAAAACAACCAAAGCTTTCACTACGAAGAGAGAAAAATCTGACACATGAATTAAACTGAGTAGTTCCTAAAACTATTAAAGTAAATGTTTAATTCCATGCTCTGAATTAGTATCTTACAATGAATTCATGCCTGCAACTACCACCTGCAAAAGAAAAAGCAATTCTCCATAGCATCAGTTCTGCTTTCTATTTGCTCATAAAGAGGTTAACATCTTCTACAGTACGTGGGCTTCAAGAGGATGGTTCCAACTACATTACTTTTGATTTTATAGTTATTTAAGTTAAAAACTAAGTGTGGAACAGAGAGCTGCTAGGGTCAGCTAGCACAAACTATACCTTTCAGTCACCACAACCGGCTTGCTTGTCATTGTTTATTACCTTCAGCTGGCAAATGCTGACCTAAAAAATGACTTTGTTCATGACCTAATCTTCCATAAAGTAAGAATAAAAAGCTCTTAAACTTGGCAAACATGCAGGGGTGGACAGCTATTCAAGAGAGTCTCAGGCAGTTTTTTTAACAGCTACCATATCTATCAGGTGCCCTGGGCAAGAACATCATTAAAGCAACTCAGAAGCAATGTACTTCTGAATGGGTGTTCAAGCCAGGAAAAATGGGGCTTAGGGCATTGATCCAGCAAAGAGTGCTCCTGCCCATGGCAGGAACTCGGAACTAGTGAATCTTTAAAGGTCTCTTCCAACCTAATCCATTTGATGATTTTATGAAAAGAACTGTTGTACCTGCCCACCCTAGAGCTTCCCAGGACTGAGAACCAACACAACTTCTCCATCTCTCCTTCCATCCAACAACCTGAAGAGAACAGCTACCAAAAGGATAAGCAGTCATCCAGACAAAAAGCAACCAGTCGTGTTTCCACTATTGTCAGACCCTTTGTGGGCAGATGATGCATTGCTTGTGGTGACATCTGAGAAGGGAAATGCTACAGGGAGACTTATCCCAGTGAGTTTACCCTGGAGGGGCAAGTGGACTCTATGCTCAGAATTATGATGGGAAGTTTTACTCGTGAAAACCCAGGCACACTTGAGCTGTTGTTTTCTCATAGAAAATATTGCTTCAGACATCTCTCCAGCATGCACAATAAATCCTTATACTCCTTGGACACTTCAAAATATACTTTATGAACTAAAACATTAAAGAAACCTCTAAACTTTCTGAATTTTAAGTCCTGTCTATTCTGTATCAAGGTGAAAACAGGAAGTATTTTGACAGGCAACTAGCAAATATTCTAATATTCTATGACAAACTGAAATACTTGGGTATTTGAATTTCTTCTCTAAAACATACTGATAGAAAATGTCAATCATTATTTACCCAAGAGAGGATGGCAAAACTCAAAATCTGACCTATGCAGTGATGATGCTAAAGTGTGACACATGATTTAAATCATGCTGTTTGGTCAGACAATAATGGGGCAGTACATGAGCCTAGGAAAGACAGAAACACCATGAAAGGATTGGAAGATGCCTATACTGCAAAGCAGGGCTACTCACCCACAAGCATGGAATAAAGTGCAGATTGTATGGACACAAACTTCTCAGGAGTATCTAAATACCATGGTAGTAGAAATGACTCACAGCTAAACTGTACCAGATAAAATGAGGGTCTGATCATCTTTGAGGGAAACCAACCTGACTTTTCTATCACTTTGTTCATCTCACTTTTCTCTTTTAGTTCTCTTTAATATCTGCATAATTGAAGATTCTTTCACCTGTTTAAGTGCTTTTGGTTTCAGATTAGCATTCCAATCCTGCCACTAGTGACCTCAAAAATTCACAGTAACTCCATCTAACATAAGATAAAATCTCACTGCAGAGACACATCCACCACTTTGTAATGAGGCTTTAGCTGACCTGAATAACATCCAAAGAAAGTATGTTTACTTCTTAAGTTCTCCTCTAGTCTAATAGAAAGATATTTTGAGAGGAAGCCTGATAGATTTATGAGTAAGGCTGTGTGATGCAGTTGTCAATGATATCAGTGATGAGATTTGATGACTTGGAAGCTGTCTTCTAGCCTTTTGGTAGAATGTATGCTTCGTTTTATTTAGTTATTTGGCAGTTCCTATTCTGATAACCCAGCTCATCCTAAACTACTTTTCTTTGACAAAATATAGCAAAGTCTAATGGTACTCTGTAACTGCCTGCCCTAACACAGACTTTATCTCTCCTCTTCCTGTGAGGAACTATTCTTTATCTCTGCAATATGAAGTATCAGTTTTGCTGAGCAAAAAATGGCAAGCTTCATGTTCTTCTGGGTGAAGTGAGAACCATGAAGCACTCTTAATGAGACAGACTCATGCTTGTGCTATTTTCAGTAGGCTCTCCAGATTTCAGAGTAAACAAGATTTCCCCAGACAACACAGATTAAATACCTCATGCCAAGTTGTTCATCTGAGATGCTGGAAGAATCAAAAAACAGCAGAAAGGATCATACAACCTACACAGAAAACTTCTCAACCATTTGAGAAGGTCAACTTGCCAGATACTAATTGAAATGCAACACATCATGGCTGCAGAGAGACATGTGCTATAGAAATAGCATTATCACAGGTTATTCTCATGCTGCTTGCTGTTGTGCTTTTGCCAAAGGCTCCAGGGCAGAGATTTTGGCAAGAACTACTCCAAAGGAGCTCCTGCTGATCATCTGGGGAAATAACAAGAAGATTCTTATAAGCAGAGGCTGTGGGAAGATGATTCTGTATCTGTGCTGAACATCAACAGACTCCATGGCTCTGCTGGCAAAAGGGATCCCATGAGTGCCCCCTGACCCAGCCTGTGTGAAGAGAGGTTTTGCCCCCATAACCTGTTAACTCTGCCTGAAGCAGGTAGGTGAGATCTTGGGTGGTTCAGCTACTGGCTGAAGGGGCAAGCAAACACAGGTGGGTACAGTCACCTCTCCACCAAGTGGTGGATGCATGTCCCTCAGCAGGCTGTGACAGCCTGTGACAGTGAGCTGGTGCCTGCTGAGATGCCTGTGCTGGCAGCCTGGGCATTCAAATTCTTGCCAGCAGAGTGGGAAATGGCTGGATTGAGCAGCCAGGGCTGGCACTACCCACAGACGGCACACCTGCATCTGTGGGCACACCACCTTTCTGACCACCACAGACAAACTTAGCAGTAACTCCCTCTTAAAATCTCTGCAGGGAAGTTCAGCTCTCAAGACCAGTGTTTCACTGAGTGGTTTGTCACTGAACTCTCCTTTCAATGTGNAGCACACCTGCATGTTCCAGACCTTTCTGCCCACCACAGACAAACTTCTTAGCAGTAACTCCCTCTTAAAATCTCTGCAGGGAAGTTCAGCTCTCAAGACCAGTGTTTCACTGAGTGGTTTGTCACTGAACTCTCCTTTCAATGTGGCTTTTTCATGACACATGAAATAAACCGAAGGAAACTCAGTAAGACAATTACTGCCACAAAGGATGTAAATGCCTTCTGGTTTGCAGCTGGGAACAAGTTCATTTTCTTCCTAGGATCTGGTACAGTGCTGTGTTTTGGATTTAGCATGAGAATAGCGTTGATAACATGCTGGCGTTTTTAAACGTTGCTGAGCAGTGTTTACACCAAATCAAGGCCTTTTCAGCTTCTCATACAGCCCTACCAGCAAGGAGAGTGGGGAGGCAAAAGAAGCTGTGAGGGAGCACAGCCAGGGAGAGCTGAGCCCAGCTGACCAAAGGGACATTCCATACCATATGGCATCATGCTCAGCTTATAGAGCTGGGGGTAGTTGGCCAGGGACTGCTCTTTGGGGACGGGCTGGCCATCAGTCAGCTGGTGCTGAACAACTGCATCATGTCTCACTTGTTTTGTACTTTTTTTCCATCATTATTACTATATCCCCTTCCTTTTG
This sequence comes from Pycnonotus jocosus, assembly GCA_013400435.1. NCBI lineage: Eukaryota > Metazoa > Chordata > Aves > Passeriformes > Pycnonotidae > Pycnonotus > Pycnonotus jocosus. The sequence continues at coordinate 121,726 of VWYP01011703.1, forward strand.
TGCTTTGTTAAACATTTTTTCCCCCCTCAAACCATGAGTTTTACCTTTTTTCTGATTCTCTCACGCATCCCACTGCAGGGGAGATGAGCATGATGTTCAGCTGCCTGCCAGATTAAATCACAACTACACTCCCTCCTCTCCACCCCCAAAACAATTTGGGACTGCTAAGGCACCAATATTACAGGAAGACAAGTGCCTGGTACAGGTGTCACCACCCAAACAGGATACCCAGCAGCTGTATTCCACAGTTTCCTATAACCTAAGCAGAAAGCAATCTCCAAATTTATATTACTTTTTTGTTTTCATTAAACAAGCATGCAGTGCTGTTATGCAGTTTATCACATTCTTCATTTACTTCATATTGTGCCAATAATGTACCCTAGATTATGAGAAACAGCTCTGAACTCTAAGAAATCTCAGCTGGTTTAAGATAAACAAACTGTCTATAAATTTTCCATCACCTCCTTCCATTTAGAGACTGAGAAAAGACATTGAAAGCCAAGTTTCTTTTAGAGTGTCTCAGCTGGGAACATGTTACCCCTTCATAAGCTTGTACTCTGTAGTCTATACATGTAACAGGTATTGAATAAACATGGGTAAGGGCAGTGAGGATGCTGCAAAACTATATATAGAGGAAATCAGGAAAGGATAGGTAACAAATATTCACTACTAAAATTAATGTAATCATCATTCTAATAAGGATAACACATACACTGCAAATAAACAAGACATTCAGCAAAGTGATCCCACTGATTCCCTTTGCATGGCACTTTCTCAGCCACAGCACTGCATGTGTAGGGAAAGGCTTAAGGAGGGCTCTGGCACAGTGCTCTGCTCCTCCTGGTGATATTTCCATAAACTGTCCTAGTTCGGGGTGAGTCAGAAATATGACTGGACTCCCACTGAAGTAGATTTGCTTGCATGCCTGTGAGCCTTTTCAGAAGCCAAGAATGCTCTCACATACCATAATGCCAGTTTCTAGCTTCCCACAGAGTGCTGTATTTACTGCACATCAAAGGCCCATTTCTGCTAATGCATACAAGAGAGAAACTCAAGTGTCACAATCAATTTCATCCAGCATTCATCCAGGCTGCTGCCTTTGCCCTCATCCCTGTCTGCTTGTTTCTGCCACTCAGGATTTGTTTTGTGGACTCAACCAGGGGACTAGCTGGTCTGTAAACTAACCTGGGAAAGAAATCCTCTGTGAAAAGCTGAATTGTCAGTCGAATCAATTCCCACACCCAGACTGTGGGCAGGAAAGTGTGAACTGTGTACGGGGGAAAGTGGAAATGCTCATTTCAGCAAAAAAAAAGATTTTTGCTGGATTAAGTCAGTCACAGAGCTGGAGCTCTATTTATAGTGCAGGAGATGATAGAGTCCAACAGGAAATGGGGTTTTATTGCAGCAGGTGTTCAGTCTTTCATCCAAAAAGCTGACTCTCTGTGGCTGAGACAATTCTGTGGCAGGTAAATAGAAAGCAGCAAGAATCAGATGCGATAGTAAGTCAGGGCATACCAGAGAATCTGTGCTTTGGTTTTTCTTCCTAGAGCATCAGTGCACATGTTCCTCAGTGTGCACCATGATCTCCTCCATACACCAGTGAAAGCAACTGAAGAGGTTTCTGTTGTTTTAATCCAAACTTGCTGTTGATGGGAAGAGGGGCAGGGATTGGGGGTGAGCCAGGGGAGAAAAGTGGTGCTTTATGAGTTTGGGGTGGTTTTTTGTTTATTTGTTTCAGTAATTTTATTTTTGGTGAGTGCCATTTCTTCCTTTTCTCTGAAAACACTGAGGTCCATACATTCTTTGTCCTTCAGAACACACAAGGTCGTAAGTTTTCACCTGAATACAGGATTCATCTGATAAATCTTTGACAATGACTAGCCAGGAAAACCACACACCACCAATCTACAAGTGTTCTGCTATTTCTGCAAATTTTCTTCTTATTGCACAGGTGAAATCTATTCAATAAAGAACTTTAATATATTGCTCATAAGATTGTTTTTTTTAAACTTTCCTCCATTGAAATCACAGAACAATTTCTGTGGTTAAAATTAGAAATAGATGAAAAATGGCTAACACTCAATATTCATAACAGGCAGTGCTTTCCTATTAGCCACTAGCATTTTTTCAAACACAATTTACCATCCAAGTGTTTCAATCTTACACTGAAATGCTTTAAAGAAGAGTTATAGGCAAACTTATGTATTACAACTGACAAATCCTTAACATGTTCCAATCAACTTCCTGCCACACCTCTTCATAAAACAAATAACCTCTACTTTGCTCTAAAAACAACACTTATCCTGGCTGCATGCTTATTACTACCTATAGTAATAAAGTTATATTGCTGAAATAGATATTTTTAAAAAGATGGGTACATGAATTGTTAGTAAAAGAAAAGCTGTTTCTCTCAAAGCATCTTTAAATAGTGTCTAGCTTTTATTGAGCTCTATTTAGTATTCTAGAAGCCAAAATAACATTCAAATAGCCAAAAAAAAAAAAAAAAAAAGCTTTAGAAAATAACTGGTAAACACAATCTAACAAAGATGCTCCACTATCTTTTGGTGGGGAATTGAGCATTATTTAGTATTTCTTGCTTCTGCAAGGTGCTAATGCACATGAAATAATAAAGTACAACTAGAGGCATTATGCAAAATAAAATCAGATAGTATCCACCTACATGATCACACATACCAAGACACATGATATTCAGCTTCAGTAAAAGAGGGTGCACTATTTAAAGTTAGTTTTAAAATGAATACATGAGTTGAATATGTGTAATGCTCATCATATACACACAGAAAAATTTAGACAAACCACACTATTTTATGAAGTTAATTCATGATTGCGTCTAAGCTCTGAAAAGCAGGCCATGGTTTTTCCTTTCATCTCAGAAGAGGAAGTCATTTTCTGCACAAAGATTTTTATTTCCATTTTAGTTGCACACAACTTTTATCTAGTGACTTATTAGCATCAATGCAGCTCTCATTAAATGTAGACAACTAAGACAGCTGTAGATTAGGGAAGCATCAATTTACTGTAGTGCAGCTCAGGGAGATCAGAAACTCTCGGATGTGTAATGTTCCAGCAATCTCGTCCTACGCTGGACCACTCAATTGCTCCCAGCGTTCTCCACAACTCATTTAACAGACTGCAGATTCTGGTACAACTGAAAAGTCTTTCTATCACGGGCTCTCAGGCTGCTGTCAAAGGCTGGATGAGAAACCCACCCTATGCTGAAGCTAATAAGTGTTAACTGCAGAGTTTGCTATTTAGGAAGTCCTAATTCCCACAACAGAAAATACTAGAAATACCATGTCTGATTTTCAGTGATGCATTTTGTGAGCCCATTTGTGATATTTCATTCTGTCTTGTCTGTGTTGTTTATATCTAATATTTAAAATTCTACGCAGTCAGGGAAATCCTCCTCTCCACAGCCACTCTGCACTGTGCTTGAGAAAAGGTGGGCAGGCTCTGAAATAGTGCCTATTTGTTCCCTCTATCACCAGCACTGGAGGTTTCAGATCCCTTTGCTGACAGCCCAAGTGTTCCAAACTTTTCTGTATTCAGCTTTCAATCCACACATAAAAACAAATAGCTCATAAACATTTTATTACCAATACATCCACCTCACTCCCAGTCATTCATACAGCTTCAGTGATACACAATCTACCTACAACCATAGTCAGATGAGAATCTAGATTCAGTTCTTCCCCACATTGTTCAAATACAGCTTCAAGGGAAGCTGGTAAATAACAACATGAAGCTATATGGTTTACCCCAGCCAAAATACTGATCATAAATAGGCTTGCTGAAGAAAACAAGAACAAAGAATCGATTAAGATAATGGGGGTTTGCAAAGCAAATCCTGTTTTGCAAGTGGAAAACAGCTTCCTCCAAATGGTGGTCCAAGCTCAGTGCCTCTCCTTCATGACCAAAATCTCTTCTTCCCAAAACATCTTGACAGCCAGCTGGAGCAAGGCTGGGCTTAGAATAGGAGAGTTTTCTCTGGCATCCCAGCAACACAACTGATCTCATCCTACATTCCAAATACTTTTGGCTGTAGGAGATTAGGCTCCCAACCAGGCACAATACCAAGCTGCAATTCAAGGTTTCAGGTTTGAGGTTTGCATAACACACAGCCAGGTACGTCTAATCAAAAGGCTAAGGTCTGCTCAAGGATTTCCAATGACCAGGCAAGCCAGTATCCTGGACTAACGCCACTTTGGAATTAGTGTCTAAATATCTATTTCTCATTTAAGATTAAAAACAATCAGAAGAAATTAGGTTCCTGATTATAGTTCATAAAACCATATTCTTCTTTTTCTAGTAAAATCTCTCAGTAATATATCTGTGTCCTGCACTGACCAGCTCATAAAGCATTTGCTGATGCCCCTTTCAGAGGGTTCCTTATTTCCACACAAATACCTGTGTGACACTTAAACGCTGGCACAAATCAGGTTACGTTTATCAAGAGAATATCTGAACTCTGTAGGCTTTTTCCATAGCTAAAATAAATAATTTGGAAAGTGCTCTTTTTGAAGTTACCAACTCCACACAGAAAATACATTCTTAAAGTGTTTTTAGTTGCAAAAAACTCAGTGGGAACACTAGCTCAGTAAAAATCCGTTTGGCTCAGTCTTTTGGAGCTGTGTCATTGTGTCAGTGTTAAAGTTCCACAAGGCCAAGTGCTAAGTCCTGCACCTGGATTGGGGCAATCCTAAAACACAAGCTGGGCAGAGACTGGACTGAGAACAGCCCTGGGGAGAAGGACTTGGGGGTTTTTGTGGATGGGAAGCTCAACAAGACCTGACAACGTGCACTCACATCCCAGAAAGCCAATTGTATCCTGGGCTGCATCGAAAGCAGCGTGGCCAGTAGGGTGAGGGAGGGGATTCAGCCCCTCTACTCCTATCTTGGGAGAACCCACCTGGAGTGCTGTGTTCCAGCTCTCCAATTTAAGGACAATGGACCTGCTGGAATGAGTCCAGATGTGAGGCCATGAGGATGATCACAGGGCTGGAGCACCTCTCCTATGAAGACAGGCTGAAGGAGCTGAAGAAGCTGGGGTTGTTCACCCTGGAGAAGAGAAGGCTCCAGGGAGACCTTACAACAGTACCTAAAGGGGGCCTACAAAAGGCAGGACTTTTTATAGGGGCATGTAGTGATAGAAAAAAGGAGAAATGGCTTCAACTGAAAGAGGGTGGATTTTGATAAGAATATTAGGAAGAAATTCTTTACTGTGAGGGTGATGAGAGACTGGAACAGGTTGCTCAGGGAAGTTGTGGGTGCCCTGTCCCTGGAAGTGTCCAAGGCCAGTTGCATTGTGCTCTGAGCAACCTGGCCTAATGGAATATGTCCTTGTCCATAGAACATGATCTTTCGTGTCCCTTCCAACCCAAACTATTCTATGAATTCATCTATTTATCTCCATATTTTTACAGCAGCAACCAACATCATTTGCAGTCAGGATGCAAAAAGCAGCTCCCAAATATAGATTACAGTTTTTAATAAATGGATTTTTAAGCACTGACTAAGATTACTGTCTCACGTTTATTTGATGCTTCATTCTCTTCGACAATTAGATATTGATGAGAATCTAGGTCACAAAGGTATTTGAATCTCTGTGCAAGATGAGGGTGAATGAAGAGAATGAAGACATATAAACACTTCTGAAGGTAAGTACAGTTAGCATCTAATGCATTTTTTAGAGAGTGTAAGCAGCATCACATTTCCATTATTTTAATACGGCCAAAGTGAAAGATAACAGCAGAGTGATATGATGCTTTCATATAACCATGGTGATTTGAGATAAAGACAGGAGCTATTTTCTACATTTCCACTATTACTATCCTTAACAGGCTGCAGGAATAAATTTAAAGGCAGAGCACCAAGCTGTTAGCTTAGTTTTCTATATATGAAGGCAGCAGGCAAAAACAAACTTACAGGTACAGCATTCAGATGCCACATATTTTACTGGGATGTCTCTCTCATCATTAATGAGCTAGGGCTCAAAATGATTGGCCACAGAAAGCTTCTGGAACGTGATAGTAACAGTGATGAACTAGATGATGTAATCAACACCCCAAGCCTCACAGGATTTGTGATGCTCAGACAAATGTTGTATCACATCTGCTCTCAGTGAGGAGAGCTGGGAGAGAGAGAGAACCTATTTAAAGCTGGTATTTGCAATGAAGGTGTGCTTTTGTTTTATAGATAAATAAGACCAACAGACAGCTGCTGGAGACAGTAGCAGCCCTGCTGCTCCTTCTCCCGTGCTGTCTGACTCTGCAGTATGTTTATTCAAACCTTCTACAAAAAGCTGCAATCAGTTTTTCTGCCATTTTAGCTTCTGCTGAAAGCACATGGCCAAAAGAAACCAGGGAGGTAGGCAGAGCAGAAAGCTCATCCCTTGCAGGAGTGACCACCTATCAGACCGACTGATTTGTAAGAGAGAAGCACTTCCTAAAGTTCCCGTCCACAGTAAAGTTCCCTAACAGACAGAGCTCAGTGGAGGGGAATTTGAGATTGAGAACAGTTATACTTGCAGTCATGTGGGTTCACATCCTGTAAGGCTGATGATACTGGCACAGAGCCATCTTTATAATAACATCACACATGAATCAACTTCTGTTCATGGTCAGTAACATAACTTTAAGGCAGAAATATTTTTTGTCATGGGTGAAAGGAATCCAAGCAGAAGGAAGACAAAGGCAGAAAGCAGCATGTTGTGAAAGGATAGCATGGTCCAATTCTTACCTCAGCTGAACCTCTGTGAAACTGTGCCCAGTGGGAGAGGTGTTTACTGTACCAGCACTGTATGCAAGGGAAAGGCCCTCGAACAGGCACAAGGAAAGAAGTGAAGAAAAGGGAAAAGCTTTTCTTTTGCTGAACAACGAGATGCCGTTCAGGGAACTCTTCCAAGCTAACATTTACTTCTTCTAGAAGCCAATCCCTAACTTCAGTTTCCTGATGCCACGAATTTGCTAAATGATGTTCTGATGTCTTTCCTTGTCACCTGTGTACTTCACCACACGAGCTGTGGAATGTGTCTTACCATACAAGTGTCCAGATCCTCCAAACGTTCTATCTCTGTCAACTCCTCAACTGTGATCATGGAGCGCTTAGTGGGTTTTTCCTCAGCTAACTCAATCTCCAGTGATTCTTGCTGTGGAAGTGGTTTGCCACGTCTGGTCAAATGGTCAGCCTGAAGAAAAAGACAGGAACACACCAGTTGAACTTTAAAAAGAGAATTCTACCAGAAAGTTTACAGAATTTCAGTGATCAGAAATCCTGGAAGACCAAGTACAAAAGGAAAGCTCAGTTATGTTGGTTAGTCCTCACACTGGATTTGTCTTATAAAGAAAATAAATGTGTGGAAGGGAAACTTTTTCTTGAACCATTTTTTTAATCAACAAAGATATGTACAACATTAGCCAATATAATTCTCATAATTATTCAATGGACAAAATGTTATAATCTGCTATTGACAAAAACAACACAGTTTTAAATACCTCAGTTTTGTCTCACTGAAGAAATGGATAGGGAAAAGCTGTAACAACAGTAAAGTCTATTTTTAGACCTGCATAGCAAAAACTGCTATTAGGACCACAGAGAATGTTATATGAACCACCCTGAACTGTATTTGGAATAGAGTGGGCTCATGATGTCATGCAAATGATGAAATATTTTCTAGCTCTTTTGATAACTGAAGAGAATATTAAACAAAAATCTGCTAAAAGCAAATATTTGAAGATCAGCTGTCCCAAATCAGTTGGTTACAGAAGTCTTCAAAAAGGCAGCTAGGGAGAGCTGTATTCCACTGCTTCACATCAGCACAACTCGGGACAACCAGTGGATTGCTGTTTTGTTAACCATCAGAAAAGGTAAACAGATGACCTGAATCAATTATAGCTCATTTAGTCTAGTGTCTACTTAGAAAAAGCAACTGGAGAGCTGTTAGAATTTATCTTCAAGCCCACTAAAATAGCTGCAATAATAATTAAAGCTAATTGTGATCTCATTAGGCAGACTCAGGTCTTGTCAAACAAGGTTTATTTTTCAAAGTTGCCTCAAACACTACTATGCCAACGCAACCAACACAGACATCTGTGGGTGGTTGAATTAGTAGAACATGACACTCCAATTGAAGGAGCTGGCTGAGACCTGCATCAGTACATTTAATCTTTGCTGGACTAAGAACTAGCTGCCAGCTCTCAGACTGCAGCTGTCAGTTGAAGGTTAACAGTGTCAAATTAGACAGGAGTTTCTCTAGCAATGTTTTTGAGAGCAGTACTCCTCAAGGTTTTCATCGGTGCTACACTGTCTGAACGAACCTGCAGCTAACAGAAACACAGCAGAGTTAAATGGTGAAAGGGACATGTTAGTCATGTAGGCCAAAATGGACCACAAAGCAAACCAGCCCAATCCAAAATGTACAATCACTCCTTAGGAACCAAGAGCACTGGCAATTAGCCATTTTCACAATCCTGAAAAGCAACAAGTGTCCAGAGGCCTTTTAGTGGGAGGGAGGTCTAGCAAACCTTCCTAAAAATGAACTACCACTGAAACTCTGACAAAAAAGAAGGAATTCTTATATTCTTAGCTATGTAAATACGTGGAATAAGGAATATCAGGAGAAAAACAATTTCACTCCTGTGTACAGTGTTAGTTAAAACACTTAAATAGTCTGTCTGGTTCTGGAAACCACAATTTTAAAAGTGACTTCTCAAACAGCTGGAAAAATTGCAGAGGATTTTCAGTGAAGTGACTCAAAGGCTGGAGAAAATGATGTATTGTGCAGGAACCAGGGCATGTCCAGGTTGTGCAATACCACTGGATAAAAACAGCCCAGTCACTGCTCATTCCAGCTGAGCCTCCTCTGGGACAAACTGAAGCCCATTCCTGTGGTCTCTCCCACAGCAGGCTGTTGCTGCTGCACAGCTCCAGAGTCCAGAGGTTGTACCTTGACACAATGCTGCTCTGCATTACAAAGGTGCATGCCCAAGTAACTCAATCTTCCATTAAAAAAAATGGGGAGGAGGGGCAGAAAAAGTGATTTGTTTTATGCATATGAGGACTTTCACAGAGAGGAAATAAAGAGAAGTATATATAGTTCCCTTATCTTGGGGAGAAAAGCATCTGAAAAAAAATCATGACTAAAAGTTGAAGCCAGAGAAATTTCAATTAGAAATGAAGAGCAACTTTAATCAGAATGATCACCCACTAAGTTCTTTTAAAAAAAGGGTGCTGGATTGTCCTTTCAAAGCCCCAATGCACTAGAAGCAAAAAGGTTTTTCTGTGGATACACAGTTGTTTATTTCTTCTACTCTTGAAGAGGCAAGTACCTCTGTAATAAATATCTGTGCCTCCCAACAGCTCAGGACCTTCAAGTAACAGTGCTTTCTGTCCTACATTCTTACTCCTTTCTCTTCAAACTTGATATTATATTTCTGAGGTAAGCTCAAAACATACTCATTCAGGGAACAAGGTCTCAGCAGTGCCTAAAGAATTCTAAAGAATGAAATCTTACCTCTCACTTCATGAGAAACCAAGCTTTATACTCTCACCTTGATGAATACTAGGACTGTTCTTAACTAATGACTCAATGCTGCATCCTAATGGTATTTTCAGTTCTAGATCTGACAACAGCTCAAAGCATAATAGGACAAGTGTATTGCACAATCTCTTCTAAAGTTGCATCTTTCTTACAGCAAAGAGGCAAGAGCCCCAAAATCATATTTCAAAAGATGTCAGGATGTCAATGAAAATAAGACCAATTTCAAAATAGAGCTTTCAAAGGAGAAACTGAACAACTTGTGAATATAAATGGCATTGTTGAGATTTGGCATATTAGATATCAACCAAGAAAAACTCACCAGTTTGTGATGGCAATGGGAAAGTGCATCCAGGATTTCATCTACAACTCGGTCAGACAGGAAAGAAGCCACAGTCAGCTTTACTTCACTGTGTGAGGATTAAAAATGAGAGAACTTCTTAATTCACGCAGGAGATTTTTGCCTTTATTACACATTTAACAGTGTGACGATTATCCACAGTACTGTCATTTTATTTGAAGTAAAACATTAGAGGGTGTCAGGATACATGACTGCAGGTTTCAGAAATAAACTCATGAATCACACAATAAACACAGGAGCCTCTGTACCATATTTAACCTGCTTCTAACAGTTTTCCATGAGATGAAATGAAAACATCTGGGTAGGAGAGCTGAATAAAAATAAGAAGTGAAACTCAGAGACGAACACTCCACCTCTAAAGTCAGAAAAACATGAATCTCAGACGAATGGGATTCACTGAATGAGGTTCAATGAATGATACAACACTACTCCATTGAACAACTACAATCCATTCATTTCCTCAATTCCTTTTTGTGTTGATCTGCTGGGAAGGGCTAGTCTACAATGCTGGTTTTTCAGCCAATGCCATCACAACTTTGCTTCCTCTTTTGCTCTAGGTAAACACTTTCTGTCTCAAGAACTTCACATCAGCCATTTTTCCACTCCACAGACACATGTGGAACACCACCACACTTGCACACTGAGCTTAGGTTTCCCTAGCAACTCCCTCTCAAGGAAATGTGTACCTTGAATTTCTCCCTTGGGGTCCCATCTCTGGTGACAGCACCAAATGCTTTGGCTGTGGAGGGCAGCTGCTGTGGAGCCAACAAGCACGACTGCCTGAGCTGCAGCCCAAAGCTCCACCTCTGCTGCTCTGCTTTCAACGCCAACTCTTTCAGCTGACACATGCAACATGATTCTGGTTTATGGTTTTTATATGTGGACTGAGCTGTATAGGTTTAACAATGCTATTTCTGTCTGGGGCTAGCACTACTGCTGCAGAGAGCCTGGAGAAAAAGGTAAAGAACTCCTTTGAAAGGCAATGCAATTCATAGGGAGGTAGAATGGTGGCCAAGCCACAGTGGGAAGAGAATGAGAGTTCAGGAATCTCCCTCAGCTACCAACATGAATTTCAAATAATATAAGGCAAGAAAGATCACAGTGTGGCACCCTCACCTCACTGACAGTCCTAGCTCCTACAAGTAGAAGGGGCAGTGTTATTGTCTTGGGTCCAAGATTTATTTGACAGGACTGAAGTGCAGAAAACTTACGCTCTGAACCATTTTAAACACTCTGAAGGTATAGCTAAAGTCTTTAACACCTTTTCCTGCCTATTTTGCTGCACTCAGCAAAACTAATTCCCAAGTCTTACTGTTTTCTTCCTACTCAAAGATATTAGCACCTCAATGCAAAATGTCACGCTTTTCAAGCATCAGGCAGAAAGGAACTGAAAAGGTTTAAGTACAGGTCAACCACATTATACTGTGTAAATAGATTCTCTAGTATATATTCAATATGAAAAAAAAAAAAAGCAGTAAAAGGTCAGGTGAAAGCCTCTTTTTCCTTTTTTTTCTTTTTTTCTTTTTAACGGGACAAACTAAGAGTTATTTAGGGTAATGGTTTCTGCTCCAGGTTTGTGGTTTGAGTATCCAAGTTTCCAATTCTTAAATATGTCTGTCTGCTGTGCACAGCTCTCACTGAAAGACCCAACGTGATTGCTGCAGCTATAGGACAAGACCAAATGTAACAATAGACAAAGCACTGCTATACCACTCAAAGCAAATAGTGCAATTTCCTTCTGCTATATTAATTCAGTGTTATGTGAGAAAATAAAGCTTTTTTTAAAAAAGTATCAGTCATGAAAAGGTTATTTGTGTACCACAAACCAAATCTTTCACTAAATAAGAGAGGACATGCATTAATGATCTAAGTTAATATCCCTATAGATTCCAAATATATGAATCACCTGAGCTAAGTTCCCCAGACCTGTAGGACAATTTCCTGCTCTTTGAATGCCATAATATAGCTTCTTGTGAGTCACAAAAGCATTCCAAAATTCTTCTACTACACAAACACATGTATGTACACGCCAGCCAAAATCCAAATGCCAACTTTGTTAGATTAGTCCCTTAAAGTACCTAATTTTATTGAGGATATCAATTCCAGATTGCTCCAAGAGAACATTTTTCACAAAGGTGCGTGGGATGGAAATCTTCTCAGTGCTGGCCTCAATGAGGTCTTCACGGATGCGAGCCTTCTTCATTACATTTGGGCAAAGGTTTTCTGCTGCATCCACCATGGATTCAAGGAGTGTCTGCAGCACAGTAGGCAAAAAATAATGTTAGATATTGGGATTTACTTTAGCTGGGAGGTGACAGCATTATTCTGCCGCTATTGCACACAACACTTTCAGACACTTGTAGTTTTTAGAACTCTTCTTCCTGCTTTCCAATCCATTTTGCATCCAGCTGCAATATAAGACATTTTACAAAATATAGCTTTGAGAATCAACACACTTGTTCTGAAAATGACCTGCAAATGTACTTGCTTGCCTTTTCAAATATGAAACATTTACATCTCTGTATGTTGAACTGTCAGAACAAATTAGCTTCCCTTGTGCACCCACCACTGCAGTGGCTGCTCTGCTGCAGCTGCCTTCCCTCTAAACTGTGCCCTGAATCACCAATTTTCATCAGTGCTCCAGACCTGCCAATTTGTAAGCATCAGTAAATGAGGAAGAGAGACTCCTGAGAACTCAGCATGCTGTAGATGCCTGGGATGTACCAGCTGAATATTAAGAAGTAGCTACGAGCATGATCTGCAGTTGGCATGCAAACCTTTAATATATGGCTCTCATTTTATACTTGTAAATCTACAGCAAACTTTAGGCATAGCCAACAGTTTTTATTCACACAGAACCGCAGAATGGATGGAAGGTTGGGAGGGACCACTGAAGGTCATCGAGTCCAACCTCCCTGCTCCAGGTTTCCCTAGAGCACAGGGCTGTGTACAGAGTGTTTATGAGTATCTCGAGGGAGGGAGACTCCTGGGCAGCCTGTTCCAGTGCATGGTCATCCACACAGGGAAAATCCAAAGGAAGGTGGCAAAAAACCCAGGAACAGGCCAGAGCCCAGTTTACTGAAATGGGCCAACTTGTCTCTGATAAGGCTGAAGGTTGATAATCTAACATAAAAAGGTACTTACAAATTAAGAAAAAAAAAGGCAACAAAATTTCCTTGGAGTGCTGTCCTAGCAAGCCTAGATCTTACCTAGGCATTTTGAAATTGTACAAAAATAAGAACTGCACCCCTTGAAAATAATTCCTTTTTCTTCTCAATCTGATACCTCAGATAAGTGACCTTAGATTCAACTCCATTGTATCAGAGCTTTTTTCTCTTTGTACAGCCCTACCATAACTAATAATTTCCTTATGCAGACAACAAGCAAGAAAAAAACACCACTGCTGCATAAAAATTTCAATGATTCAATGCAGCATCTTTCAGTGTGTAGCTTTTACAGTCAGAAAAAAACCCAACAAAGCAACATGAAGCAGCCACAGCATACAGGAAAAGTCCAATCTTTACAAGATTTGATTTAGAGTTATAAGTGACATCTGCCATTATAGCTAATAATATATCTTGTTGCTGGGTTCTCAAGATGCCCTTTAAGAACTCTTCCCACACTCCCTCCTTCAGTTCTGAAGCAGATTCTGGGGCAGCATGACTAATGGAGAGACTTTCAAGCCTCTGTGGACATATCCCCATGGGGGATGAAGAACTTAAATGTTAGAGAAAACTGAGCCAAGTAAACTACTAATGAGAGTTTCTAACACATCCATTTTTTCCATAGCATTTATTCACTGCTGCAATTGTGTAGTTTATTGCGAAAAAATTCCCTGGCCTCTCAAGAGTTACTGATGAATTGCAATCATAAAAGTGATAGACTTGCTATGTTGAATTACAATTGCAGTCTAAGCAGGGTCTTTCAAAATGGATCATGTGAAAAAATGCTGTGTGAAGGCATCACTGGGAAGCAGCAGGGAAAACAAGACCTTTCATGAAATTTCCAAAACCAATTTTTACTCAAAAATTGAGAGAATGTGCAATTTAAAAGTCAAAAAGAGTTTGGATCTTATCTTTAATTGCACAGCTGAACATAATTTCTTCAGTGGTGGATTTTAGCTGTTGATTTCACATGACTATTATCTGCAGAAGGTGTCTACAGAAGCCTTTCCTCACCTCCTAATTCCACCCCCAACCCTTTCACTGATGGAAAGCCACAGCTAGCAATATTGACTGTGAAAGGGTCACCTTTCAGTCACAGGGCTGCAAGCACCAGTCACCAGGTGAAAGAAAAGAACAAAGTACCGCCCACAGTTCAAGAATCTTAACATTCAGGAGAAACATACAGTGAGGAAAAGGACTGAAGGACGATGATACCAAAAGAAAAAATGGAACAGGTGATGGAGCCAACGAACCCTTTGCACCTAGGACAAAATTTAGGAAGAATATTTTGAGCACTCCTGTCATTACAAAACAATTGTGTTTGTCTAGGTTCCACTTGTCGTGTTTATTTTCCCTTGGGCCTTGCTGACTGAATAAAGCATCTCCAGGTTCTGTGTGTCCACAGTAACACCAGCAGGAAAAAAAAAAAGGCACGGGTCTTGCCATAATTTCTCTGATCAACTCAACTCACTCCAATATACTGTCTTTCCTTACTCTAACTCCTTTGTTCACCCCTCTTCCTTCCCTTAAGTTAAAAAAAAGAACAAATTTTTTAAAAAAGAAAATCTCTTATTTACCTAAAAATGTTCATTGGCTTTAACCAATTTCCAAACTTCTTTTTAGAGTCATGCTCTGGTTGCTATGGAAACTAAAAATCCACACTCCTCTTCCAGCACACAGGATTTTTCCCCCCAACAATTACAAAAAGAAGTGTCCTCATGTGAGCTCCCTTATCTACCTTTACAAACAATAAATTGCTTATGATATTTTGAATTGACCTAAACAACTGGGGTAAAAACCCAATTCTAATCCATGTTCAACACTTCCTCCTACACACACAGAACTTAAAGGAAAACCTTTCCACTTTAAGTGAAAGTTAATAAAAATGAGTGTTGGAGTATACAAAGAGCATTATGACTTTATAGTTTTTTAGTGAGCCACTTAAACTTGCATGCCACACAGATCAAAAGTAAATGTAAAAGTTAGAATGGTTGATCTAAAGTCCCTTTTGCTGTAGATGCATAAAACTATAAATGGAAGACACGTTAATTCAGAAATATTCCAAATGCTGAAGAGGCTTTTTTTTTTCACCCTTTATAAGACTCTCCAAGATGAACTTATTTAAGTGGATGAGCCCAGCATAAAGGGCTGACCTGACTACTCCTGTCTCAATAATATCCCTGAAGTTCCATTGGGAAGAATCTTATGGATAAATCACTTTCATGTTTGCAGAAATCTTCCCCTTATTTCATATAATGGGGAAGGGGAGAAACATACTAAAAATAGTACTAAAAATAGAGCACTATTCTCCTCCTCATTAACTTTTTAATTTCAGAAAAGTAATTAGTAATATGGCATTATTATTGTTCTTCATTATATTCCCACTGACTGAAGCATTTTCATGTTTCAATTGAAAGATCAAAGAATCTGAAGATGAAGGTTGTAAAGTGTTTAAATACTGCAGAACACAGGGAAAGCAGCTTAGTCATAAACAGAAGCTGATCTGAGCTGCCCCAGAGCCATATTTTTAAATCCATCAGCTTCCATACAGATCTCAACTGCCGTTAAAATTTCTTCACCTTGTCTTCTTCCTGGACTGATACCTCTGCACACCCTGTATGTATGGCTCTTCTTTGCTTGTTACACAGGAAGAGCAAACAGAACTGAAAGTTCAAGTTTCTGAGCAGGAGCTGGCTGAGCACACAGGTGAGAACATTTACAGTTTCAAGAACTGAGGTTTGACAGGCAACTTGTGAGAAGATTTCCTGTAAAGCTGCCTGTACCAATTCTTTCGGCACTCTTAATACCTACAAGCTACCCAAATCAAACAGTAAAGTGAAAATCCTGCTTCAGGTTCAAAAGTGACCACTGAGAAAAAAAGAAAATCTGCAATGGAGTCTATAAAAAAGCAGCTTTCACTCTACTAGGACTCCTTAACTACTGAGCACTTTCCTCCAGGGCATGAGGCTTCTTAGAGTGCATGAGAAAATGCCTTTATAAAAGGCTGAAGGAGCAATTGATTAGTATTCCCTTTATAGCAGATGAAAAAAGACGATCATAAACCGC
The DNA here is from genome assembly GCA_013400435.1 of Pycnonotus jocosus. Lineage (NCBI taxonomy): Eukaryota > Metazoa > Chordata > Aves > Passeriformes > Pycnonotidae > Pycnonotus > Pycnonotus jocosus. The sequence continues at coordinate 137,873 of VWYP01011703.1, forward strand.
ATATGCTCCTTCTGCCCACTGAAAACAGAAAAACAACTTTTTATTTTATTCCAACTGGGAAAAAAGGCCAAATAACACAGCCCAAAGTTATAAGAAACTAATAATGGAAAGATAGCTAGCTCACATACAAATCTACTGAGAAGAAAAATTAAGTGTGGTACATTTGCATTTAGCAACAGAAAACATCAGATTTAGTTATTTCTGTGTGTGAGAGATGGGAACACATCTATCCACAGACCTTAAGTTGCTCATCCACTACCCTTGTGACTTCTCCAGCCATGGATTCAAGTGTCTCTTGGATTGGATTGGAGAGTGAACCATTTGCTCCTGCCCAAGAAGCTCCACCGAGGTGATACAGATTTGGTAAGAGCTGTAAGACAGGAAGAGTATCTTCAGAAAATAGGCTCATCACTGTCTTCAAACCAGGACAAACAGCAGGAAATGTCTTTGACTAAATCAAAGTCTTCATAAATTGGAATTGTATTATCACTTTAAATACTACCTATAGCTGGCCATCTGAAGAAAATACTCTTTTGTGACACATATTATTATTTTCACTGCCCAAAAAGAGAAAAGCTGCAAGCACAGACACAGCTGCTCTCAGCATTGCCAGCGTGCTGGGAAAGGCTTACTGTTTTGGAGTTCTTAGCATCCCGCATCAGCCGTTCCGCACATTTGACATCCTCCTGTACAGCATCCACACCACTGTTTCTTAAAGAGTTGAGATGGTCTTGCACTTTTACACATATCCTGTCAATCATCTACTTGAACAAAAGAAATACAAAAGATAAAACATCAGAACGTTGGTCAAACACAGCCTTAATCCAGTCCAGGTAGAAAATCAATAGCAGCACGATGAGATTTGCAGTGACAATATAACAACCTGGAAAGGCATGAAAAGACCTTGAAAGTATGTCAATACTATTGAAGGAAAGAACTACATCTCATAAAGAAACCCCCAAGCATTGCAAAAATAAATAAAACTTTACCATCAGGAAAAAGGAATGCTGTGGAATATTTTCCCTACAGTAACCTCCAGGATAACTGCAAATAATCAACAAGTTATCCTATTTAAATGTTACTCTGGTTTTTGGATTAAATTTAATGCTGAAAACGTTGTTGATATACCTAAGACCAATGTCTAAAGGTCTCTGAATTGTTAAGAAGTTCAGACAGTAGAAGAAAACTCTATCACTATCCATTCAACAAACACTGACAGCAATTTCTCCAGTCTAGGCAAAATGCAACTGCACAGGTTTCTGCAGTATTCTTTCAAAATTCAAATATTCCTAGTTGCAAGGGAATTAAAACTATCAAAGCAGAAGTTTCTGCCAGGCATTTCACAGTGGGATAAATTGAACTTAATCTGTACCCACAGGACAATTCATTCAACATGCTGCAAACGCAGGGCAGGTGGTACATCTGCATCTTACAAGACAAACCACTAAGGATGCCTGACACATAGTCAGCTTTGATTAAGATATACGAGGCAGGGAGATATAATAGTTAAAAGTCTTTATCAGCCCACTTAGCATACATTAGAAACGGCTATTTGACATTTTGAAGCAGCATCTGAGTGCATGCACCATCATATCAAGCCTACAGTTCTAGCATCTTGTATCATTAGCAATGAGAACTGAAATAATTTCACAGCATGCTCCTTTACAGATCCACATGACTCTTTCTCTTCAAAGGGTTTTGGGTGGGTATTTTTTTTACAAGTACAAAAAGCTAATTAATTATTAGACAGTGGAAAGTCTCATTGGGACATCTGGACAGGAAAAAAATACACTCTGGGAATAATAATGCAATTTTATCATACTAGAGAGTCTTTTCCAGCTCTCTTTTAAAACTGTTTTTAAAATCCATCTTTATTGTACACAATGTAATACAAAAACTGGTAACTTTATTTCAAAATAATGATAAATTACATTTCCTGAAACTTGATGTGTATGTGGTGTTGGAGAAAAGCACAACTAAAACCAAACAGCTATAAAAAAAAAAATCCGAACTTATTTCATATAGAGATTATTAACTTGGGGGGAAAAAAGTGGCATTGGAGCAGCAAAATTACTAGAATAAAACAACTGCTCTTGCATCTTTTAGTGCCAGTACATCTCCATATACCATTTTCTCTCTTAAGAGGTTAGAGTACAATTTCAGGTTCAAGTAATGAAACACTGTCCCATTAAATTTTAATAACACAGGTAGAGCTCAAGCAAACCAAACTGTTCCTGGTTTCAACAGTAGTTTACTTAGTAACATCTTGAGTCTTTTTCTACATAGTACTAATATATAGAAGACCTTCATCTCACAAATGCTCTGCTTCCACATATATTGCCATTGATAATTATTATTTCTTGGGAAACAGTATAACCCATGAGGCACATCTTAAAAGTACTCAGAATGAGAGGGAACTTCCTCCCCAAGCAGATTTTCGGCACTGAGGTGCCCATTAAGTCACAAATTCTCACCTGCTGCGTGGTGCTAGTGACAATGCCTTGCTGCAGCCGATATGCTTGCTCCTGTAGGTACTTCCTGGTCTCATGGTTACGGAGCAAGTAGTTTTCTATCTGAAAAAAAAAAAAAAAAGGCAGAAAAAAAGTCAGATTAGGAAACTGATTTGACTCTTCACAGTATAATTTCAATTTTGCTGCTGTGTCAGAATTGGGGACTGACGATAACAGCTGCCTAATTATTTGTTTATCATCAGCAAACTTTATTTTGTGCGCCTTGGTGCTTAATATACACATCGACAAATACTAATTCACTCACAAACTAGTGAAACATGGTTAAACACCGTGTTTTTGCCTGTGTTTTCTGAAAGAGTATTCTATTTTGAACACTTTAGCAAGTTATGATGACAAAGGATTAGATCCTGGTTTGAGAAATATTTGAAGGCTCTCTTAACTGTTAAGTGTTGTAGAGATGACGATGACTCAAGATATTTGATTCATTTATTTTAGATGTCTTTGGCCCATGGCAAAGACACAGATTTTTTTTTAAAAAAACCTGTATGTCTGAAGAGAAAATAAACAATGTAAAAGTGTCTAGGTGATAATGAAGCCCCAGTTCACACACTGGTTAATAAAAGCTAAGCAGTACAGAAGTACTCTTTAGAGACAAGTGATTCCTACCTACAGGCCACCACAATTGTTACCAGCAGTAAGCACCCACCATCAGCCAGCCTCATGGCACACAGAGTAACCCCCTCACCCTGCTCTATCAAACTTAGTGAAGCCAAAAACACCTATTAGCTAACTGTTCAAGGTTCATCAAAGGTGATGGATCTGGTCTGAAAGAGAGAGGGGAGGAAAGGATGAGTGGAGTGGAGAGCAGGTTGTGAGGCTGAGATCAGTGGGGATGGTCACCTCTAATGCGGCAGCAGCAGCACCAAGAACTGCAACATCTGCCCGTGGTCCAGAGCAAATCCCTGGGTTTATCCAGTTTGCCCACCCCAAGTCAAGCGTGCTGCAGAGGAACCAGAGCTTGGGAGGGGGGCTGCTGTGTCCATCAGTCAGTGCAGTTGTCCTGGCACCAGGCTCAGACCATGCAGGGAGGCTTGCATCCCTACCTGCAGGGAATCACCTCTGTTGTGTTCACAGCACCACTCCTAGCACTGATACGTTTTCTAAGAGGGAACTTCCTCATGTTGTGTAAAGAAAGCCTGAACCACACATTAAAACAATCTCAGGGTCTAACAGTTTTAACAACTTTGATACGAATAAAAGGAAATGGTCTTTGTACATAGTGCCTAATTAACACACAGAATTTAAATCCTCATGGCCAGAAGCTTCCCAGTATTTTTTTCAGAAATGCACCTACCAGTCTAGATATGAACTTGGCCAATTATATTAAATGAGATGTAAGAAATACATTCATCTCCCATGAATCAGTTTTTTAAAAGCAGAATTTAGATAATTTTCATGCATCAAAGAAAACGATACTAACTACCAGCACTTCTCCCTGTAATACTCAAATTACTGAAAATAAGGATCATAGACATTTGCTTTTTAATCACAGTTATCTGTAAGAACTATTTATAAGGTTTTTATGGCCTTACCTTGGCTGAAGGAAAACTGCTCATTAAAGAGATGTGAAATGTATGCTTCCTGATTGAGCAGGAGGCTTGTTTGGAGCTTGCAAGATTTACCATATTAAAACTCAGCTGGGAATTTTATAACTCATGCAAGTGGAACAGCTACAGATACTGTCAACACCTTTTCATCCAAAACAACATGCTGGTGCAGTTGCTTACTTAGGGCAACACTGTGTGTGAATTTTTATATGTACAATATAAAACACAGGCAGCAAATGTTTTCATCCTCCCTCAAATTAAAGAGCACTCTTTGTCTTATACAGAGCTGACTGCACTTTTTATGCCAATATAAAAAGTGTGCACCAGTAATTCTAAACATTAGGTAATACTCACAGGCACATATGTAACAAATATACAGTCCCTAGCTCTCCCTTTCATAGTCAGGCACACAGCAATACCGGGTCTAGCTTGCATTTTTTTAATTATGACATTCTGACACTACACCATTGCATTCCATTCACTCCCAACATTCTGTGGAATAAAAACCTCTTGCAGCACTTGATTACCACGTATATGTCTATGCAAACCAATCAACCCTTGAATCCAGCATAGAATTCTTACTCAGCCAAGCATGAAGTCTCAGTCACTTAAAATTACTATATTTTTGCTGGTTTTACTTCTGTTCATTGGTGGCTTATGCAATACCTTTTGCAGTGCCTCTTCTGTTTTCTCAGGGTTTGTTTTGAGCGCTTGGGAAGCATCATTCATCGGTATAGGCATGAATCTCAATGTGTAATTCCTAAACAAAACAAAAATGATGGTGAAAGTTAATCTAATCCCTGTATCTCTATAATCACCGTGCTTCTTTACGAAGAATAACCTAAAAGGGAGAAAGAAAGTGCATCCAGCTTGTCCATGAAAGGTACTAAGGATGTATTTTTCACATTTTTAAGTGGAATAGCTGGAAGCACACATGCTCATTTTTACTCCTAATTCTTCTTTACTGCTAGACAGAGGGGTAGATTTTGAAAAGCAGTTACATGGCCAATGCCCAGTGGCTGCTGATTAAAAGCCCAGCTGCCCTCTATGCACAAGGTTAGATTATTTTCAGGTATCCAAACAGAACAGGGAGCATCAGTGCCTGTTGGCAACTGTATCAGATCTAAGACTAAATGGAAATATTCAGTAATAGATAGCAACTAAGAAACTGAGTTTTAGAAATTTACTATTTAATAACTTCTTGTGTTTACAACAATTTGAAGACACTTGCTGAATTTTTAATAAAAAGCTGTCAAAACAAGCGTATCATCTCCACACTGCTTTTGCAAACAATTGTTCCCTGCATTTTCCTAATTTGCTTGCAAAATATTTCTGTGGCTTTGTCCATCTGCTGCAATAAGAGATTAAAGAGAGGAGTTTGGTCCTGAGTCAAAATTACATTTCAACTCTGAGAACATAAACTGACTATCATGAAAATTTTATTTAAAATGCTACCAACGGTGATATATCCACACAACTTCAGACTTGAATAAATGAAAAAAAAAAAAAAAAAGAAAAAAAGAAAAAAGAGCAGGAAGTTCTTAAAACCTGGAAAGGAAATTATTCTTTCTATTTTCAATTAATCCTTTATTTCCTGCAAACATTTCCTTCTCCTCCTTCTGCAAACATCCCACTAACCGTCTGCTCCTATTCCATCCAGAGCTACACAAACACGTTTGGAACCCTCTATTTTTGAGCACTTTAAAGCTGTCAATTTCAATTGACCATTGATGACAGTAGACCACCACTGATGGCAGTAGACCACTCCTCACTAAATGCACTAACTCCAACAGCAGACACCTCATATAGTGTGACACTCCAAGCTTCTTTCACATCTTCTCCCATCAGGTGTTTGGACACATGCAACACCACTCTCTGAAGGGCAGTGTCCTCCTGAACTGCAAACACACTGATTCCTCATTGATACTACCCAACATTTTACTTGAAATGATAATGGAAGACTTTTATGTTTCTTCCCCAATGCCAGCACGGTGATGTATAGCTGTCAGTGGCAGGCAGTCAAGGTCGCCGTCCTTCCACAGTGTCCAACTGTCTACTCCATCAGTCAGAAAATCAACTCTTCTTTCTAGTTGTCTTGTCCTTCAAAAGAACACTGCAAACTACACAGATCTGTTATGTGTCCTCATGTAAAACTAACCTGTGCATAAATGGTTGTCCCCCACCATGGGGAGAATTTTTAAATGTCAAAGATACTGAGCTCAAAGACAGATAATTACAGAACTTGCTGATTGCCTGTCAGGTGGGGTATTTATTCAGTTTAAAAAAAATAAATTAAAAAAGGGTAGGTTTCCAAGGATCTCTGCAGCTGTTTGCCATTTAATACATACATCCATTGACATCTGTAATTGCCAGCTCCCATGCTAGCAGTGACATGCTAAATTCAATTTAGTCAAAGGCTCAGTGCACCCTCCCTCACACATATGGACACACAGAGTGGGAGGAAGGCAAATGAAAGGTAAGGAGATTTCATGGATACACAGTCACAGAGCCAAAACTTCAGAAAACCACTACCCTAAGGAGGGAAGGAAATCCCCTGTACTTGGGTTGCTTTCAGACACACAGTATTATTTTCATCTAAGAATTAACCAGCCCGTAGGGGAAAATATCAAGAATTTAAAGCTCACTTTCCAACTTCATCGTTACGCTTTGTTTTTCTCTGTTTCCTTGAAGTCTGAAACACTCCCCCATTCTTCTTTTTATTAACACTCCACTTGTCCCTTGTAAAGGAGTACATTTTGCTACAAATTCAATAATCTAGTAATCTCCTAGCACATCAATATAATCAGCACAATACCTATATTTAAAAGATGATAAATTTCAGAGAAGTGCTCAAAGACTGTAAAGGATGTCTCAAAAGAGGTCCCAAAAACCTCTTCTTATACATACAACATGTGTGACAACAGTCCTACATTTCATCACATTATTTCCCCTGTAGTAACTTCTGATCCACACACTACATATGCTTTCTGTTGCAGTGGAGATTTTACTTACTAGTTTTTTAAAACCAGGAATAAGATCATCTGTTTTTCAGGTCAGGGTGCGTGAATTTCACATCACTGCTAAGGAAAGAATTCATAGCCCTCTAGCAAACTTCAGCATTTCTCCTCAGATATTAGAGCTTCAGCTATTTCTTCAGTCAGTCCATATAGAAAAAAAGTCTTTCAGAAATGAACACGAGACAATGCTGTAGAGTCCTGTGACAGAGGGGGCTCTAGGCTGCAAATCACATGTTTATGTTTATCTTCATATTAAAATTACAGAGCTATAAGGCCCTGGTGAATGGCCAAGCTCAATAGGATGCCCAGTGTTCTCAAATGCTCTCCTTAACTGACACCTGTAAGGGACTCTGCAGAAAATCTTCTCAGCACTTCACACCACCTGTCTGGGACACCCCTGGGGCAAAATCTGCCAGCAGCCATGCTCCTGGAATTCCCTTGCAGGAATAACATTTTCAAACAGCAATAAGCAGATGAAGAAAAGCTGGGAGAAGGGGAAGGAAAAAACCTTCCAATTACTTCAGCCTGTTTTAAAGTCTGTTACAAACCCTCTCAGCCTCCTGCCCATACCACCAAAGTCTACTTTTCTTCTTTGTTTTGTGGTTTGGTAGATGACTGCTTTTCTTAAGATCGAAATAACACATAGAACACACATCCTCAAGCATCTTCAGTATATTTCATTCCATTTTGAGCAATGGTTCTTTTCTACAGAATATTGATGAGTTCAGGTATTTTTAGGAAACATATGGTGAAGAATGTTCTCAAAATGTCTTCAAGATGGATTGTTTACAGCCTAATTGTTTTCAGCCAGTACTGACAGCCCCTCTCTTCACATCTTTAAACCTTTGTTGCTTGTGGCTTAGTTTGTGATGTTATCAATGTTTTTGACTATCCAAAAATGTTTAAGGCAACATAAAATGACCTCAGCTTCCAAGTTAAATAAATGAGATGTCACCCTGAAAATGTACAGTGTCACATAATTAACTGTAGCATTCTGGGGGTGTTATTGTTTAGATTACTTGCTTTTGCCTCAGGATTTCCCCCCTTCTCTGTTTACTCATCCAAACACTTCGAAACAGAGAAGTAAAGCTGATGCTAACCAGAAAACAAGTGTATTTCTCTTTCTACCAGACTTCCCCATGCTATTGCCCTTTAACAGAGAAATGTCTGCAAGTTGACAAATAACCTTTACAAATTATTATTCACTACTATCACTGGAATCACTGCAGGATGATTTGCTTAATTATACATCATTTATCTAATTTCCCACATCAGTGCAACTGAATTCATCTCAAAACCAAGTATATAAACTACAATAGTTTTATAAAACAAGCAACTTAATAACCTCTAGCCTCATGACCCCTACAAGGGTTAAGATGCTCCCTTAAGTAGGTATACAGTTTTACAAGATATCTTGTCTGGGACTTAGCAATTGTAGGCTACATTCACTTGCTAAAGAGAGCCTTTGCTCCTGTCTGAGGGATTTAATGATGTGAAAAAACTTCAACTGCTGCTTAATTTAAATCTCTATTTCTTCTCTCTTAAGAAAAGTAATAATAACATATAAAGAAATGTGATGGAGATGGAGAGAGATGGAAGCAATTTAACATCTATCATTGGTAATGGCTGCATCTGTGAGTAAACTCATGGAAGCACAATGACCCAGACCACAGCAGTTACAAAGAAAAACTGCAGTTCCTGAGATCATCACGATTAGTTTCAACGTGCTAGGGGAAAGAAAAAAAGTCAAACCACAAAGGCCCACTTCAGTAATTTTCTGTTATTATGTACAGCTTCATTCACTAGAATAGAATTCCTGAACACTATCAACACGTGAGAATGAAGAAAAGGGAAAATATTACAAAATTCAGAATTTTAACACTAAAGAGCAGAACTCAAGGACCTTAATGCTGATAGCAGAGTATGGATGAAAGAGCCACAGAGCCTCTTCCCATCCTTTTGAAGGATGTGAAGTCATGAATTTTCCTTTAGATTAAACATCCTGATGCTTAAAATTGAGAGCACTCAGCATCTTCAAGATCATATTGACTGCGGTGAGAACTGCAGCTGCTCGGATCATTCAAGATCTTTGGCCTCTTCATCACACATTCAATTACTTGAGACTTACTTTTCCAGTGCCACAGCTATGTCCTGGAAGCCCTGTGCAGTGATGTTATTCTTGTCCCATATTACAGTTCTGACAGGTGGTGGGAAAAGGAAAGAAAAACATAAGTTAAACAAGAACTACCAAATAAATCTATAATGAAACTTTGCATACTGAAATAACACACTGCTGAATACTCAAAATTGCAGAAGGCAGCACTTCATAAACTTGTCTTTACTTATATGCTAAATCCTTGAAATGACAGAAATTATGGACAAATATCCAAAATCCAGTCTCCCTTACTTTAAAGGGGACACTACTGTATTTTCCATCACTGACATAAGTACCTTACTTTTCTAAAAGACAATGAATAGGAAGATTTGGACATAAATTCCTGGTTTTTTGAGGAATAGCATCAAAACCAAAGTTCAAATGTCTGCTTTACTGAAAAAACAGAAAATTGCAGTAACTCTGGTCAATCTCTGTTCCACATAGTCTACGAGTATTTTAAGAATTCATGCTGATCAAAGGTCAAAATTTGCAGGCTATTACATTCAGCCCTGCACTAGGCTCATCACACTGTCCATGTGATTCCACATGCAACACAAGTAGCTGCCAATATAAACCATTAGATTAGGTGCATAAATTGTAGCTCTTTTGAATACACAATAATGATAAGAGTGATCAAGCCTTCCCCTCCTCCCCCAATTCAGACCACTCTAGCAGACTGCCTGGCAATTTACAAACACACGTTCAAAGATCTCATTAGTAGGCAGAAGAGACAGAAAAGCAGATAAACCTTGCTTCTGCTAAAGCACCAGTTGTAGCTGTTATTAAAAAAAAAAAAAAAAGCACAAGACCAACCAAAGATTTCTGGCGTTTAAAAGAGAAAAAAAAAACCAGATAGATGGCATGCTTTCACAAATATTGACATCCTTCTGTCGTTGCAGAATTATCCCTCTATTTTTTAGATGAAAGGTAAGAAAGAGAGGAAGAGAGATTCTACACTCACTCTGCAAACATCACATATACTAAGGGTCAAATCTTGAATATTTTTTCCACTGGAAAGTGTGTTTATATTTCTACCTGGGTGTAATTTTACAACACTTTTGGCAGAGCCAGCTACCATTGCATTATTCAGTCTGTAATCACACCACAGACTGTGGTGACATTATGTCAGCTGTGACATTCAGCATACTGTGAAACGTTTCAGTCTGCCACCCCAAAATGTATCAAGACTTTATTTCTTCAGATATTGTGGTCATTTCAGGTTAACACATAAAATAAATCTAAGTCATCCCTCCAGTGTTTTCTTGACATTTTTAATATTCAGTTTGGGCATAGCAACACAAAGGCCAGAGAACCCTGCCTCTGAACAAAATAGCCAAGACTGTTTGGGGGAATTTCTTACCCTCCAGGGAAAAAATACTTGGAGACCAAGTAAAAACTCGTCTTTTTACACTGACAATACACTGAGAAAGGTTCATCTGTACAGTCTGACAAGGAGGAGAGAGGATTATCTTTCCTGATGAGGGTGACATATTTAGGGGTCTCCATCCAGATTTACGCTGATTGAAGGTTTTACTGTTTGTGAAACACATGCTGGATAGAAAAAAAGTGATACTCTCAAGCCATTAGTGCCAGACATGCGAAAAAGTAGTGAAGTTGATGAGAAGATATGCCAAGGTCCATCAACACAGTAGGAAGGGGAGAAAGGAAGGATGGATGGTCCATGCTGCTCCCCATTCTGAATTCCACATGCTCTTAGTTCTACAAACTGACACTTCAGAAGACAAAGAATAATAATACTTTTCTCTGCTGGAAAAGCCTCCAGTAAGAAAGAGAGAGCAGAACAGAAGAGAGTAGCTAAGCACTAGAATTGAGTTCCCAGGGACGGTGTAGAATCTTGGTACCTGAAGATCCTCAAAACCTGTCTGGACTAGTCCCTGAGCAACCTCACACAGATTTAAAATTGGCCCAGCTTTGAGAAGAACATTGGATTTAATTAATAGAGAGCTCCATAACAACGTAATTTTTTCTGCCATTCTAGAAATTTTAAAAGTCCTTTGATTACAACAAAAGGCCTTTCTGTCCAAATGTAGAAAAATTCCCCCAGTTTCAAGTAAGGAAATGTTTTTGAATGGACAACTTGCTTCTCTTGTTTTTCTTTTTCTTGTTGTTATTTTCCTTCCTCTTAAGAAAAAGAAGGAAAAGAATCCTTCAAAATAAAGACACTCTTAAATGGCTGCACGCAGAAAGGTTCTGAAGAGAAACAGATTGAGAATAAGCCAACAACTTCAGTATTATTATGGCATTCTACTGTTTACTGCAAATATGCTTCCCTTACCTGAGTTTGGTGTTTATCTGTAGGGCTTTTGCCAGCATCTTTGCTCCCATATCTCCCATGGCATTTCCACTAATATCCACTTTTGTGAGAGAAGTATTGCTGCCCAAGGCATTAATAATGATGGTGACCTCAGTCTTCAGCTTGGAATCTGCGAGGGACAGTGACTGTAGAGGCTGTGGATCATAGAAAAGGCACTGATAACAGAAACTGATAATAATGCACTCATTCCTCAAACACCAACTAAAAGAAGTCACAAGTTTCCCAAACTCTTGGGGACAGCAGTAAACATCTAGAGTTGTTTCTGTGTTTGCTGCAGATCCTACAAGAAAAATTGGGAGTCTATGACTTACAGCACAGGTATCAAATACATGCACACAAGAAGATTAAGTTGTCATATCCAGTGAAAAAATTATTTTCAAGTGGCAGTGCCTCCAACTTCCTGAGTCCTACTAAGTACAGAATACAGTGTAAACCTCAAAAAAGGCAAAGATAACAACAACCAGCTTCACAAGACAACTTCCAGTGTCCAGTGGGTTTTGCTTAACCAGTATTTGCATTTTCAGTGAGAAATAAAAGTATCTACCACTCCTCTTCCTCAGGCTGAGAGATTTGCCCAAGGCATTGTTAGAACATAAACAGTTTCCTTGAAGTCTTTTATCACTGTTACTTCAACTTTAGGAGTGATTTTGCATATCTGTTCCTTCAACAAAGGGCATGGATCTTGGAGGAAAGATAAAACTGTAGCAGGTCTGAAATTCAAAGCAGTATTGAGTATCTATTACAATGAGTAAGTCAATAAATATTATTAACAATGGTGTTTTGACATCCATAACTACAAGACCTTTTCACTAACTTGATTTTTTTATGCAGCATACTAAGCTGATACTACCTTATTTGGCTCCAGCAAGTCACACTCCAAGCCTTAAAAAACCCTTTTCTAAAAATGCGCATACTTCCTCCACCCTCAGTGCCCCCAACACTCAACAGCAGGAGCTCAAGAACCACAGTCAATCTACCCCTGTGCTTTGCATAGATACTACAGCTCCTAAAAGTGTAATTTGTCTTTGGTGATGAATGAGGACTCCACAAAACATTTCCCTTGCTCAAGTGTGAGTCCATTCAGAGGAGTGTATTGTCATTGTACACCTACTTAGGCACATACTGGAGGACGAACTTTTGGAGCCTAAAATCCCCAAATTGCCAGCATAGGAAAATCAGCATCTCATAACAATGAGCCACAGCACTTATATTAGACCCTGAAGTTTAGCTTAATGACAACAAACCAAGCAAACTGTGTGCACCTTCCACGGTCCAAGGTGCTTGCATCACACCTGCTGTACAATGGGATCCTTCCCTTCAGACACCCCTGGATTACAGTGATAACCAAAAAAACTTGCAACAATAAGAAATGCACTTACTAATGAGGGAAAGTACAAAAATGTGGAGGCACAGCAGGTTTATAATTAAAAAGTCTAACAATAACACAAGCCACATGCTGGTTTTATTTTAAATGGAAGTTATTAAATTACTATGTTAATGCCCTTAATCTGTCTGTTTTCCAATTTTATTGCACGACATGAAGAAGAGGGTAAAGAATAATTAAAAATTTAAAAGCAATATTAACATGAAAATGTTAACATCACATTTCGAATGGCACTTAAGAGCTCTTGACAGAAATCTGAGAAGCCCTTTTGCTGACAGATCCACGGTAAAGCAGCACTGGGAGAAAGCAGCAATAAACTTGTGAATGTGACATTGCTTCTGTTTCTCTTGTGTCACTTTAGAAATGGGCATTGGAGTAACTGAGCTGCAGGTGACCCCTCCCACACAATTTTTCTAAATCTCAAATATCCTCCCAGGAAACTTCTTGCATTCCAACACTCTGACAAAACAGTATATGACGGAAAATGCTTCTGTACTGTGTTCTGTAAGAATTGACAGCTATGTACCATCTAAATATTCATTAAATTATCTGAGCATTACATCAAAAATCTCAAATGAAACAACAACAAGAAAAAAAAAGGAAACATCGAAACCAATCCCCCACAAATGTGAGAAATACTCTACAAACACTTATTTCTTTTAACAACTTAATAGTTTTAGCTAGATATTGTGAAAACAGAAGCCTAAAGAGTACTTTCAGTGTCCCTGCTACAAAAACCAGGTACTTTGCCAATACAGAGAAGATGCCTTAATGCAATCTTTTTAAGGAAGAGGAGATCTTGAAGTACAAATATACAATTAGAAATGGCATGATTTTATTCATTGATTCAGTCAATCTGAATGGAAAAGCCTAAGAATTAAATCAAACTGAATTTGCTTTTCCTAAGAACAAAAATGCTTTTCCTAGGAACCAAAAAAAAAAAAAGTCAAAAAGCCAATTCTGCACCAAACACTGAACTAACAACTAAAGATATTCATCACTAGAAATCCACTGCACTTATGCAGGAGTGATTACCACTCTGAGTAACAACACTGCATACCTGCAGTGTAACATCAATTTTTGCAACAAGAAAGGGAACGGCACAGTAAGAATACATTATAATAGCCTGCACAGTATAGCACCTACTCAAATAGAAAAGACATGAAAATACATTCCTGTTTAAAACACCTGTGAAGTTTTGCTATGTAGGTTACTACTACTGCTTTTAAATTGTGCAGAATTATATTTGGATATCACTCTATTTTAACAGTCATAGAACCAAGCCACTGATTGTTTAAATCATTTTACTCATGACTCACATTAACACACCAACAGAGCTATTTAAAGTGTGCATAAATACATGAAGAAGCATTTAGAGATGATTATTTTAGATTAAAGTCTCTTGCTTCATTTTTCTATGCAGACAATGTGCAGTCCCTAAACTGTGCAGTGTGCTCTGGTCAACCCTGGTCTCTCCAACTGCATTTTAACCTTTTAACGTCCTGTGGCAGTCAATGCATACTATTGGAAGAACGAGGACCACCCCATTTAAGATTCCAACTGAAATAGCTAGAGACTTAAAATAATTTTCTAAGCATTGAGATACAGTAAGGATAATCCTAGGCAGCTTTCTGCAACACACTTTTCCCACAGTGCTGCAGTGTCTGTCCTCAGCTCCTTTGCTGCTAGGAGATGGTTCATGCTGGTTTTAGTGCTTGATGAGACAGAAAAAAACAAGATTCCTTCACTGAAGGGGATTAACAAGAGAAAAGAACATGGGGAAAGAAGAGGCAGGGTAACCCTGAAAGGATCATATGCTATATCCCAAATGTTAATATGTGACATGAAGGAGAGACAGTTATTTTAAGTACCTAAATAAAAGAACTTTTTGGTGAATGATTTCATTATAAGATGGTTTATACACAGGATGAGAATACATTGTTTAGGTTAGGTCAGAAAAACGTGGTGGGTAAGAATTACAGGAGCACATCTGACCACTGAGTAGTGTAAAAGGCAGAAAGTGGAACAACAAATGATGTCACCCACAGGCTGAACAGAAAAGGAATGCAAGAAGGGGAAGACAATGATGCAAAGGAGAGAGAGCTGCAAGAGTGATACACACAAAATTTAGCAGCTACCTTTTTCCTATGACCTGGAAGCTTCAAGAACAGAAGCCAGGAAAGATAAACAGAAGGTTGTAACTCTTTAAATAGAAATAATACAGTGAAAATTGAAACTTTTGTTCTTAAGAAAAAATAGCATGAAAGGGAGAGTCATGAAATAGAGGAAAAACCCCAATAGCATATTTGTGAAGATGATTTGGGTACTAAAAGGACACAGAGTGCATTGATGAGGTATTTTAGGATATGGTCTGAGTGAGAAGAAATGTTCACCTGCAACAGAACAAAGGAATAATGGAAATAGAACATACTAAATTATATTTGCTTGTGATTCAGTTCTTCAGGACAGCTGTGAAAGGATAAGCATGGGAAACAGGGCAGGACAGAGACAAATGCCCACAGAAGAAGAAGCAGGTGCTATCTGATTAAATGAAACCCCTCAGTACAGGATCAAAAGGAAAAGGAGAGAAGGGGAAGGCAGTCCTGTAGCATTCCATTTAAAGGCAGAGTAGAAGGAGATGGCCACACAGCACTAAACAAAAAGGCTGGTTTGGTACAAGAAGTAACACAGAGTTCCACCAACACATTACTTAGCACAACCCTACATCTAGCTTGTGCAAACAAGGTGTTTTATTAAGGTGCTTTTATTACAGGTGTTACCTCAATTAGAATCAGTTTTGGTATCTATATGCAGCACTTCACCACATCACACTGACATGCCATGTTTTAAAGAATAAAATGTGGAGGAAGGCACAGAATCAAGAAACACTAGTACTATTAATCCCATTTAAGATGACAGAAAGAGCATAGAGGACTTGAATTAATAAATTACCTACAAATACAATTAAGAACAAAGAAAAAGAGAACATGGAATATGAGTCTAATGACCTTGCAAGAAAAGAGACAATGGAAATCCTGGTTGAAACTGCCAGGATACAGACACAGATGGGAGGAGAAGGTAGCCAAGCAGTAAATATGGAGAGCGTGAACTTGGAGGTGAGACAATAAAGACAACAGGAAATAGCAGGTGCTCAGACAACTTCAGTCTACAGTCGGCTGTCTCTGGAGAACAAGAAAAGCTTGCTTGGTACTTGCACAGGAAATTAAGGAGTAAGAAAGGACTAAGAGTAGATAAATAAAGATTGACAAGCATGAGAGTAACAAAGCATCTTAAGATCCCCTTCTAACCGAAACTAGGATGCCAAGAACAGGCAAGAACACAAATCTAACACAAAAGTCTTTCAGAATCACAAAAGAGTGTAGAAATTAAGAAAGTGGGCAAGCATCCCAGCAAGGTACCCTGAAAAGATTTTATGAAATTGCTCCCATGACTAAGAGATGTAAGAGATGTAAGAAAACAGCACAGTGAATGGTTTGCATCTTCTGAAGAAGGAAAGAGTTCTGAGATCACTGCAGTGACCTTGCATTTTGTCAAGAAAAAAAAAAGTTGTTATCCAAAAACAGCTATCAGGAAATAGTGCATTCCATAAATTAAAAAAACCAAAATATTATTATTGAGAACACTACCACTGTAATCTCTTAACAAGATACAAAAGTATTTAGACCTAAATAACTAGGTTACACACACCAAACAATTTAAAATGGGTATCTTTCAACAGCCACAGGTCGTAAGACTATCCTCAGAAAATGTACACCTACATGCCACAAATTAATCCAAATTACAATCTGAAAAAAAAACCCAAATCCAAAATGTCAGATGTATCTGTGCAGGGTGTGATCAAATCTTATGCAGAAAATTAACACAGTGAAGAAAATTATTAGATATAGACCGTGAGGGTAGAAATACACACGATGATAGTAGGCAGAAAGATACTCACTGAATCCTCGTCTTGAATCATCTGAACTAAATTATCAAGTACTGGAGTGAGATTTCTGAGGGAAGAAAAGTTAGGAAGATGATGAAATCAGCAGTTTCTCCTTATCCATTCTCTTGTTATTTAAAAGAAAGAAAATCCTTACTTGGATTTCATGTTGTTAAAGTTTTTGCCTAATGCCAAGTGTCTTATCGATCGGTTTTTACTAAGCCACACTACAAGGGTTGAGAGGTCAGATTCTAGGCCTGTAAAGAATCAGATTAGATTAGGAATTAAAACACATTTTCACAGAAGACCCAGACCAGGTCCAATTATTGATGTTATATTCATTCAAGTAATTATATCAGTGCACTAATTTCCAAAACGTGTAGAAAAATTTCCATTCTTCTGTCTTTAAATCTTTTTCTCATTAGTGTCTCTGCTTTTCCATGAGAATAAATACTTTCTCTGAAGTAAGCCCTTTAAATCTCCATGCTAATCAGCTATTAAAGGCACCTCCCAGAAACACAGAAGATAATTCAGTCCCTTATCCACAGTCCAACCACCCAAGGATAGCTCCTCACACTGCCAGGCAGAGTTTGAAGTTCCTTAGAGAATTCTGAAACAATGCTAGTCACTATTTAGTCTTAGTAGAGCAGTGTACCAAAAATATTTCAAAGCCTTCAAAAGCCTGCAAAAAAGGGTAACATAACAGACTATGAATAAAATGATCTGAAAAACAAGGCAAATTTTATTCTACTCCTGAGTAAAAGAAAAATAACTTTAGTGTTCCCAAGCTAGTTATGTACTTGAGGAGTCCACTAGCTAGATTACAATGATTTAGAATTCAGATTCACAGCATAATTTAGATTTCAAATATCTATCCTTACTTATAAAAATAAATCTTTTTGCATAACTGGGCTGAATCAGTAATTCTCAAAGCTTTCCACTTGCATGTCCCACCCTTCTTGGGCATTCCACTGTACTGGGAATCTGTTTCTGAAATACTTCTGCATTTGGCTGATAGATTTTTTTGCACAGCAGGTGAATTCTGCCAGTTCATACATCTGCACCTTGAATCTGCAAGATGAGAAGTCAGCTCATAGTCCCAGGAATATCTGTGCCAGGAAGCACAGAGACTCCAAAGCAGAAATATTAAAGACTTTTCCAAAGACTCAAGCAGGCCTTTTCTGTCCTGAAGCTGTTGGTTCTTTGCTCCAAATTTCTCCCTCAGCTTCATTCTGTATTAGACCTTTCCCTTTGTTCTTTCACAACACTTCCAATTCTCATTCAGCTTATCATCCTCTCGTACTTACACCAAATTTACTCTGGATCTAATATGAGCTTGATGCCATTATTTTATTCTGCTGTGTTACACCAATCTCAAATAACAAATTTTTGAGGGTACAGTTAGTCTTGCAACATTTCTTAATAAGAGGTCCTGGTCTGAGACATTTTCATAACCAATAATTCACACAGCAAGAGTGACCATCCTTGATTACACTGTGAGCTGAAACAAAAAGCATTTCTTGACTCACATGACTCTCTGTTCCTGTTCTGTGTACTTACCATTGTCTGAAATATCTAGGCTGGTGATATTGTGTATTTCTGCTATGCATCCTTCCAAGACTTGTGCACCTCCAGATCTTAACTAGAGACAAAACATCATCCATTTTTGCAAACTAGTTATGGTTTCAAGATCACACAGAAGACAGTGGTAGGAGCTTTGTGAATACAGAAGGCACTAGCAGCAGCAAAAACAACAGCAACAGGAGAAGTTATAGACATCAAAATGACAGCCTATGCACACATTCCTACTGCTCTCATCCTCACTCTGAGTATTTACATACAAATGAGAAAAGGGATTCTCTCTCCTTTCTCTTGAAACTACCTCTCAGCCTTCAAATCAGGGAAATACTTAAATGGTTAAACACAGCAAATCCTTTAGCACTTGTGCTGGGCAGTGCCTGATGGATTGGGGTGAGCATTCCCTGCATGAAGGACTCAGGATATTTCTATTGTCTGGTGATTAAAAACCAACAACTTAGACCAGCCTATCAGCTTGCAACACTGGCACCCTTAAACTCCACTACAGTCAGGCCTTACAGTGAGCATCTTCTTCCAGCTCTTGGCACAATGCTAAGGTCCCCATTTTAAAGATAAGTGGGGGACATTAAAAAATGAAAAAAACCCTCAATTTAATTATGCCTCCTTGTAGCTGAAAAGAAAATTGAAATAATCCAACTGTAAAATAGCCATACAAGACCATAAACAAGAGAAAGCAGTAATATAGTTATTCTTAACTTAAGAAATGGCAATAAAAGAAAAAAGTGGCAACAATAACAAAAATGCCTGGCTGCAAAGTATCAATTATGATACTATTAATCTGAAATATTGCATGACTATAAAAAAAAGTCAGGATTTCAGGAAAAAACAATTAAATGTTCTAGGAGAAAACATCAACATTAAGAATTAAAGTTATGAAATCTTACACACTTATTTACTAATGCTAATGAAGTAACATAACTTTTTTTCCAAAGGAGGAAAAGCAATTTCTTTTTCTTTTTTTTTTTTTTTGCAGCTATGTACATTTATATAAGGTGCATTTCACTTTATAAACATCCCCCAGTAAAAGATTTTAGCTAAAGTGGGAAAAAATTCTATTGAAATTTTATTTTTACATTTTCTAATTTCACATTCTTTGCGTCAAAAAGAATGGAAAACTTTTTCAATCCTCTTCAAAACTTTTTCACTTCCTGTGCATAAAAACTGTGTAATATTTTACCTAGTTGACTTACTTGGGTAAATATCCTGAATTAACCTGCTGATATTTCTGTGGACCAACTTTTATCCATACTATAATTAAAGAGCCATAAATGCCTTCTAGAAGCATTTTTCAATAAAAAACTTGATTTGGCACTTCTTTGGAAGTTTGAGAATGTGATTTAACAAGCAGCTGAATAACTTGACCTGACTATTTGGAGAAAGGTGGTCAAAGATAACACCTAAATCATAAATCACATCTGGAGTGAGAACATGAGGCACCTTTCCCCCTCTCTGTAAATTAAAGCCTGCCTATCCTTCACCTCATCCTCTCAATAAGTAGTCATATTTCAGGCTGTATTCGGGCCAGAAGTGCTGCAAATCTAACTCAACTTTATTTTGGTAAGAGCATTTATAGCATTTGCTGTATGAAAGCCAAAATCATTCAGTTGTGCTTTGTGCTGCTCTCTCAGTGTGACCCACCACAAGACAACCCTTCTACACACAGTGTCACATCTACTATTGCAGAATCCACACTAGTGGCAGATCACATGTAGAACTGGATTGGTTGTTGGTAGGGTAAAGTTCTATACACTAAAATTATACTCACAACAGAATCCAAATGCTTATGGCTATATATACTTTGAGGGCTGAAGTGGACAACTTTTTCAGGAGCAGCTTTCAATCTTGTACCAGATAACTCTACATTCAAAATTTTAAATATATAAACATTTCATGAGCACAAATGGTGATATCTATTTAATCTGAAAGTGATGACAAAAGCTCCACTTTTAGGATCACAATTTGCTGCAACTGTGTTAAAGTATTATAAACATAAATATATATATACATATAAAAGCAGAGATGAATTGAAGTGTTGCTCATCAATGTGGATTATGATACTGACAAGAAGACCCTCTGCAACACCCCCTACATAACATACTTCTGAGACTACAAAAGAAAAGCTTTTACTCAGAAAATGAAGAATAACCCTTCCACAATTAACAATGCCAAATGTGTTCAAAGCTATGAGGTACCAACATGGGAAGGGCAAACAAAGCTGCTTACTGATTTAACAATTAAGGTAAAGCATGGAGGGTACTTACACAGTGACCAAGCTAAGGGAAGCAGAAAGGAAAAGAGTGAAACACATCAGTGCTGAGCAGGTAGAAATAAAAATGTAATTTTCATAGTAAAAATAATTTTTAAAAAGAAACCAACCAAACAAGCAATAGAAAATGATTAAGCTTGGAGATAATACACCAGAAAATTATGGGAGCAAATGAAAAATGGTGGGAGAGGGAAAGAACACAGATTTATCCTTCCATCCTTGAGTACAGCTTGCCTGATTTAGGAAAGAAGAGGGCAAAGCTGAAGCATCAGCTTTACAGGCCCCTGGCAGCATGTGCTCGCAGGAACTGGGAGTGGTGGTGACTGGCTCCAAGCTTCCCAGCACTCTCTTTCTGGGTGGAGCTTACCCTGCCCAGATCCCAGAGGGTCAGGGAGAGGTGGAGCAGGATCCTGAGGTGCTGAGCCCGTTGAGAGCACTCCCAGCTGCTGGCACATCAACTTCCCTGCTGGTGGAACATCACTTCTTTCCAAAGCACATGAGAATGGATAAAGCTCAGTGATGGGGAAAAAAAATGTTAAGGGAAGGATCTAAGGAAGTGCTGTCAATTTGGAGGGACCAGCTAGAGGAATGCAACACTGAGTTGGGCAGGATCCCTTCCTTTCTGTCAGAAGAGTCAGCCATGACCACATGTGCTTTGGTGTCCAATAAATCTCATTGTCCCTTGAAGGCTCTTTCACATCCCATCCTCAGTGTTATTTCATGAAAGGGTAGTATTTTCTTTCCTGTCAGCCCTTGTTGATTTACATACTAATTTATATTCTCATTACGTATATTTGTGTTTTATTGATTTATTCATTGAAGGCTATGATCACAGGATTCAATTTTTATTATGTTAATAACTCCTCCCTTTTCCTTCCTTCCTCTGAAAGATAAATTATCATCTGTCTGATCCCTCTGCTCAGAAGTCAGAAGCATATGTACTTGACTTGAAAGCTTTTCTATTTAGAATTTACATGTAGTGCTCTTCAAAGTAATATTTTCCAAAAAGTCTTAAGTATCAAAAACTACGATAGGCATTCACAGTGACTTGGTTTTTTCCTTCATAAGGAAATCTGTGCACATCTAAAAAGCAATTGACCATGAACCTAAAGGCAAGGATTACTGCACTTCAACATGGTTATCAATATTGCATGTTTCCTACTTAAAGGGAAACCACTGTATTTGCAGGCACTTCTAGAACAGTTAATACTCAGATGGCCTCGGAAATATCTAACAAATGGGAGGCTTTCTTTGCAGCTGAAAACACGGGGAAATCAGAGGAGGCCTGAGCCTAAACTGGTTCATGTTGGCTTTGGCAAGAGTCCACCACACAGTTCTCTACAAAATGACTTTGCCTCAAGTGGCTCCCCAGGGTTGTGTCTGATCTTTTCTCATCCTGCTGTAACCTCGCAGCAATTACCCTGCTAGAGTCTGGGCAATCCTGGGAAACAGAGGGCACAGCAGAGCACAGGGAAGCAAGAGGAAACAAGATAAGGCAAATAAGTTGCCACAATTTTCTTATTCTCAAGGCCACTTTTACAGTGTTTCTTATGTTAATAACTTTTACTAAAGTTCCTTATTGGCTTGAATGGATTCATTGATTAGGAAAATGGAATTTTTCCCAAGGTTAAAAAGCTAACCTGCAGAAGAGGAAGCATGTCTTTCTAAGGAATGGAACCACAGACATGCCTTCAGGGCATGCAGCTTCCTTTGAGCCATTCAGATTTGGGCACCTTAGAATATCCTGCTGCTAATCACACCACCCGAGTGCAGAAGCTGCCAAGCATCCAACAGGCTGGCTCAGTGTGTAGCCCAGCTGCACTGCAAGGAAGCTTTTGCTAATCTGGTGTTTGAACCTCTCTGCTCATTATTTAGGATGCTGTAACACACGTGTCAAAAGTTCCACAACTTTTGACTGCAGAGGAAGAATATCTTGCCCAGTGGATTTCACAGGAACTCTAAAGCCTCATCATTGCATATTTTGAACACATCCTGATAAATATTCCTTACCTCACAGCTACTGAGGTCTAAAGACACCTCCTTCAGATTGTGATTGCAAGCCAGGCCTAATAAAAGCGCTCTGAAAAAGATTAATTTTAGAACCGTTTTAAAAAAATAAACGGCAGCTGTACATCATCATCATCTACGTGATCACAGGTTAATACATCTATAATGTAAAGATTCATTTCAAAATGACACCAGCTGAGCAGTTATTTCTGCAATGACAATGGCAGCACAAGCCTGCCACACTCAGAACACTCCAGGAGCTTCAAAACCTGCAGGGATGCAAGGCTAATGAGGAAATTCTAAAGCTAATGCACCATCAACATTTAAAAACATTCATCAGAGATGAATTTTCTTCAACATTTGCTTTCAAAGAGCACCAAATGATTATAAATGTGATGTTCTGTCATACGACCATACAAACTCTCTGATTTTCCAAAAATCTTGAAAAAATTAGTTTTTTAAAATACACAAGATGCCATGCAGCCATCCATTTCAGTCAGGCACAATGCCTGTAACACTCAAAGGCTGGAGCATGTTCCAGTATCACAAAATTCTCCACTTCCACAACCCAACAAGTATTTACAGATTTCAGAATGATATTCCTATGTAATGGCATCCTTTGCCTTTAGGCAGATTGGCAGACACGTGAAGTAATGACTAATTATAATTTTCATAAATCCACTTTTAAAGTCTTACAGAAGTTTGTTTCCACATCTAAAAGTTAGTGTTAATATCACACTTATATTAATACTGTCAAATCAGAAAGCACAACAGTATGTGTAACAGAGAAGGGACAAACAAAATCTGTGTATACCTTCTAATATCTTCAGAATAGATGCAGCTTTTTAATTAATAATTCAACAGAGAAACAGAAGGACTTCCTTCTCCAACTTCATTTCAGCCAAAAGCAGCTAACCAAGTGACTGATCCATGGAGATAAAAACCAATCCCTTCTGATGAGCCATTTGTCTACACACTTGCTATGCAAGAAGTGTGTCAAAGCTACATTTGAAATGTGTGTGTCTTAAGCAGGTTTTTCATTTAAACCTATTTATATCTTCTGTCCTGCAAGTATAATCAGACCTCCCCTATTAACAAAGGCAAATGTCTTGTGCTTAACCTATTAATATACAGGGAGTAGGGGAAAGAGCAGTGAAAGTTCTGCAACAGTTCTCATAAATTTTCAGATTATCTTGTCTATATTTCTTACCCAGACATGTTTTTTACTCAGTCAGTCTGACTGATGGTAAGCTTGCAAAGAGTTTCCTAAACATTTCCAGGAAATAAAAAATACAGTGCAAGCATAAGAAAAAAGTTCAGATTAAAAAAAGAGACACAGTGCTGCCTCAGTTGTACACTTTTCACAGGAACTAAAAAAAAAGGGTTTTTTCCTTAACATCATCCCTATAAATCCACCCTAAGAAAATCCCCTTATTTCTCAATTCTTTGTCATGAAAAATCACCAGTCTTCAAAGGGCCTGAAGCCATACATATTATAATTACATTTGGCCACTATGTTTAAATCACACACATAGCAACACATGGAGAGGTCTTATCAACTCTGCATGATGCAGAATGCAAGAATTGTCCTTGTAATTAGCATTTGCATGAGAAGCATATCAGAAACTAGTCTTGTTACAGCATTGACAGATCAAAATACCATTTTTGGCAATGACTGTAAAATTCAACAAAAATGCCAACTTAAACTTCAACAAGGACAAGAGTACAAACTGCCTCAGTTAAAAAATGGTGAAAGTAAGAGTGAGCTGCAATGGAACATTAACTATATTACCTATGTACAAGGTATACCCTCTCCCCACCCACCACATGGCATCCTCAAAGTACAGCTTTATCAGCAAACCTACTCCCTGAAAGGCTTGATTTACATTGTCTAAGCAAGTTCATGTCCTTCCCAGACTGCACTGATTAACCAGTATCTTTAAACTCACTGAGTTAGCACATGCAATTCAACATACCACAACTGTAGAGCTAAAAGATGCCTATAAAGAAATCAAATAACAATTAATTAGGGGGGATTCAGAACTCAGGATATCAGGTATCTGCATTTTATCTATCTTTTTTTTTTATCTCTAGGCAGGACTGATCTTGAATCACACGTTCGACTTGGTGACGTCTTGTGTTCATGGACACAAACCAGGAACTTCTCCTTTGTCACTGGACAGCTCTAACTCCAAAAGCTTTTTGACCTATGCTGATCAATGATGCCAGGAAAGTATTTATTATGATATATCAGTTTTAAAATTTTTCCTTCTGGAGCCATCTCCCATGTGCTCTTGCAGTCTTGGCAAGCATAAATTTAAGTCTGCCTGAAAAAAAGTGTTTCTATCTTCTTGTGTTTAACCAACACTGTGATCTTGATGGTTCTGGAGTTTTTAAATTACTTGCAGTTAAGAACAAAAGGCTAAGCAGCTGTCCCACAATACATATCCTCAGTCCTTAAAAACCCAGATTAATTTCCAGGACATTTTTGAAGTGGATTAGTCAAGCCATGTAGGGTTTGAGAGGTAAAGCAAGGTGTCCTGCAGATCAAAGTCCTCTGTAGTGTTGTGACAGACTCAGCTCAAATGGAATGAAAAATTTAGGTCAGAGAAAAAGTACATCACAGAAACTACCAAAAAGTACTGACAGCTTCTGTCCTATCTCCTAGGCAGAGGTGAATGCTGTCATCAGAACAAAAGCAGTCCAGGCCAAAATACCAGACAGCTGAGAGTGGCAGAGATGCTCTGAGACCATTCACATCCAGCCAGACTGCAAAGATGCCCCACCCTGGAGCTTTCTGTGCTAGTGAGTTTTCTGCTCTCAGCTCATCCTATGCTCCCCATCACTGCCTCTTTACTTCCACCAAGACCAGTCAGGCAAGTAACTCCCTCCAACCCAATTCAGTCAAATTGAGCCAGATTATCTTAAACATTACCAGAAGCAGGTTTTTTTAACACATACTTTGACTGAAAAGGACTAGGAAGATTCTGTTTGCTAAAATTCCTCATACCACAAGAGATACTCAACATGGCAAGAAGAGTACCTTAATGAACCTTAATGCTTATGCTTCTCACCTTTCTTATCTCTGGGGATACATTCAATGTCCCACAGTGTTCTCCTTTTCCTGTCAAACCAATACTGTCTTCTGTAATAGTCACATCCATCTTTGGTTTTTTCCCTGCTGCCCTCCACCATAGGATCAATAGCTCTAAATTATTCAGAATCAACCATGTTTCAAAAAAATCACCTTCTGTTTGAAAACACATATGTACCACACCTTCCTAATACTGGCAAAGTCTGAGCAAGCACAACAACAACCAAGAGCATCACACAGAACAAAGTGAAAGATCAGAGCTAAAATGGCTCCTGCAGCTGAATATGGATTTCAATTGGGTGCATCTGACTTAACCATCAAGCTCTTCCTGGAGTTGCCAAGCAAGAAGACAAGAGGCCACAGGCAGAAACTCATGCACAGAAAGTTCCACCTGAACATGAGGAAGAACTTCTTTACTGTGCAGGTGACTGTGCACAGGAACAGGTTGCCCAGAGATGGTGTGGAGTCTTCCCCACTGGAGATGCTCAAGAACCATCTGGATGCAACCCTGTGCCTGTTCTGTAGGATAACCCTGCTTAAGCAGGGAGGTTGGACCAAATGACCCACTGTGGTCCCTCCCAACCTGACCCATTCTGTGACTCTGTGATATTGTACTGCCCTCTTCAATACTGAACCACATTAAGAAAAAGTACTCCAAAACTACCTACACTACTCTTTCTGCTGTTGCACTTGTCACCCTTCCCTTCCTCCAGAGTGTATCAAAAGCTTTCCATTCCATTCTCACTAAGTACTCTTTATATCCCACATCTCCAATTTTGCCATCAAGTCCTGTCCATTAGATACTCCCCATTCCCCTTTCCTGTTCTCCCTCAGCAGGCAGGTTCCCAACCACACAAGGATACATCCATTCACCTATATCCATATTAGGATTGCAAAATAGGTAGTGAATGTGTCTAGGTGTCTGCTATGGATAAAGTTATGTATATTTTAACGTGTATTAGTTAGGAAGACGACACTTTGAAAAGAGCCCTTTCTTTAATTAAGCCAAACAAACACCAGTATTCAGCCAGAATCACAGAATGGGCTATCTACACTAGACCTATCTATCTAGACCCATCCTGACTTTAAAACTTTTAAATTTCATGTCTGAAAATTTCAACACAGTTCAAATCCACACACATCACAAGAAAGGTGACAGCGCTTCACAATCTCCCTCAGCCTGCAGAACCTGTAGGTCATGGGTTGG
Source organism: Pycnonotus jocosus (assembly GCA_013400435.1). NCBI lineage: Eukaryota > Metazoa > Chordata > Aves > Passeriformes > Pycnonotidae > Pycnonotus > Pycnonotus jocosus. The sequence goes on from VWYP01011703.1 coordinate 164,958, forward strand.
GTGACATACAACGAAAAGACTCATTTCACTTAGCATTCCTGGAAACAACTGCCACCGTCTCCTCCTCCAAAAAGGAGAATACAGCTCTGTGCAATAGATTTCTCCTCCCAAACCCTGCAACAGGTTCCATTTCATTATGGCTGTTGCAATAGTGCAGTCCCAAAGGAATGGTGCTCACACAAGCCTATAATCCCATTTCACTGCAGAGCAGTTTTGTTCATAAGCCACAAAGAAAGAAATATATCCCAAAAAAATGCTGACAAAAGCTAAACAACTGTGACATTCACAGAGCAGAAAACATGATTAATAGTCTCAACTGTGAGATGGAAAGAACATTTTATGAATGTGTGACCATCACAAAACTCACTCTTCTAATATTAGTAATGTACAATGGGGAAAAAAAAAAAGAAAGGAAAATTCTTTCCCCTTCCTTTTTAATATGAGGCACTCATATAACAACAATGCAAACTAGGTTTTAGGCACAGGAGAAAATGAAATTAAATTCTTACTTTAGAGGCTCAGGAGGGAGTTTAGTTCCTGAAAGGTTAATCTGCATCAAAGCAAGTGAGCTGCTGAAAAATTGTTTGAAGGAAGGAGGGACTTCTTTTCCTTTTCTGTAAATAAACAAATTCATTAAGAAGTAGCATTTAGACACTCCTCATTCCAATAAATAGTGAATGCAAGCCATCAGAAATGTAATGATCTTTTACAGTTTAATTGCTCTACCTTAGGCAGTTCTGTAATCAGTGGCTCTCAATTAGCTTAGAATTATAATGTCATCAAAATGTTGATTCAACAAACAATCCTCACAACTGCACTGCAGCACAGAAGACATTACTATCTACCTTCTGTTTTGTGAACTACAAAGAATGATCATTTAGGTCTGGTTAATGGTGAACATACTTACATCTCACAAGCAGAAGATCAAACAGGACATGAACAAAACCCTGAAACTGCTTTTTCACCACTAGAAATAATTACTCAATGCTAGAATACCTTAGCATCAATTAGGTGTCATCTCTGATAAGGACCCAATGCTTCAATCTGAAGAAAATGGAAGCTAATATTTCCCACAATGCAAGTACTCTAAAAAGTAAATGTTTAATCTCAAAGACTTTCGAAGGAAGTTCCTCCCAGAAGAAGACAAAACAGGATTTACAAAAAAGCATTTGTAAGCATCATCGAATCATGAAAAATACAAACTTTAAAAATCATATATAAAGAGGAATCAAGTCAGTCAGACTTCAAAGCCTGATGCTATGCCCTTTAGAGACAAAAGATATATATAGACTTTCTGCTGCACCAGTATCACACGTATTAGACAAGGTAGCTTACTTTACAAACCTTCAGCAAAGAGCAGAAAGGGAAAGAAAACATTTTGCTTAGAACAAATAATACCTATTTCATTGAGCACTAAGATTTCTAAGGCTTTATAAAAAAAGTCTTAGATTTATTCTTAAAAAGAAGGGTGTTACATAAGCACAAGAAATTATAAATCAAAATAGTGCAGGAATTGAGGGTAATAACATTTAAATTGTACCTGTGAGAAAACAGAGTCCTTGAGAGGCTAAGAACAGCTAGATGCTGAAGACACCCACGAAGAAGGGCTCCACACACCTGGGTCAAAATAAGGTCAAATAATTTTACTTCATATTAACCCAAAAAAGTACCTAGGGATAGAAGGCGGGGAATGTTTCCTTGGTACTGAAATAGCCACAAAAATGGTCTTTACCATGTCTAGCGCACACTCCGTGTTGGATAAATCCAGATGGACAAGGGCATTTGGCTGGGCCAAAAAATTGTACAGGCTCTATAATTATTGGACAGAAAGAATTACAGATGTTAGTTTTTATCTTATGACAACAGTTACTGGATCACTACCTGTCATTGCATTTTTGGCTTTTACTATAAAATCACCTGAAACTTCACCTAATCAATACAACCTGTTTTACTTTTGCAGGCTATCGTTTTTCTAAAAAACAGTGGGAGCTCAGACTACATTTACCCAACATTTCTCTTAAAGCACAGGTCTTCAGTTATTGCATTTAACTTTCACAGCAGACGATAATTAATTAAGATGATAATTAAACAAAGATCTGTGATGTCACTCAGATTGCTGTTACATTTCAGAAAGGCTAATTGATTTTTAAGTTAGAGCCAGACCCTTTAAGCATGAGCGAAGCAACTAATTTGCACCTTAAGTCCGTGGTTAGTTCTTAATATCAGCTGCACATTACAGGTTTAAGGGAGAATATAGAACAGGTGGCAAGATTTTAACATTGATGGCTTCAATACTCTATAGAATATGTCATGTAAATGTTAGCATATGTAAAACTTCTTACTACACACTGTTTCATTTTGGGCTCTTTTTAGTCTCGGAGAGCAACAGAAAAAGATAAAAGTGTGACCTAATTCACAGAAAACTGGAAAGCTCAACTCCACATGAAATCCAGCCAAACACTGCACGCTTAACATTTCTAAAATAGATCCATCTTCCAAAAAATTAGGTCATTTAGGCCCTATACGTACAATATAAGAGAGGCCCCCACTTTAAAAATTTCCATGCTTTCCTAGTGTTTATTTTAATTGCTAAATAACACTATTTCCTTGCTCCTGTTAGAAAGCTGATTCCACAGATTAAGAATTCTCAGTATTAATAATCTTTATCTTTGAACCATACATCAGACAGGCTAAGAAGAGCCCTACTTCCCGCATTTATCTCCTAAAATATTTTAGGCAGACCTTAGGGTTTTTTTAAACACTGCCTGCCAAAGATTTATTTATTACATTTTATTTTACCTTTTGTTTTTACATTATTTACTATGTTATTCTCTCAGACTAATTCACTGTGTGTCTTTACTTACATTTAACTATTTATTTGCTACCTTTAAAACCCTGTTGTCCCACTGACCCTTTCACCTTATGTCTGAAAAGGCTAGTTCTCTAAATATGCTGATGAATCACCAAGTAAAATATGTGAAAAAGTCATAAAGTCATATCTGACTGCACTTTAAATGATGAGATTGGTTGACTGTAGTTTTGCATCTTCTACATGTTCAATACTTAGAATTCAAAACCTGACAGTTACATGCACATAACTTTTGATGTGAAAGAGAAATGCAAATGTAACAGTCAAAAAGTGAATATATACAAATTGAGAAGTAAGTGGATTTCATTATAGAGGAAATAGAGCTCTACCTTCATGGCAATTGATAAACTGAACAAAGGAGTTTAAAAAACAATTACATTCTTCAAAAAACCATGGGTTTCAACAGCACACATCAAGGAGGTGCATAAATTTATTTATACAAACAAAAATATTGAAAAGCAGAAATTAATTCTTTACAAATCAAAAGAAATAATTTGCTTCCAACCTTCCGATGGAAAATTTGTAATACTCTTATCATTAAAAAGTTGATGAGGGCTTTTTAATGGCATTTTGTCACTTTCAAACAGAGCTCAGAGAGAATGCTAAGTCCACTGAGAAAAAGTGGTACCCTTGCACTTTTCTCATGTATCAGTAGAAGCTAAAGACTAAAGGCATGAACTAAAATTATGTGGATTTTTTTTTAGTTATGTGGGGCAGTTCTCTGACTTTATACCAAAGAGAAGAAAATAAAATTGTTAATTTCTATCCCTACTAAAACTGCACAGAAATAAAGGCCAAAAAAGGATCTAAACCAAAAGGTTTTTGCCTTTCTCTGAACCATGAATTAAAACACCCATTCATTATCTCCCCAGGGAGAGGAAGGTGCTTACCGAGAGATCATCTCCGCGAAGCGCGTTCCCTGAGAGGTCAAGATAGACGAGCGTGCTGGCGATCAGCGAGTTGGCACTCAGTGACTGCGAAAGGCTGTTCACCCCTGCCAAAAAACAGGCCACAACTCAGCTCAGCTGGCTCCACACAACGCTGGCCAAGAGCCTGCAAGCGCACAATTCCAGCGAACACAGACGCACACAAGTGTTGAAGGACTTCCTACTGCCATCACTGCACTGCAGCTGAGGAATACAGAGCACCAGGCAGACAGGAGACCCTGCCCTGTTCCACCTCCACCACACTCCCCCAACTTCCCTAATGGAGCCACAGTGGGTTATACATCCTAGAGCCAGGATGTATCCAGATCCATTTCCAAACAGATTTTAAAAACACAGTTTACTCCGTAATTTTAAGCCAGTGTCTTCCTACAAACAACAATATTTAGATAAAACTGTTTGTGGAAGTAGATGAAAGCATCTATGGAGGACCAAGTACATTAACAATTATAATTGCTGGAACTTCAAAAGTGACTGACGAGACCTAGAAATTAAAAATATTTCAATTAATGTATTGCCTGTAATTTCATAAAAATAGTTAATTAAAAGTACCAAGAGATGCATAAAGACTCTCAGTTGCTTATCAGAACAAAAACATATTTTTCACATTAAAATTAAAAAGCTCACACTGGGAACAAACCAGTCAGGGCTTTCTTCCACTGAAACTTCTCAGCTTTTCAAAATACAAATTAGGACACGGCTATTTCTGATTCCTTCAAATCTAACTTTCATCTGAGGGCTCTGCAGCTTATCATCAACTTCTCAATTTATTGTAGATTTTCTTTGCTGCCTTTTAAGCACTACATGCATGTATTTCTTACATCCATAAGCATCACTGTGTTCTTCAGTTGATGCAGCAGTTTTTTTCTAAGTGCCTGGCCAAAGCTATAAAGAAGGCAAGTGATCTACTACACAACATTCAACAATTTCTCAAAGCTGGTCAGTGAAATTTGATGGGGATTCAATGGATGAAACACGTCCAGTCTTTACTTAAAAATATCATGAAACTGATTTGCCAGTGAAGATGCTAGCAAGCTACTGGAGACAAAAATACCTACGTCAGTGCTTTAATTTTCTGAGCTTTCAAATATTAAGAAAGTCTCTCATGTTAGTAGTATGACTCCTGGTTTCAGGAGGCTTTTGGAACTGGAAAGTATCAAACCACAGCAACACCTTTGTCAAGTCTCAAATCTTTTCTGCTTAGTGTCATTTTTCTTTTAGCCTGAGATGATGGTGTTGAATCTACACCCTATTGCTAAAGGTAAACTACAAAGTAATACTTTGTGAAACACTGAAAAATCTGAAAGCTCTGTTTAAATGCTTGACATTACAGCTTTGGATTCACATTAATGAGCCTTCTCAACAACGTTTACAAGCAACAACAGGAAGGAACAAATGCAATTTTGTCCTGGTTGCTCGATGGTACCTAGTTATCAGTTGGGGTTCCAGCTGGGTCAAACTATCAGCAACTCAGCACATACAACCAAGAACCAGGTCTGGCAATTCAGCAGCAGTGTCTGAGTTTGAGGGAGAAGAAGAGCTATCAAATAATTCATAACATTGCTGCTTGTTTCATGCTTTAAAAGGGCCAACTGCTCAAAATCAGCCACATCAGTGAAGGCAAACAATGTGAATGAGGGATTTTTTAAATTAGCTTCTGGCTTGGTCTCCGAAAAGCAAGCTTTATCTTTGAATGAGTACACTAGAATTTTCCATTTAACCAGAATCTTCAAATCAATAAATTTATGTTTGAACTTCATACTACCTCATGCTATACTCTAACAGTAATCTCACTTTCATTTGCAGACAATCTTTTATGCTGTTTTACCACTCTCAGGAGGCTCAGACTGTTAATAGCTCTCAGGAACTTTGAGATAAAATATTTGAAGAAAGATCAGCTGGGAAGTTGCCACCTGAACTTCACTTGTCAATCTTAGAAACTAACCTCAAACAGAAAGCACTTTTAAAATAAGGTCAAAACCTGCAAGGGATTGTTCTGAATTTCTGAAAAGCTTAATTTTTTTTTTAATTAAAACAAATTTTTAAAAAGGTTGAAGGAAAAAATATGTGCACTTTGGAGTCTACTGAATCCAAGACCCAAGGATTCTTTTAGACTCTCTCCACAGAAAGTACTACAAGTTCAAAAATAGCCTCCCAAGTTAAAACCAAATCATTACTGTCTTCTTAGGTTAGAGAGAAACTGACAGCTTTGCAGCAACCTGAGTTGCTTCAGGTCTTGAGGGTTGTAAGAATTCCCATTTTAAGGCATGGCATATACTATTTTTAAGAAATACTGATGAGCTGCCATGCAACAACATTAATGGTAACATGTTACTCTGAAGGGCATCAGTATTAGATGTACTGGAAAATATTTTCAGCTTTTGCTTAAAGATCATTTTTAAAAAGTATGTTAAAAATCTTCAGACTATTTTAATAACCTCAGAATTCATTTTCACTGACAAGAGTTGTGTGGGTGAACTTCATCGAGCTGGCATTTATTCTTTATGAAGAAGGAAATGTTGCTAGAGTGTTCTCTTGACGCAAACTTCACAACCACTTGCTGAAATAATTCAGCTCAATGAAGCAAAGTAGAGAATGAATGAATATACCAGAATTGCATAAATTGCTGTTAAATTCACAAGTATCTCATTACAACAGTATGTTAGATTAGTCAAGATTCTCAATCAACTGTCACCAAAAATTGAGTTAGCAGTAGAAAACAACAACCCCAGAGTTTAATAAAAGTATTTTTAGTGAAAATCATTGTTTAATAAATTCACCTTAGGATTTACTGTTTACTTAAGCACAATGAGAGCCATATGCACTCATAATACCCCACTCATATTTCCCCATGTCATTCCTTGAAGCTAAGGAGAATACAGAATCTGCACTTCACAGGGCAATAACAAACAGGATAAAAGGGCATGGTTTCTATCTGTTATCAGCTAATGTCCTTCATACTGTTAACTCAGTCATCTTTTCCAGGTCATCAACATCTACAAAAAAGCAGTAACAATGTCAGTGTGGTTTTTCTGTTTTTAACACCCCACTACCTATACAGGAGACACTGGGTTTGTGCAATCTGTGTCAGAGGTCACTGCTTCTGCTATTTGCAAAACAAAAATGCAAAAAATCCTGAAAACTTCTGACTTGTGTTTCACTGCTGTTATTGCTTTTAAAATACACAACCATTTCCATTACAATATCAAATCAGAAATCTGTATATTATAAAACAAAGAAGTCTTTAGTCAGAGCAAGTCACTCACCAGCCATTGTCACAATGCTTGGTTTCATAAAATAACTGTGTACAAAACATTTGGAAATTTTCCTAACATATTTTTGCTTCAGACATTTTTTTGAAGCGCATATGAAACGTATCTTTCATGTCAATCCTAATTTCAGTCTTCCTTTATAATACAGGTTCAAACTTCACCTTTACAGAAGCAAGGCTGAGTTTTATCAAAGTGCTGAAGGGTACTCAGAACCCAGCCCAGGGTTCAGCAACCCAGGGCTACAAAAGAAGCAGCTGCACTGCTGAGAAAATACATGTAAATAATTTACAAAATTAATTATTTTATAATCTGGTAAGAAAGAGTAATTTTTGTATGTAACTCTGAAACTTTTAGGAGAGAAAAAGAGACATATTTATAAAACGTACCTTTAGGTGACAAGGAGGTTTTAGATAAATTTAAATGCTTCAGTCCCTTTGGAAGTTTGGCAAACTGGATGCTCAAAGATGACACACCTGTTGGGGAAGCAAAGACAAAATGGATGTTTTCAGGTGAGCTCTTGTGACCTCAGGTTTTCCCAGCAAATCTCAGCAAGGCCGAACTGCACTGGTGACACTTGAGGAGGAACTGCACTCACTGTGCAGGTGGGCTCTGCCATTTTATGAACCTTTTACTGATGCAATCAAGATCCCTGCTTTGCCAACCACTGAACAGATCGGAAACTTTGTTTTTAACCACCAGTAATCCTCCTTAGTTAGTTTAAAAACTTTGTAATACACACATACTTCTGAGAAGGAGTCAAAGTGAAGCTATTACACACATTAAGCAGTCAGCACTCTGGAACATCTGGAAGCTTTATGTTTCAGGAAAAAACTAAATTAAAAAATCTAGGCGTAAAACCCAACAATGTTGTTTCACATGAAACTTCAAATCATTTTTATTTTCTTTTAAAAGGAAGGGCTGTCAAGGCAAGAAAAACCCACGTTAGCTAACATCACCCTCTTTTTCTGAGGCAAACCCTAAGAGCCTGAAACCTTTACCAAGTCATAATGGCCACTTAATTCCCTTACAGCAGCCTGCAGGCTACCAGCCAGGACACAGACTTGGAAATGCCACAATTGCTTGCAATCATAAACAGTAAATCCTATTAAGATGCTAACACAGACTGGACTACCTCAGCACAAACTCAACAAAAGAAGAAAACCATAAGAAGGCACTTTTCATTAACGCCTTTACCCAGTGTGTCCAAGTTCCCCACTCCACAAATTTCATGCTCCATTTTAAGCAAAAGATTGAAATTTGATTAAGAGGGCACATCCTAAATAACAATGCAACTAAGCCGTGAAATATTTATTAGAGGAATAAATCAACATGGAAACTCCAGGCTTAACCTGAGGTATGAAATACAGTCTACAGCAATTCACTTGGAGAGAAAAGGGCACAGAGAAAGAGGGTAAAACCTTCTACTTGATTGAAAACATAGTAAATTAAAAAGCTGATAGCCTTCCACATACACAGACATGAAACAGTCTGTGAAACTATAGGTCACATAGCTATGTTTACTCTGGATTTATTCTGTTTTACTCATCATTGATAATGAAGCAGGCAGCTCCTTGCAGGTACTGTGATAGGGGATTTTTTTTAATGTACTCTGTAAAAGCATGTTGTGTGCAACACCCGTGCAGCTCAAAACAATGCACAGTTTTTTATTTATACTGCTAAAACATTAGACCCATGAGACCTTGGGTAACCAGGTATCTTCACCAATTTTCAGCAAGAATGAATCAAATCATACTTTCATAGCTGTATAAGGACAATCAGTATCACTAAGGATACAACAAATGTAATTTTTGCTGTTAAGCATTTTGACTAAGACATGCAGCAAATAGTCTGCATGTCTGCAGAATAATTATTGATCTAGCCAAGTTGAACAATTTTCACATCTTACTAGCATGGGGGTTAAGTTATAACTATAAGATACAGCAATCAAGTGCAGAAAAGAAAAAATGCTTCTTTTTACTCTGTCCCTTGAACTCCCTCTAAGTCACTCATTATTGCTAATGGCATAACAGAGATGAGAGTTCACATGGCAGAAATGGAGTTAGCTGCATCCAGGCACACAGTTTGGAATTTGAGTATTACTAGGCTTCAGTATGTTTGTTTTACATTACTTTTAACAAAATATGAGATTAAATTCTGATCCTAGCTGAGCCAAAAGCAAAACTGCCATCACTTCAGTGCAGCTAGATTTTCACAGACAAGATTGATAACAAACTTTCCAGGTGTTAGTCTCACAAATATTGACAGTACCATAAAGGACAGCCAAACACAAGTTAAGAGACTGCTTTCGATAAAAAAATCACTGTGTATAAACACTGCACTGTATTTGAACTGAAGAAAGGTCCTATGCTTTAGGTAAATTAAACCCGCTTCCCATGTTGTTGGAATACAGACAGTTGCATTAATATGTAATAATATCATGCCTTCACTCATTGGTACTCAACAGTATATAGCTTAGTGTATGTTTGTGTTCATACAGGGTACAAACTGTTCTTCTCCAGAAAACAAACAACTCTGTGATTTCCCTTATAACTGCAAAATAATCTAGTTCCAGTTCCTGCAGGTGATTTTTCAAAAGCTATTTTCTAAAATCCCTATTATTTATATGAATCTCCACTTCTACTTGTGAAATCCTTTCTACCACTCCAGTTTACCAAAGTCAAATCTACCTTGCACCCAGGGAATTTTCTTGAACTGAAAAGCTGCAATATTTGCACATTGCAATTACAATTAACTTCTAAGTACTCTATAACCTATCTAATTCTAATGAAAAGGTCAAATCTTAATTGCGTATTTTATAGGAGAGGCTGAGATAATGAAAAAACCCTACTGATTTCTCCAAGCTGTAGTTTCTGCATTTCATTTTTGTCTTATATATGGATACTGCAGAATGACTTGAATCTGTGGGTTTGCTGCAAAGAAAGCACCCCATGGATATGTTCAAAAAAATGAAAAAAAGATCCCGTGCACTGGAGAGTACCCAGTGTTTGGTCAATTGTTTTGCTTCCAAGATAAAAATGAGTTCCTTTAAAAAAACCCCAAACTTTCAAATAACACAACCTAAATACACTTCTTCAAAAGCAGAATCAACAATGTAGCAGCCTTTTCTCCAGCTTTCAACAGAAATTTCTGTAAAATGCAGTAGGCCTAGGGCACATTGTAACAATAACGTTCTTCAGCACAGCACTGGCTTTCATGTGATAAGAATTCTTAACGAGGACAAGCAATAATCAGCAGGCGAGAGGTAATCAGAAGAGTCAAAGCAATTCATGTGAACAATTTCAAATAAGAAACTACTCAGAACAGGTTAAAACAAAAACATTATCATACTTGCTTCTAGTCAAAAGAAAAGTGATACAGATGTAGAAAGGGAAAAAAACCCCTTCCCAGCTATTTTTCTCCTCACTGAACCAGCAAGAAAGAAGAGACACCTACGAAATTCTGTGTTAACAACATTCTGAGTCCATCAGGTTGTAATCAGAATGAACAGCCTTTCAATTCTGAACTGTGACAGCAAAGAGAATAGAAAACTGCCCCCAAACAAACCAAATGAAACAAGGAAAGGTTCACCGTGTATAATGCTTATTTTTCTTCTAGCCCAACAGGAGCACAAGATAGTCTGATCCCAGAACATTGTGTGCCTGGAATGCATTAAGCGAAGCAAATGGAAATCTCACATGGGCAGCGCTGAAGGGTCAACTCCAGACTGAAAGAATGTAACCTTATCTTAAAAATAAATGCCTCTTGGGTGAAAAAAGAGTAGACAAGGGAGAGGAATGACTTGATATGTACTGAAATCATGCCTAGTGGTGCCGAGTCTGAGAAAAGCTGAGTTGTTCAGCTGGATTTTGCATCTTGTGGAGTTAACAGCACTTTGCTCCATAGGAATGCCAGTTATGCCCATATTATTGAACATCACCAAGACCTCAGAACAGAGCAGGCTAGCACAGAGCTGAGAAAAAGGGGTAATTTTCATACTGAAAAGAAATATGGCATTACAGCTGACATAGAAACACAAAACCATCAGAAAAATACAATCCAAGAAACAAAGTTCCTTGTGCTTCATCTTCCAACTGATTACACTGCTTTTAAAAATGCACACCTCTTAAAAACTAGAGGGTTTTTTTTTACCCTCTAGTCTTAAATAATCACTGTGTTTTATCTTCTTTTAAAATCTAGGGTTGGTTTAAGACATTTAAGTATTTCTCAATACAGTAATGGATATGCATAAGTCAAAAAGAAAGGCAATTCTCAGTCATTTGTGAACAACAGAAATTTACAGTAGCACTACACACAAAACAATAACCTATTTTTCAGGCAAAGCTGAACAGAGCAGCAACAATCCTCCTATTACATTTATAGAAAGAGGAAAAGGTAAATGTTACAGTACCTCTATCTTCAAGTGGATTGCTAGCAAGGTTGATCGTATGGAGTCCTGAGTTGGGATTATGGGCTAGGGCACTGGCTAGTTTCTGTGCAAAATCCCTGCAACAAAAAAGAGAGGGAGAAGGAATCCTGTTATCTCCTCTGTCAACAGCACATTCGAAGGCTTAAAAGCATCAAGGGATTACTAGACACAAGTGGCCTTTGCTACTGCAGAGCACTGATTCCTCATGGTTCTAAACAATGCCTATCTGGCTAATTTGCTCTCTTTCACAGGGAGTTACTTTGTTATTTATTTATTCTGTGACCTAAGAGACTGAAGACTATACAAACAAAGCCTAAAATGCTTTTGACAGAGATCTGAAGGTATAAAATAGGAGTTACACAGAATAACTCAAAACTTGACCACATCTTCCATCTCTCTGCATGCCACAGGATTTGGAGGTACACATCACCTTGCACACCACCACCTCCTTCACTCACAAGCCATCCTGCTCACTTGCAGCAGCTTTCTGCCAATACTCACTCAAACTTTGCAGCATATCCAGAAGTATTTCTAACCTTATAAAACAGCAGGAATAGCTCCCTCAAAAAACAGCAGCACCCTGATGAGCTGCTCTTTTGCCTCTTTTTACAGTGAGAAGCATCAAAGGGCACGCCTGGCTGATCACAGTCTCAGTAATGGATCCAAAAGAGATGTGGAGTTATCAGTTATGCAAGGCTGACAGCAGCCAGGCCAGGTAGCACAGAGAGCTTTGAAGCAACCTTAACCAACTATAGTGGGTAGATGCAGTAGCAGGACCTCTGTTCCAAAGCCATGTGAGAAGCAAGGGAGCACTGCCCCATCTGAAAGAGCTTTGCTGCAGCTGGACTGCCACCACCCACAGCACAAGGTTGGAAGCTAGCCTGGGTTTTCTTGCACACCACACTGTCACACTCTGGTGGAGACACATTCCTTGTATAAAGTCAGAAGGCTGGTGTCTTACCAGCTCTAAGACAAATCCTCAAACCTGTTCTCGTACCAACTGAGAAGTTATGATGTGATAAGGGCCTAGACGTACTGTGGGTTTTTGACAAAGTGAGGTTGTAACTTCAGTGTTCAGTATAAGTCAGACACTGAGATAGAAAGCAAAATTATGTCTTGAACTTCCCTCTTCCTCTGTGTCCTTAAAGTACATTATTTCTCCTCCTGTAGGCCAGTGGCGGAGAGCCACCAAAATGCTAATTAACACTGCCCTCTTGACTTGGAACAGAACCTGCCTACCATCAAACTCTGTGCTGAGAACCACAGTAGAGGTAGCATCCTCTCCTAGTATTTGGAAAAGAATGGAGACTGAACAGCAATAGCCTCAGGAGCTTTTGGTTATCTGCAGTTGCAAAGTTTATTGAAGTATAGAGATGCTCCAGGGAAGTTTAGTTTCCCTTTGAAACCCTATGTCCTTCTGGGGCTAGAACAGGTTCCAGCACTGCAGATGCATGATGAAGGGCTGCCTTTAGGAAAAACACATTCTCTTCCTAAAATACAAGCAGCAAGTGAATACAAACACTAAACAAAAAGGACTTCTGGACTTGAAACTTTGCCACCTGACAGGCCCCAGGGTCTCCTGCTTTGCTACCAGCTGCTCCTGCAGAAGACTATGGATCTCCTGTAGGTCCTCAGTGACATTTGCCAACATTCTGGAAATCCTCCAACATTTCAAATGGTGCTAGATGTCTGCCCTTAGGCAACTGAATCAACTCCTTATGTCCAGCCAAGAAAAATGAGGTTTTGAGTTAAAAAGCAAGAAACCCTTTCCTCTTGAGAAGTTTCCTCCTCTTCCTTTATCCCTAACAGATTCTTGTCATTACAATACTTTGCCTATACCTCCAGGCTTGTTTACAAACTCTGTTCCAGCTTTTGCTAACAACATAGGCAGGATTACCTTAACGTTTTGGACAACTGGAGTGTGTGTGAACTACTTAGCAAAGGCACAGCAAACTGACTTCCACCAGAAAGCACTGGATTATCTCTACTGGGCTCACAGGGCTCCAAGGCTCATTTGGGGGAAAAAAAATACAACAAATAACACACTGTGCAGCCTCTGCCATAAACAGAGGCACCTTGGCTCTGCTCATGGCAGAACATCTCTTCCCTTCCTTTGTTCACTATTTGTTTCAAGTCACAAAATTTGTTACTTCTTTTGGCTGCACACTTATGAACAGAGCACCTGGTGTAAGTCTGAAACTTTATAGAAAGTATCAAGCTTGCTCTGTATGCATTACACAGCCATGCTTGGCTGAAACAAGCTTATTCAGGCTTGAAGGCAAAGCCCCCAAAAGATTCAATTTAACTATACATATGACAGACCAAGGATATTTCATCAAGGGAAAGAATACCACCAATCTGGGAAACCTCAGACAAACAAAACAATTCCTTGAGATCTGTCTAGACAACATCCCTGTAACAGCAAGAAAAGAGGATGTGTGGGAGGAAGCAACACTGTTAGGTCTAAGGACATTAAGACCCATTCAAGAAGGGGAAGATAAGACTTGGCATGACTGTCAAAGGCCCTCGGATACCAGCAACAGGCACTTCTGTCACTCCCCGTGTGGCAGCTGGCCACTCCCTTTGGAACAGGGCTGCACAGGACAGCGTGAAAGGAGACAGGAACATTCTGCCTGCCAGCTTTCAGAGAGCATGTAAGTGCAACAAATAAATCACTTGCACCAGCTCCTGCAAACAGGCCTTTGAGACTGGGAAGTCTGTCCTGCAGTTCCATGGAAATCACAGAATATCCTGAGTTGGAAGGGACTCCCAAGGATCGAGTCCAAGTCCTGGTGCTGCACAGGACAACCCCAACATCCCCACCATGTGCCTGAAGTTGTTGTCTAAATGCTCCTTGAGCTCTGGCAGCGTTGAGGCCATGACCAGTGCCCCAGGGAGCCTGTTTCAGCACCCAAACACCCTCTGGAGGAAGAACCTTTTCCTAATATCCAAGTCCTTGCCATTTAGCATCTCCCAACAGTGCAGGCCAAGGGCAGCTCCCACCATACACAGCCTGTGCCTGTCAGGCCAAGCTGCAAAGCCTGGTAGACACCAAAACCCAGCCTAATTAATAGGCTGAGCTGCCCACTCAGAAATCAGTATTTTGGTTATCACATTTGGTTTATTCTTCTAAAATACCTCAGGGATTAACCCTTTTTTCAAGCTCATTTTTCTGGGCCAGCCTGAATTACTCTTCTCTTCATGAAATCTGGATACCACATTATGTTAAATAAAACATTTTCCAAAACTTTTAGTGATTGCTATATGTATTGAAGCCTCCCAATGTTACCTAACTACATCCTTTATGTGTAGTTAAAGCAATAGCAATGGGGATAAAATTTCCAAGAGCATCTAAACTGGCACAAATCTTATCAGACAGGGACTTTAATTTGACATCCTGTTTTTCCCAACAGGAAGTTCACACTTCCCTAGTTCTAGGTCGTTATTACTGCTATTGCACAATAGTTTGCTGTTTCATCATTTGGGAGGATGACAAGTGGTTATGAGGCTGTGGCCCAAACCAAATCACAGAAATGAGTGGCTGGAGATAGAAAAGAACAGAATCATCTTAAACTGACTCTCCTGCAGGAAGAAATATGCTCTTGCAGCTGCTCAGGTTGTTTCTTACAGCTCTACTCTTGGTAGCTCTTTCTTAACTCTGGTTTGATGTTCTATCACAGCTAATTAAAAATGACTGGTCTGCAAGCTATGGGAAGGAAGATATCCAGCAACAACAGGATGTCCTAGCAAACAGACATGAAAAATGGCAAAACTGACAAATGCATCCTTGGCACAAACAGACAGTGTTGATCAGAACAGATACACACCAAGGCACAATGCCAAACACCCTGCACGTAGATGGAGACATGAAAACCAAAGTCACAGGCTGATTATCTGTTAAGTCCTGTTAAAATTGAAAGCAGCTAATCCAACTGTGATAAATTAAGGTAGGCAACATGCAAAGGTAGTCAACATATCCTTTAATATTAATGATTATCACGAGATTTCAGGCACATACTGGAAAAAAAAAGAGATTAAAACCAGGGGCTTATGTTTGAATGCCAACTATTAAAGGCAGTGCACTAGTGATCAGAAAGTTCATGTATTATTCCAAACCCGACCTCAAATTTCTTGTGTCATGTAGGTGATTTTCTTTTAAAAGCATTTCAATGCAAAGTGCACTTTAAAAAGGAGAAAAATACTCCAGTAATGGAAGAGGAGACAATGTCAGGCACACCAAATATCTCCCCTGTGCTTGTTTCTCGTTATTTGTAATTCTGCACAGTGTCCGGCTTCTTGCACCTTTACACTGCTTTTTAAGTTTAAAAAAAAAAAAAAATAGCTCTAGAGTTTATCTTGTATACATTGACTTGGACACTACCCTAACACTAAAACAAGCACTATAAGTACAAACTAGCACAGCTGGAAGTAACTTGAACTTTGCTTCTATTTCCTGTGAAGGGGGGAAAAAAGCAAATGCCTCATAACTACAACTTACTATATTTAAAACATATGTAGGGATTTAACTGTATGGCTTACTTCTGTGTATCTTCCTTCTAAGTCTATGGCAAGCCATTAAACTTACTGATCTATTGCTATCTTATTAGCAAGCCATTACTGATCTACTCTCTTCAAAAAAGTTGTTAATGTAGAAGTGCTGTTATATTTGAACAGACAGAAATCCACATCAAGATAACACCAGCCCATTTGGAAATGAAACAACAACAATCTGTTATGCAAGATGGAATAATCTGCTTTTTTTAACAAAACCTAAACCACTGTTTTTTAAATGACAAAAAGATGTTGATACTTCTGTTGGAGCCATATTTGGAGAGGGATAGTATGGGTCAGTTTAAGGTTCATGCTCTCTTTCAACCACTTTGCTCCACTTAGCCCAACTCTCCAAAACAGAATCTTAAAAACCACCAGTTTAAAGAGATTTCTTGGACATATGGACCCTCTGGAAAACCTGATAAAAAGCTTGTGACTAGAGGCTCATCAGAACTAGGCAGACATTGAGCACAGCTTTTTTAATGCTTATTCTGGCTAACACACATGACACATCCCTTTTGGTGGGGGTAAGCAGCATCTAAAGCGACATTTTGAGGGAATTACTTACGTTCTAAGCCCGGCATTCTCTAACACCAGTTCTTCCAACCGACTGGACCTACTCACCACTCGCAGGATCTGCTCACAGAGATCAGTGGACTGCCACAGAAAAGACAGAACAGTGTTAAGGAACACAAACACGGAGCAGACAGTTATTGAGTTAAGCTGTACATTGTAATGGGATGCAAGCCACAACCATCTCCTTGTTATACATAAATAGGAAGTAAAAATACCAGAAACATCCAGGAGAGTCAACAGAAGACTTCTGGAAAAGACTCAAGAGAAGCAGGAGGCAGACTAAAAGCAAGTAACTAATGAACCAGGCCACCTAACCAAAAGGGGCAGAATTTTTACAATGACAACCTAAATCATGTGGCTGAGAAAAAACTCTCACTTAATTTTTAAAGAAATCTTACTCATATGCATGCTACTCCTGCAGAAAAAAAGTGTAACTAGTGCAAAGGAGAATAAAGCCTGACCAGGAATGACAACTAAACACAAAGAAAGATGTAAGAAGGCAAACCAAAACAAAAACAAAAACAACAACAACAAAAAAAAACCCAAACAAAAAACCTCAGGAGTAAAAGCATCCTAGCTAGAGAGGTCCTCCAAAGACTCCCAAGGATTAGTGGTTAAGGGCCAGTATATTTGAGCATGAATTCTTCCAGCCTATGCAGAAATAAATCACATCTCGCATTCTTACTGTGGTTGAATTCTAGAATTTGCATGGATATTTGTAAGTGCCATGAACAAAACATGACAACAAAAGAGTTTGTTTGCTCTGCTCATTCAAAGAGATAAAATCACAACAATTCAAAAGCCATGCAACTAACTCTGTAGCTCATCACCTTTCATTACAAACTTTTATTTTGCTTCTGGATTTGACTTTTCTTCCCCTCCCCGGCTCACACTAACCAGTGCTCTTGTAATATCCAAAGCTGAATTTCAGTCATGATCATGAAGTACTGAAACTATTCTGTTATCTGCCCTTAAAAACAACAACGTGACATTCATACCTGGGATATCTTTGTCTCTAAAGACTGTCTGACATTTCCTAGACTGTGTATTTTTCAGGGTTTGGGGTTTTTATTTTCAAACTAAAAAAAAACAAACCAAACCAAAATAAATCTGCTCTACCACACACTTAAAATCTTATTAATCCTTTACACAGCAAAGGTTGACAATTTTTGGTGAAGACTGTCAACTCAGCCATCTTCCCAATACTTTCTTTAGCATCCATGTTTTAATAATTCAGTATATTATCACAATCTCTCTACTGTAGAAAGCACTTGTAGAAAGATCACAATCTTTCTGCAAGTACTGTAGAAAGTTTCATGCCTGTTCCATGAAACCACTGTGGGCACTGTGTATCAAACACAATGTCAGAGTGAGACTTGTGAAACACAATGCACTGGATGGCCTCCGGATATGTCTGACCCCATAATGACCCTTGGCAGTGTTCTTATGGCATGGATTTGCTGACCAGCTATCTCATTTCCTCATTTTTGACTTAAAAATGGAATGTGTGGAAGGTAAGAGGTTGGGGGTTTTTTTTAAGTAACTGATGCATTTTCTAGACTGACCAAGTTTATTTTTTTCCCCCAGGAAAGCAAAAAGAAGAAACCCCGAACCATTCACATAAATGTATCTCAGAGAGATAACAGGGCCAGGTTTTGTTCTAAACAAACTACACAAGCCAGTCTTCTAACTAAGCAAACTATCTAATTTCACTGAAGCAGAAACTGATTAATTGCATTGTACCTTTTAACAATGTTCATTTTAACAGCAAACTACAACAGCACTAAAAATTCCGCCAGCTTCATTCCATGCATAACATTGAGAGAGATGTCCCAGCAGGAAAGAAGGTTTTTGCCTACTCTTTTGTCAAGAGCCACATCAGCTCCTATTGAATTTTCATTGAAAATGATAGCTTAGGAATATAATGAGAGCTTTACAGATCAATAAAATGGCATCAAGACAAGATTGAAACTTAAGATTAATTTTTAAAGGCAAAAGCTTCTGGAGGCAAGTATGAAAGTAAATCACTAACTCCACCTGTGACTATAAACTTTCAAATTTGGAAGAAATAGCATATTTTGATATATTTAAATAGCTGTTAAACTATTGCTTTTCTTGGCCCTTTTTCCAGTAGTCCAACTTGTTTAGACAAGCCCTCTTTTTGCTTTTAGGAGTGAAAACTGATATGGAAAAATACCAGTGCCACTCATCAGTGCTTTGGAAAACTGAGAGAGAAAATCATAAAGCTGCAATGAAAATTACACAGAAAAAAAGTGCTTTATGCAAGAAAAAAAATCCCCAGAATCTTGGTATTTTCTTTTCATCTCTAAAAAGCAACTAAGATTTCTGGCTGCTTTAAAGTTAGTTTCCTTTTAGTCACATAATATTGTTTGGGGGAGTCAGCAATGCCTAATGAACTTTTATAGGCTACTACTATCAACCAATGAAGTTTTCAAACTATTTTATTGGAAATTTTGACAAGACTTGACTCTCAGCAGTGTTTTTATGGGGCTAATTGACTATACAACAGTTTGCATTTTCCTGATATGATTCCAGGGGAAAAAAAAATGGCAATAGACTGCCCAGTTGTACTTGCCTAAAAAATTTCACTGAAAAAAATGTCATAGCATCCTTTAAAACACAGCAAGGTCTGGTAGAAGCAGATATATTGTTTCAATTTATTACTTACTAATTTCAGATCCTTGGAGGATAGCTTTGTAAACCATTGATTATACTCCAGAGCAGCAACTATAGGTATTAAGTCTCTAGAAAAAGAAAAACACTTTTACACACATTTCATACAACTGTCATTCGAAACAATCTCCTAAGTGCTCTTCCATGTCTCATTCCCCACAGTTTTGCAATGCTAATTGCCTACCATTCTCATTATAGAAAGCTCTGCATTCTAAAAAACAGCAGCAGCAGCTGCATGTCTTCCTCTTATTTTAATAAAAATTTCTGACTGGCCAACTGGCATCCATTCTTGCACGAATTTTAAAATCAGGAATTCGTCTGGGCTGCCATTCCTACTTTTAGCATAACTTTTTCTTGAGCCTGTGACATGTTTAAGCTCCTTAATCACCTCTAATTATAATTTAGCATGACGCTAAAAAGCTTTTTGGCAGTCTGATGATTTAATATAATTCCATGACTGAATGCTTCTAGAGAACACCTCTTTGTCTCATCTCTATAGTTAAACTCCCCCAGGAAACAGGAGACCTGCAACAGGATAATACGACATTCAGCACAAACCCTCCTCAATTGTAAAAGGGATTTCACAAATGAAATTCTAAATTATTCCCATTTTCTTCATTCCAAGCCTCTTAACATGATCTGCTCTCCCCCTGTTAAGTTTCTCCAGCAGCAGACGTTGATAAATGTCACGTCTGCACGCTACCCCCAGCAGAATCATTCATCAAGCACTATCACACCACTTAGCCGTGCAGCACTCGGATCAGTTTGGTGCTGCATATTAAACACTTATATACACCTACACAGAGGCTTAACAGCTCCTCAGAAAGCCCTTGTCTTCATAATGAAATAAAGAGCTGCAACATACACAAACTAACTTATCAAACCAGCAAAACAGTGCCATTCAAGCCTGTTTTTCTAGGGAGAAATTTAAAAGTATTGACTTCTATAAGCTAGTCAGACCACCCTCACTCCAGCTCTTCTTTTAGGACATGTGCAGGTAGGCACAGGTCTGCACTTAACAGGCAGCACCCTTCTCCCATCTTCTTTTTATTCTTCCCCTCCTCCAGATTTCCTCTGCAAACGTGCAGACACTTCAGGATGGCTGATAAACACACAGGAAAGCCAGGAGACAAGGCGACATCACGTGGCCAAGCGTTCCGTGGGCTATATTGGGAACTGCAGTTGCTAGATTTGGAAGCACAGGCATCACTAAGGTAACAGATCGAAGGTGCTGCATTTTGCAGCAAAAGACTGTAGCCCACCAGCTGAGAGGCTCACGCAAAAAGACCATTTTCACACTCCTGCAGAGGAACTAGTGTGGGGTGCCCTTCAAGGATATAAGCCATCTTTCCATCTTGTTCGCAGCACACATCACATTGTGTGGTGGATTTGTTTCCACAGGCACAGCAGAGACTTAGCAGCTTCATGGAGTGTATGGATTTATTTCTGTCCATCACGTTGCTTTTGTTCCCACATATACACACACTTCATCTCCATGTAAAGCAATGACCAACTGGTGAAACGTTAGGTGAGAAAAAATAACAACCCAGAGGTACTTCCCCCTTAGGCTGGGCAGGCAGGAATCTTTCCATGGACTATGGAATGCCCACAGACAGAGAGGTTTGCTCCTCCTCTGAGGTTCCCCGGCGATCAGTAAGGTGGTAATGCATTTGCAGCTTTGATGCCTCTCTTGCCACTGCCTTTGCCTTGGAAGTGGAATGAATATAAGAGCAAATTTTCAGGTGAAATTCTGGTTGTTCATGCAGCAGAAAACAGGCACCACAGCTGGGCAAACAACAGAGAGGCTGGCACTGGTGGAGCAGAGCTGTTCATGCCATGGATCACCACCCTCAAAAGCAGCAGAAGGTACCATGAGCTTTTGTAGCTCAGCCATCGGCAGCAGCCCAGTTCCTTCAAAGGAACAGAGGGACAATAATTGGGGATCACCAACTGCAAATTCACCCTACCAGAGAGTTGGTAAGGCAGCTTGGAGGGCTGGCAAGAGCTCAGAGCTTCTGGGCAGGAGAGTGGCTGCAGACAGGACTTGGCTGTGCCTTTCCCTCCTTTCCTTCCCTGGCTTGGGAAGGAAATGGCTGAAGGACAAGGGGTGCTCAGTCTCCGTGGCAGAGCTGTGACACTTTCAAGAAATATTTAAAGATGAGAACTTGGACATCAGCTGGGCTGATTTGTTTTAATATATTCCTCTCCAGGTGCAACAGTGTTTCTTGAACAGTTTAGTCTTTGCAGGATCCAAGGCCTGCTTGTTCAAACCCCAGCCAAGCACAGGTACTGCCTGGGACCTTCACAAGCAGCAGCTGCTAGCCCCCCTCCACACATCCCTTTCCCTCTCTCCCAACATGCCTGCAGACAGTGGAACCCCTGCCTCTTCTGCAAGCAGCTGTACTTACTGCCTAGAAACTTTATAGATTCTACCATCTGATTTTAAGGGAAGATTTTTTTTTTTTTAAATTTTTGTTCCAATTTTAGAAGATGCTTCTGACGAATGAGAGTCCCCTTCAGGAATTTACCTCCACTCCTTCTCTTGCTTTAAGCTCATTTAACTCTACTATTCTTGTTATCGAGTTTTTATTTTCAAAATTATATATTGCTTCATTCACTTTAATCTATTGCAGTCTAGATGTGGTATTAACAGTGACCTGAATTCTTTTCCAATATGGTATGAAAGAAAGCTAAGAACTACTTCCAAAAGTAGGGCCTTATCATAACTTTCCCTCGTTGATTTACGCTGAGATGCTTATATTAATTAAAATTACCATCCAGAATAAAGTAATATTTATAAAAGATAAATCTGTGCCATCTTAAAATAAAAACAGATTTTGTTGTTCTGGAATGCAGACAATCTCTCCAAGCCTAAACAAGATTCCAGTTTATCTAATGCCTTCACATTTTTTCGACATCTCTGTCCCCCAGTGTATTTCAGATGGCAAGAAGTCTCGACAGCACAAAGAAAAAAAATCTAAATAATCACACTTTTCTTAAAATTTTTTGAATGTCCAAATAAGCTAAAATCCATGCTACACAGATGAAGATCATGCCACCGTACCAAATAAGCCCTTTTCACTTCTTTTCACTTTGAGAATTTTTTTTAAAATAAGTATATGGTTCACAACACAACATAACTTCAGATAAAACCTCAGAAGTCATGTTCCCACACAGCAAGCCATGCTGTGATGCGCTGGGAACTTAAATTCATCTATAATTCATGCCATCTTATGTTGACCTTTAACAGAAATGTTTTACTTGGAAAAACACAAATTGTTTATTTTGGCAATGCATAGCTCCTGTATTTAGAGAGCTGATGTACCTGTCCTACCTTGCTTCACAGCTGCTACACAACATAAACTATATAGGTTCAGCAATCCCAAAAATTAGGTGGATGAGATATACAACAGTCTCTCAAAATCTAAAGTATTTCTGAGAAGTACACTGTGAATTTATAGCAGTCCACTATCTTAAATATATTGGAAAATGCTTACATTCTTGAATTGACTGGGATTTCAATTCCTAATTTGTATTTTTAGTGAATAACAAGGGTTTGGCTTTCTTAAAATTTTAATCTTGAAATTTCAATCCAAAACGTTCCTCAGTTCAGTCCTCAACATGTAGAAGCTCTCATCATAAGATGGATTCCACAGCAGGTAAATAGTTTCAAAATAGATTTGAATTTCTGGACTTAGATAATCGTAAAACACTTAATAAAGACCTTTCTTAACAGCACAATTACATTTCATCAGCAACATCAATTTTGTAAGGTATATTTTAATGAAAAACTTTTCTAAAACAACAAACCCATTATTTCAATTTTCTGGAAGCCAAACTCATTTGCACCAGCTGAGATATTCTAAATATTTAAAACAATTCTATCCACTCCTCCCTAATAAATAGTTCAAACATTTTTGAACAATAAATTGTTCCACTGAGGCTGGGTATCTGTAGGTCACTTTCTCAAGAATGCCCCACAGTCTCCTCATCACTTCATCTTGCAATAAATGTTTAAAGCATGGTTAAATTCTTGCCTCCAATTTGCTTGTGCCTAATTCCTCCTCTTATCCTCTTTCAGCAAGGCTTAACCAAGGAAAGAGTCTTTGGCTACATCTGTCAGACACCAGTGGCAGCCCTGTAGTTTAGAGTTACGTCTGAATTAGTCAACACAGATACTGCCTGGTAACTTTGTCAAGGGATTCACTGCAGACTGTGAGAATGTGTCACAGAAACTGAGCTGAGTCTTTGAATGGGGCATTCTGCAAGCTCACATACCAGATAGGTTAAAGCTGCAAAGAATGCTGTGGCAAAACACTCTTATTTACCTACCTGCAGGTTCATCCTTTCTGTTAGGATATTCTAACATTGTATGTGTGATAGATTCTTAATTCTTTCACTGGGTTCTCCCAAAGAAACACATGCTTTCTCTACCTTATTTACACTTTCTTATGTTTGCAATTTCCTTTGTACAATGATGGATTTTAGTTAAGCTTCCCTCCCATTTTCTCCTACTTGTAATATCTCCAGAGTCAACTTTCTCAGAATCCAATTTTCTCAGCCAGCTAAACCCAGTAAACTAAATACAACACTTAGCTAAGTTTCAGCATCTCACAGCAAAATTACCCTCAATTAGTTCCTTTCTGGAAGTACATATTTTTGATAGCATCTATTATAAGTGAAGAGACAACTGGCTGGAATTCAGTTGAACAACTTAAACCTTCTACTAACTTGCTGACAAAAATTAATTTCCTTTACTGTGTACACCATGAGAAAAAGATTCTGCAGAAGTAGTAAAGACTTCATAATTTCCATTTCTGCTTTGCCCACCAGATGTAGCTGCATGTTTTATCTGCTGAATTTGAGCTCTTATATCCGCCATCACAGGAAAAGTATCTATCTGCTAACTTCTTGGATTGCTTCCAATAACAAAATATATTTATCTTCTCAGGCTCCTGAATGAAATGTGGTTTCCATGGGGCTTTCATGCAAAAACAGCAGCTTTGTGCTGACAAATAAAAATGCTACAGATGGTCATTTCACAGGTCTACACATTCCAGTAACAGCTATGGGGCCACCCCACTTCGTCAATATCAGCATGATTACTGCATATGGTTTACCTGTGGTCAAGGTGGCTGAAGTCCTGCAAATTCAACTCTCTGGTATCTTGTGTCAGATAAATTGTATCAACATCCTGTTAAAAATACACAACCAAATACATCTTTACAGAATTGCAGTGGGGTTGTTGGGGAGTTTTTTTGTTTGTTTTTTGGGTGTTTTTTTTTGTCAAGCATGATGGATTTAGCTGTTCTTTCATCATTAGTACAGGTAGCTGAAAAGAGCTTCAGAACAAGACAAGCACTTACCCACTGTACTTCTTCTCTGTAGGGAAATCCAAGCCAGTCACAAACGCAGGCATACATCTGTGAAAAGCCTCCTACAAACAACCCCAGAGACTATTTAACGTTGTAGTCAAACAAGCAAACAGATGTACATCTAAAAGGACAGTTTAATACTTAAAGATCCAGTTTTTCAAAACTCACTCTCTTTTTCTCTCAGAAGACTGTCCATTGTGCTCATGAAAGGAACTGAGACTATCCTATCTTCACTTGGTAAGTTCCCAGAAAGCTTAATATAGTGCCTTCACCTACCAATCACAAGTCTGCTTCATACTAATTACACCTTAAAACTAATTACACCTTTACAAGCTTCTGCCAGAAATAGAATTAAACTTCCTGACACTGCAATTCCAGCCCTTTTATATTTGAGCATTTAAATTCATTCTCACCACAAGGTCCAAGTTCTGCCACTGTCTGACTGTCCCACAGGGCCTGGAGATTAGCCAGTCTTTCTGAAGGCTCCATAGTTACTTTTTTCATAATCCTCCTAGATGGAAAAGAGGGGAAAAACACCATTCATGGCTGTGAAAGTATTTTTAAACACATAAACCATTTTTATTTTAAGAGCATTTTAAAATGGGTGTATAGGGAGGATTACCATTTTTAATACAACTCACTTTCCTACCTAAAAGGCAAGCACATCACTATGCAGCACAGCAGGAGTAACATTTATTCATTCTTTCTTTCTCTCTTTCTTTCTTTGCTTAACCCTGTGCCTACTGGAGCAACTGAACCCTTTTGTATTACAGGATCACTCCATCCAAGGAGACTTGTGGCCCTCATCTGACACCAGGATGCCCAAAATAGGAAAGAGACATGGTATTAATGGTTACCCTGAAACCACTGCCATATACACACTGCTTTTATGCAGAAATAGCACCATGGTGTGAAGAGCTGAGCAGTTCCATGTGGCCTCTAGGTTGCACTCCTTTGACATCCAGCTCCAATCTTTGTAATGTGGCAGCAGTTTCCTTCCCTAGATAGACAAGAAACATAATACCTTCCTGCCTTTTAAGAAATATCTGTTTTTCTGAGTGGCAAGACTGCCTAATAAACTACAGAACTGATGAGGGGTCTAAGGGGGTGGGAGGTGGAGCAGAAGAGAATTAATAGGCAATAATAACTGGAGAAACCACTACCCCCTTTCTTGCCTGATCTGGTCCTCTACCATCTACACAACTTCAATGCCTTCATTTTGGTAAACTCTGCCATCTGAAGGGAGATCAAGAAATTTGATTTCTTTTCTGGGAAGCAAGCACTCCATGCAGCTACCCAAACTGCTCCAGCAATGTTCTCAAGAAAGCCTACAGAAAACATATAGAGACTTTGAGGCTTTCATAAACAACCAGAGAAACAGTCTTGCAACTGTTATTCTTTTTGTCTGCATTTCTTACACTATTGTTGAGGTTTTATAGCAACCCTGCTCACAAATATTCAGTTGTACTCATGTTCTTTGAAGGGAGAGCTCAATCTCCACTAAGGTAGTTAACAACACTGCCTGAGAAGAAAATTGGAAGTGGGGGAGGAAAAAAAAGAAAACAAGAAACTGCCACCCAGAGTTTATGAACTTGATTTCCTACTCCACCTACAGGAAAGGTGAATAATAAAGACATGCACCCAAAATAAAACATGTAAGTTTAGCCTAACCATTCACATCTAGTGTCTGTTACTAAGTTCACTTATAAAAATCAACATGTCTGGGAAAACTCTTTTCCACAGCCCATTTTTTCTAATAATACTGAAAACCGGAAGGTGAAGAGAATACAGTAGGGCTGCATGACTCGGTAGAGAGTGATGATGACGCAATGACTGAGAAGAAAGAAAAGAAAATGAAGAAAAACTACTGAGAATTGCTGCAAGACGATAGAATCCAGAGACACAGGTAAGAGAGAAAACCAAAGGCATAAGTAATGCAATGAAAAGAAAAGCCAGAAAAGGAGACAAATAATTCAATGAGTCAGTTAAACCACGGGAAGTATATGACAAGACTGCCCAGGGCTCAGTTTTGAAGAACAAGGCTCACAATCATGAGCATTGTTTCACAAATACTGAAAGTAAATGGAACTTTCCCTTCTCTCCCAACTCAGATTTTACTTCTGGTGGGAAAAAAAATCAAACAGAAGAAGGAGCCAGTTACAACAAAAAAGACAGAACCTAAGCTATACCTGAGGCTGGAGAGGCAACAAGGTAAAATAAAAACTTAAGACCTCAAATAACTGCACCCCCCTTCAAACCAAAGGCTCTTATGACCCTACAGGATCACACACAGTCTACCTACGCTCTACACTGCGTCCTGGTCCTGTCACATACCTGGACAAAAGCTCAGTGCTTGCAGGTATGATTCTTATGTCCTCAGTGTATTTCTGAGGTCAGGGTGGGGAAACCAGCAGACAAAAAAAAAGGGGTGGCTTGTCACTGCTTCCATACAATCTGTTCCCAGTAGAGGTGCCCTAAAGGATACTTACACTGGTGAGAGTCCAGGGAATATCTTCCTGAGGCAGGTCCCGATGTGTGCCAGCACCTCGTTCACATCCTCTGAGGATGCCATCTTCATGGAGATGCTGCATTTCTCAGTTTCCATAATCAACTACAAATAAAAGTGCAAGAGGCTGAGAAGGGTCTCATTCAATTCATGTTGATGAATTAAACAGCAAAGCATTTTGAATGCCAGCTGAATGCTCGTAGGAACCTGTTATTCTTTAAGACATGACACTGCAACACTCCAGGTAAAGTTTCTGAAAGTTGCTCTTCAATGTACAAGACCCCCGTATTCAAACTTTGCTTTTTCTAACAGTGCCCTGCTTCCCACGGGAATACAATTTTCAAAGGACCTTGACCTCAGCTGACACTTTGAAAACCAAGAACTTTTCACAGCATTGTCCTCTTTTGAAACATGTCCCAGAACGCCAGGAGAAGCAAGCACAGCCTGACAGGAAACTATTGAATGAGCAGGGTGCCTGTTTCCTCCAGCAAAAAGTAAAAGTCTTTAATGGCTGTGATCCTCTGGAAAAGCTCTAATGCTTTGTTCTGTGCTGTTTGAGAATTGCTGTGGAGCTGTGTTGTCTCAGTGCAGATGAAGCAGTAACTCAGCCAGCATAACAGCCCTGCTGTCTGGGGGATACGTGCTTGAGAGAGGGGATAAATAAAGCCTTTTGCAAGCACCTCTCTTAGATATTGAGTGTTCAGATTAGAGTATGAGTGACACATCAGCTCTGCTGCTGCTTTTGGCTGCATCACAGGAAGCACTGTAATGTTGCTGTTGACTCCAGTGTGGATAGTTAGCACAGCTCAAGTCATCATCTTTTTTAGATGAGAAGCTGCACACACACAGTGAGAAGGTAACATTAGGCATAAATAAGTGAAGACAGACAGAGGACAGATACTGGGGATTGCTTCTTATTGAGGCTGGCTCCCACAGCTCCTTTGGTTCCCAATTCATGCCTAGGGTCACCACCATGATAATGCCAGAAAAGCCTGTATTACCCCTAAAGAATATTCACACCTTTTATCATCATTTCAACTCCTTCCTGAGCCTGTTGCCAGTACTCCCTGATAATGAATGAGTGGGCAACTCCCCCCAGTTTTTCCTCATCACCAATATTAGTACAATATTTCCTTATATTAATCTGTCCATTTATTCACCTATCTTACAGTAAGAAGCTTTTCATGCCTCTCTGCAAGATAGATGCCCAGCACAAAACTACACCCTTCTGATATCACAGCTATAATATGCTGTTTGCAGGAAAACTGCAACAAAATCATTTGCTCCACAAGAAATAATCTAGGATTATCTTTGCCTTCAGTTATAAGCCTCACACAGTTAAAACACAAATGAATGTAAACATGAAAAACCTTAAGAAATATTTTAGGAAAGGTGTTTGCTCATGTGTGTGGCTGCTGAAAATCTCTTGTAAATGCTACTACAACAGTGATTGTCGATGTGTCCAGAAATAATTAGCAAGAGTTATCTGGCATTTTAATACCTTAAATAAAAGAAAGCCACAAAAACTTAGAATTTAGTAGATGTCTCCCCATTAAAACACCTGGGCCTTTTTTTTTTTTTTCCCCTCCTCTAAGGAAAGCTTCAAAGGACAGGTTAAAAAGATGACATGCTAATACAATGAGAGCTTTTCAGAGTTCAAAGTATCTCAGGCACTCCTATTCTTATAAAGCTCTTTAAAAGCCAAACACACATGAAACACATGAAGACTTTGATACAATTGAACTGTCAAATCTTGTCAACATGCTCATCTTATGAATTAAAAACACTCTAAAGGCATTCTTCTTTTCAGCATCTTCTCTTTGACATTTACGTTTTTGGGCACGTAACTTGCTGTCAAATGTATTTGTGTCGTACACAGTAAAGGCATGAAGAATAGTTGAAAGCAAAGCATTTCTGCCTGCATTGTAAGCAGTAGCTTTTGGCTTCCCCATAAAGGTATTCACCACAGAAGCCACTGCAGCTTGTGTGGTGATGATTGCATATTAGCCACCACTGCTTTACCAGCTCTGAGAAAATGATCCACTTATGATACAAATGGGAACTTGTACCATACTGAACTAGGAAAAAACCCAATCTACTTCGTATCATTATTCCAAGCGCACAAAACATTCCTAAAACTTAAATTTGTATTGTTATTTTTAAGATTTTAGCCCAGCATGAATGCAAGAAGACAAATGCACAGTGTGCTCAGTGGCAGTGGACACCTGCATGTTAGAGCATTACATCCCTGACTGGAACAGATTTAGCAGTGACTAAACAAGTACCTTTTATCTAGAATACACTCACCTGGCCTGGTTTACTGGAAGTTACTCCTTGGATTTCCAAGTAGCTGAAAGTTAGTTCTAACTGTAGTTAGAAAAGAAAACACCACATCAGTGCAATCATCTTATCTTAAAGAGCACTTACACTTCTCAGTGAGGTTAAGAAAATCTTGAGCAGGCTACTGACATTTGATATAAGTTTCTGTAATTGACACTAAGTACTTGTTAATACCTGGATGCATTTTTCATTTAAAAAATAGTTACATTTGCTTGTTACAGGTTTAAATGGTTATTAGAGGTTATAGGAATACTATACTGGACATTTTATTACAAGATGTAAGCACATAAGCTTATAACCAATTTTATGAAAACATTTTACTATATAAAGCATCATTAATACAATACCCTACTGATGTGTATTCTTGTGACTAATTAATCATTTATTACAATCCTTGCAGCTTTGCAATTATTCTTTCATTAGTTACATTTATCAGAGATGTGAAAGATTTTACTGCATAGAAGCTGAAGGGACATGTACTATATATATATATATATATAAAAAACATATATAAATAGACAAATACAGATATGAACATAAATGTCCAAGGACTGCTTTAGCTTGTCTAACAGTATGAGAAGAAGGGCTACATAAGCTTTGTCTGAGTGGTTTATTTGGATGATAGTCAGACTAGGCAGGGAAGAACATACTGAATCCAAATGGAAGCTCAGAAGGTGACAGAGAATTCTTCTCCAAGGACAAATCTAGGGCTACAGGGAGTGTGCTAAGATCTGAAATCATAATTATGTAGACAATCATCTTGACAACCGAGATATACAGAAACAAACCTCTTGGACTGAATTATAACTACAGGCAAGACATTAGCTCATTTCCTTTTAGTTATCATTGAAACCATTGCAACTGAGCAGTCTGTCTGAATTGCACCAAGTTTCCTGTACTGTATCTTATCCTAGGTTCACAGTCAGGGTGCTCCCAGGCTAACTGGCAAGCACCATTTCATTCTATTCCTGTACTTGTGAAAAGTCAACCCTGAGTGACTACTGGGGTGCTCAGGACCCAGACACAGCTAATGAGACTCCCTCCCTCTAAAGGTTGGAACAGCACATTGGAAAGTCAGGAACAGAGGTACCAGCTTCCAACTATCAAAAAGCTTTCCAGAAAACTTTTGTGATTACTATGTCTTTGTTCTTTGTTACCTATTTTCTGAATCCTTAACCCTTCAGTTGCCCTGGTGATTTGGCAGCATCAGAAGATAAATGCGCTCCTCCCAATTCTGTGCCAAGTTCACCTTCCACCAAAGCCCTTTCTTGTTGAATGGACTGTACTCTGAAGTTTTTGGGACTTATGTGCTTCATTTCACACATTCTGCTGCAGGGGCAGCATCCACAGCAGACAAGCAGTTTCAGGGATGCCATCACATCTGGTTATGAAGCAAGGGAGCACAGGGAACTGAAGCAGGAGAGGTAGAACCAGCACAAGCCTCTTAGGGCCCACACCAACACCCTGCACTTTCCCAAGTGCAAGGCATTCATTCCTCTTCAGTGCTTTATTTCTAAGTCAGGGCTGGCAACCTTTTGTGATGACACAGCCCTGTGCAGTTGGCTTAGGGCAGAAAGAAAAAAAAAAGGGAAAGAAAAAAAAAAAAAAAAACCAGGAAAAAAAAACCACCAAAAAAATCTACAGCAGCTATTGTTGGCTACTGGACTAAGCAGGACTATACATACAGAAGGGAAAAGCTCTTTTCTTTTTTTTTTTTCCCCCAGTACTAACTAAATATTTCTTTACCTAAATCACAATTAAATTTTTTGGGGGGCGGGGATGTGTTTCTGTAACTGAAATCCTTCATATTTTAAAAATTATTTATCTATCGACTTGAAGGTTCTTTTTTTGCTAAAGTATGTGGAAAGACATATATACATATATGTATACATAAACAAAAATACTTGAAAAGTTCACACACACAGACTCAAGAATTTAGTCTGCAAATCCTTTTGCCTAGAACTAACAAATATCAGGAAACATGTCACTATCTCTACAGCTCATCTTTGGTTCATCTTTCTAGTTAAAAATAAGAATTTATAGTCCTTGCTTTGCAGCAAAAACGTAAAACACATTCTAAACATCACCTACCTCAAACTAAGAAATAATTTTTACAAGGTTTTAAAAGGCATAATCCCATTTATTACCCAAAATTGTATGTTTATAAAATCCTCTTAAAAAGCTATGTGTGCCTCTCATTTAGGAACCTTTCAGTTACTCAGACTGCTAATTTCACGGTTTTCAATTTTTTCAACCAAAACTTAATGAAAGTTCCACTAGAAATACATTCACAAATCTGAATTACATTCCTACCAATATTTTATATGCTGACTTGTGGGCATCCAATATTTACTAATGTTGCAATCACGTTTTATATAGACTGTAGCAAGAATTAGCAAGCTTTAAGTACTGTCCTTCCTTCCCAATCAGTCCATCCTGATTAGTGGGAATTAACTGATTGGACCAGAGCGTGAAGTTTAGAGGTGGCAATTGTATTATCTTTGCTCTAAGGATAATAGTGTGAGTTGGTATTGTAGTTAAACCACATTAATTTTTTTTAACCTTGATCTTTGTTTAGTAGATACACCTCAACAGCATTCTTAAAGCAAAAGGAAAGCTTGGAATGGAAAGCAGCAGTAAGAGTTACTCAGAACTGGCCATCTCTAGGCATACTCAATTTTGTTAGAGGTTCCCAGAGAAATGATGTGCCTTTGCTGAATGCTCTCAGCTGTCTTTCCAGGAGTTACAGCCTGACAATTATATGGAAGTTCTCGGGCTCAGAAAGCTTCTGAGCAGCTATTAAAAATACTACAGACATTACAAAATGTACTAAGTTTCACTAACCCTGCTAGAAGTGCATTTTCACCCATCCTAATAATTGTTCAGACATAAAAAGTTTAATTTTTACATAAACCATAAGCACAGCTTCTCATCATCTTCCTTCTACTTGCTATCACCAAAATTACATTTCTACTAGTACAGAATACATATTTTAGATTTTAATGGAAACAAAAACAAGTTTTCCAACGATGCAAATCTAGTTAATGAGTTCTGAGAATTGTCTGAAACACTCAATTAAACAGAGTTATCACTTAGTACTCCAAGCCTCTGCCTTCGAGAGCTTTTTGATGACTTATAATGGCTTTGCTATTGTTTAACACGATCATGATAACCACCTGTCCATCATGTTGCCATTGCACTGATGTCTGAGCTGTGCCTCAACTGGATCTCTCTTTCCAAGAAAACAGTCACCAAACCCTGTCTTAAAAAGCCCTGACTGAAAACTGCAGTGATTCAAACACCAACAGACAACCAACCGGAGATATCTGTGCTGCAGGGACAGGAGATCGACTGAGGAAAATGAATATCAGCAGAAATTCAAGCTGCAGCTCACCCTCCCTGTCAGTCAGCATCTTCAAACTATAGCGAAGGATGGTCACATTCACCAGTGACCATAACTGAAAATTTGATATCAATAGTTCCATTTATGGATTCTGGTATTTCCATAAGGTGTGTGTGTATATACATACATACATATACACACACGCACACTTAGACACATACATGTCAAATACAACAAAACATATGTGCCAAATTCCCATTCACTGATTCCAAGCTGGACAAGAGATGTTCTTTCACATGCATCATTTTTATTCATGTGGAAATCATCTTTCTCTTCTACAACAATCATTACAAATTGTCACAGGCACAGAAAAAATAATTCACTGGCATTGGTGAGGCAAGTTGCCAAACTGCTTTTCAAAAGGAACAGCAAAAACCATTAGAAAACAGCAGAATTTAATAAAACTCAACACAGTTTCTGCCTCCAAATCAAACCTAATTCTATTTGACACTACAAACACTAGAGGGAATAATGCCATCAGCTTGTTTGCACATAAAGTGTCCTTCCATAAAATTCATCAGGCTCATCTCTCAGTTCTTCGAGTTGGAGTTTACAATGCAATGCTTGAGCCCCCTGCATTTCTAGAAGTTAAAATCCCTTTGAAAAGGAGTGTGTGGATAAATATATACACATGTATATATATGTATTGAAAATTTCATTTAAGGCATATAGAATAATAGAAGCACCATTCTAACTCAAGACCATGCCACATACCATTTCTCAATTATCCATTTTTTTAACAGAGGTAGAAGCATAACTAAAAATATGCTAATTTTTTGCTACTTGGTTCATATAACTTTCATTTGTTACCCCAAAGTATGTTATAGAAACACAGAGATTTTACCTTGGTGGGAATCCGAGATGTTAAAAGAAATGCCCGACATGATGCCAACACCTATTGAAAAAATAAAAACAGAATTTGTAAGAAACATTTAATATTATAAAACATTCTTTTCCAGGAAAATCCTGAAACCAGAGGGGAAAAGCCTCTAGCAGAGTGAGTGTAGATTCCCTCTGCTGTCATACACTGAAGTAAGCAAAACTGGGATCAGATCCAGCAGAACACACTGAGGAGACTGCTGCAATCTGATCAGCTATAAGCTAGTTAGCACATCACTGAACTGAAGAAATGTATTTAATCAATCTCTCAAGATCATAAAACAGAAATCTTAGTGACATTTTAAAAAGAAGCAAGGATGAGAAGTCCTACCAGGAACATAGGATGTATTTAAATGTAAAATATACAAGACTATCATGATAATATTAGCAATGTAAGAGACTGTAAGCATATGGGAGAGTTTAGGGCACACATTTGGGGCATTTCTAGAGTATGAACGCAAAGATTTCTCATTCATAGCACCTGAATTTCTTCTCTAGCAAAGGCCATGGAAAAATGCAGTTAGACCAGTGAGACCAGTGGCTCTGAGGAGCAAGCACAACAAAACTAATATTTTAGAAGCTGCTAATCAAAATGTAATGATTGTATATCATATCACTCCAATCTCTGGTAGCACATCCCACTCACAGATTTTACTCTTTGCAAAAGGAATGACTCATCTTGCAAAACTACAGTACTGTTTGTTGATTTACCCACAGAATTATCTGCTCTTGGCTGCATCTTTTTTCAGATTAAAAGGAAAAAAAGAAAGAAAGAAACTCTATTCAAACACTTGCATCAAAATCCCAGAGCACATGCAGAGCTTTTCACACAGCTAGAACCTCCTGAACTCAGCCTTGCTTGGTACCCATGATCAAGCGATCAGGTTGACGCAAAATGCGTTCCTCACCTGGAGAGGAAGAAGCAGGCTGAGAATGCAACCCAGCATCCAGCCCTGACCACTGTTTGATTGGATTTCAGCTTCAGTTCCTCAGCTGAGTAACATCTTGCTAAATCCTAAAAGGACTAGTGCTGTACCAGTGTTGAATGTTAGCAGATTGTTTCAGGGTTGATATGAGTAGACCCAGTGCTCTGGTTACCACTCGTGTAGAGCCAAACTGCTGCAGAATAACCCGTGCCTCCTGTAAGGCTCAACCCTTCACTGCAGCCCCCTTATGACACACAAAGTTGCTTCATTTCCCTGCTCACACACAGGGGAGAGACAGCCTCTTGTGCTCTTCTCCCAGTTACACCTGTCCCAAGTATTTCTTCCACAGCTCAGCACCAAGGGAAAGGGGAAGGGCTTACCCAAGGGGTTTTTCCACTGCTCAGCTACAGTTTCCCCAGCCCAGCAGCAGCAGCTTTCTCTCACAGTAATAAAGCCTTGATCTTTTCCCTCCCTCACCCACCTCTTCAGGGCAGCCACACACAGTAGGTGCACACCACTCTCCTGGGAGCCTCTGGGTAAGATCACTCCCCATGCTCACAAAACAGCTTCACTGTCAGTAGGAGTGCCACTCTTTCTCATTAACCCATCCAGAAGCTGCCCATGTCTGAAGAGGGGCAGGTGAGCAGGCATCCTCCCTGCACTGGCACCACCAAAAAATCCTCCAGTGTCACAGGCAGAGCAGCTTCTGGTCACTACACCTCAGATGCCCAAGTGAGACAGTTAGGAAAAAGGAAACTTGTTGAAGAACTGCTTCCCATATTTACCTTCTAGGTAGAGGCCAACAGCATCAGAGATATGAGTGCTCTGTGTATGCCACCACAGTGGGACAGCTCGTTACAGGAGAATCATGTCACAGGCTTGCTCTAAAATATTTGCTTTTCAAGATTTCAAGCTACTTTATGAGCCTAGAAAGGGTCGATTTAACATGTCTACAGTATACATAAGCAGTCCAAACAACAAAGTTAAATGTAAACCAGGTAACCAGAAGGCCCTAAAAAACTGTTGGAAAAGAATGTTCTAATAGAGCACATGGCAGTGTATACTCTTGTACCAATGATCCCAAAGTGATCTTTCTAAAACCAACAGAGCTGAAAAAAACACTCACCTCAAGATGCATTTATGTACAAAGAAGAGGCTTGCTGTAAGATGATACTCCCCACTCAGCAGGTAAAGCAATAAGGTGGTAGAAAAAAATTTAAAAGCCTGAAGTTTCTAACTCTGTAACACAAATTTCTACAGTTTTCACAGTTAAGACTCTCACGAACAAAAAGAAGGTTGATTTTTATGTAGAACCAATTGAAAAGAAAGTCAATTATTACTGCAAAATTAATGGCCCATCTTGACAAGAGCAGGACTAGATTTATTAATTTTTTATTTTTTTTTACAATGGCAGAATTGGCTGAGATGAGGCTTGCCATTTGTCAAAATTTTAGCTATTAATGTGAGTACACATGGTGACCCTTAAAATGATCCACTTTAGTTTACTGCTTTCTGATTTTTTTTCCTTAGTATTTTCAAAATTTTACTGTGATGCCTGCATTATAACATCACTGGTTTTGCTCATGTTTAACAGGGTACCCTGTATCCCAATTCAACCCAAGACTTGCTGGATGAGCTGTGAAACATGAATGGTTCGTTTTCAATGACTTCTTTCTCCTTGGTAAGGCTGCAGTGCATAAACAAATAATGGCTCTTAGGGTAAGGCTCACCCATGTCTCTGTCAATTGGATTCTGCACGGTTGTTAGTACTTGCAAGGGCAACAGAACATGTATTGCAGTCTACTCAAAAACATGAACCACTCTACTCCTTCCCTTGGGAAATGTGATGCTGGCACCAAAGGCAGAGGCACTGGAGGTGTTTTCACACTGACAGTTCAAGCCCCCTCTTAAGAAACAAGTTATTTTTGTGAAGGAAGACCAAGCTTTCTGTGCATTCCTCTGACAAGAGTAACAAGCATGTGTGTGATTGCACAATTGTCTAGGGCTTTCAGAAGCATCCAGGAGTGCTGTTTTTCAAGAATAAGCAGATTCTAAATTCCCTGAGGTTTTTGATTTCTTCATACAAAGAAACTAAAAAGCAGAAGCAGCCACCCTTACTCTCAAGCAATCTTCAGGCATCTCACCAAAAAGGTTCTGCCACTGTTAGATTCATTTGCACCCAGGGAACCTTGAACACAGAAGTGTCACGGTCAAATTCACTTGAAAGTCCAGAGGCTCAGAGCAGCAGACAGCCTAACTCCAGGGATAACCTGGAACAAAGAGCTCTCTGGCTCACAACCCATCAGGAATGTCAGCTGGGCACGGTGTATAATCCACCTTATCATCTGATAACAAAATGATCTCACTCACTCAGCTTAATGCGTCACAACCCCGCTCCTCCATAACCATTTTGTTTGGTCACCAGGAGCACTCAATCACTAATAAAGTTAAAAGATCCCATCAAAAGATAAACACATGCAGGGTAAAGAAAGAGGCTCCGGAGTTAATTCATGCTTTAACACACCTGTAAGCCAGAAGGTTTGTGAGTGACTGATGTGAAGGCAGCAAGCACCTCCAGGTAAATTTTATACAGGGTACACAACATGGCTGTTGCTCCAGGGCAAGGACAATAAAAGAGAATTATATTTAGTTAACAGCAGCTTTGGTCTGTCTTCCTACTCTGTCTTTTTTTAAGCATAAAATAGAATTATGATTTGAATTTTAAATGACTCCTACTCACACACACATACCCAAGTTGATGATTTCTTAATGTTTTTATAATTTCAAATTCTGTAATGCTCCCTATGCTGCTCAGAATGTACATGAAACAAAATTCGGAAACATTCACCAAAAACATATCCTGCAAATTATTATCTCCAGAGACTCACAGCCTACAAGGTCATCTTCTGTTTATCAGAATACACAATATGTTTCATTAAATAACATAGATCCTCCATGAGCATATTAATTAAACAAATATACAGATGCATTTTGTTGTCTATTGTCAAATCCTAGCCTTATTACCCATTGTAGCACTGTAAGTTAAATTAACAGGGCTGCACTAGGCTAACCCAGCCATCCTACCTGGCAATCACTCTCGGGAAGATCACTAGAGAAACACAGCTCTCTGCTATGTTGCATCTATCTTGCCACACAAACCACAGCAACTAAAGCGACCCTATCTATACTCAAAGCAGTTTCAAATCCATAAGGAAATGAAAATCTTCTGAAAAACACCACTACCCTTTTTAAAATGCTCAGGAATGAAGAGTTCTGGAAAACACATTGAGCATACTTGGACTACGTGACTAGATATGAAAGAAAATTAAACCACCTCAGCACTTCATGGGCCTGGGAAGTTGCATGATGCTCCCACCACTCACTACCACAGATGTTTTGAAACTTCCTTCTGCTGAAATCTCAAAGATGATTAACCAAATATTTTTTCCCTTGCTGGGAGCTGATTGACACAGAAACTCTAAAAAAACCCAAAATAAAAAACAACCAACTTCGTACTTCTTTTGCTCAACTGTTGCAATTTTATTTCTTAAAATGTACTCTCCATACCTTTCCTCCCACCATAGTTTCTTTAGCCCCTGGCATCAGCCATTTTGTCAGCCTCAAAATTGATTCTGTCTCTTCCATTATAATGTACTTAAGGAAAGAAGCATTTATAACAAGTCTTATTTCTTATCACATTTTTATGATAGCCATCATCTTGAGAATGCCTTGAATCCAGAAGACAGTCACTTTTCTGTATATACCTTAGTTATACCATCTCCATTTTTCTCATTATTCATTACAATTATTATCCAAAACATCATCACTTTAAAGTTTCCACCTCTATTAGATCCTTTATGAGTTCTCTCATAAGCTTTCCATTGCTACAGCTAACTCAATATCTAATGTACACACAATAATGTGAGGTAAAGCAGCAGCACTAATAGAGTTTTTGCTTTGTTAAACCATGGATGAATCAATACATGTTAGAGCATCCAGCCTCCCTCAGTCCCTGTAGGATCGACCGTTCATTTCCTGGGTTGCATGCCTGATGTTGCAAATGCTTCATCCTGAAGCAACTGGAGTTCGATCAGATAAAAGGCCCCTTTCAGCACCACCTTAGAGACACAAGAGCTGGGCTTGAGAGAGGCAGTTCCTGCTAAAAGCACCGAGCCTCCCTACACAAAGAGGCTAGCTGACATCCTGGAGGGCTTTTTGTAGGGCTGATTAGTTCCAGCATGGCAGGAACTTGTATGCAGCTTCACCTGAAATGGTGGCGTCACTTGGCATACGGTGGGTTTCTCTGCAGAGTGCTGACACCAGCAAAAAAGCCCAGCTCAGCCCCAATCTGAGAGCTTGAAGCTCCACCACCTTCACCCACACAGCCCTCACCATTGAATTTGACACTGATCATTTGGTCTCAACTACTTTTGAAGCGCCACCTATAATAAAACCATTGACGGATCTTATTCACTCCTTTTCCAAATGTCCCCCTATTTATTCACCAATACTAAAGCAGTATTTTGCTGATGAAGAAGAACTATTAGGAAAGGGTTAGTGCATTTCAGTTCACAGACAAAAACCAGAGTTTCTCCCTCCCTGAGCTGACCCTTGGCCAAGTTGAACACTTTCCCAGGCTCGCCTAAGTCGTGGTGCCTGTGCGGCCAGCCAAAGACCCAAACGCAGTAAGGGGAGCTGCTGCTTGCACCAGCACAATTCTCTCCTGCCCAAGACAGGGGTAAGCTCTGCAGCACAAGTAACTACCTCAGCCATCCCCATGATGGGTTGCTCTGCTGCACGTTTTTCTATTATCATTCCTCAAGTCAACCACTGCTTCCTCAACAAGGTTCCCTTACTGGAGCCGTGGACAGAGTGAGCCTGCCTGCCACGGGAATGCTGTGCAGATCACAGCTTTTCACTGGTCCTTATTGCCACCACACTGCTTCAAAAATTCAACCCTGCTCTGAGTCACCAATTTCTGTATTTTCTGGATGGCAGAGGATGGCATGGGGAACAGGTTTTTAGCTGGTTTTTTGTTTGTTTGTTTGTTTTAATGTGGGCTCATATATCAGAAGAGATGCCAATATAGCTGCCGTGTTTAGAGAAGAGACACACCTTTCACTCAACTGTAGGGAACAAGACAGGGGACACCACAAGATGGCACAACGGAGTGCTTCACACACATCTCTGTTTCAGTCCAAGTCAGAGGACCCATTAACTGAAATGCTTATTTAGCTCCTGGAAAGCTGTTCAAATCTGCAGAGCAATTTCTGCTTCAGAGGCAGCAATGAACAAATCCTGCCTAGAAGACAGGTACAAAAAAAAAGTATCCTTGTTTTAGAATTAATAACAAGTAAGGCATGGACAGGCAAAGATTTGCCTAAAACAAAAAGGCAAGATGAAGTGGTAAAGCTTGAAAGAAAAGCTTGGCGTAAAAGGGTCCTAATTCTGATGTCTGAGAAGAAACAACATGGCTTGGAGGTATATCAGCAAATTTAAGACAAAATTTGCAGACATAACTATATTTGTTCCAACAGCTCTAGCAACACTACCACTACCACCTACAGGCAGTGCCCTAGCCCTGTGAACAGCTTCTAAAAGACACACAAATCAAATTGTGCTTCTTTAACACCTGTGAAGAACAAAGAAACATGAACACTTGCTAGAATCCTGTCTGCAACAAGCTAAGCATCCAGCTATTTTAGTAAAGGTGGGATTTCAGAAGAAACTGAGATGTGCTCACCTTTGGGCACACATCACCTATGGCAGCAACAGGACCCATGGACACTCCAACTGCCACACCCTGCCACTGAAGTAGCTTGGGATGTGGTCATCAGTGGGGCAGACTGGGGCTGTCCTGATTTACAAACTTCACATTCAAAACTTTTGTATCTTAGACTATTAACCACAGAGCTGCTTGTGGAGGGGCAGCCTATGTGTACAGGGCTCCTTTGTTCTTTGATTGATCCATGATTGATCAGTCAGTCATGGAACAGTTTCATGGCATTGTGAGAGATGTCCAACACAGAACTCTCAACACAATGCCCTGCACACTGCAAAGCTTCCTTGTCATCTTGCTCACCACCACACAATTCCCAACAACAAAAAACCATAATGCTGTAAAACACTAAATACCGGAAGACTGACCTACAGTGTTATTTAAGCCTGCTCTGAGCCATAAAAATGGGAATCAGCAGCTGCATTTCAACAATTCAAAGTCCTCTCCATGGCACTGGACACAGGCAGGGCTGATCCCAGCTGAGGTAGAGGAGGGGAACAGGCTCAGCCACATACCTTCACTTGTTACTCATCTAGGAGGGGTAACACCTCAAAGGGGGCTCTCCTTCTCTGTACCTTCTCATTGCACAAAAATAGGTCATTAACACATTAGTGTTAATATAACTTTATTTCGCTCTTTTTCCCTGCTTTTTCTCTTATCTGTATATAGCCATTAGACAGATTCAGTGCTGAAAGTCAGGTTACAATGGGCTTCACTAGGATACCTTCCCCAATACTCGCCTTCTGCAATGTTCTAGACCCCCAATACCTGGTTAAAGAGCAGGTTGAAAACATTCTGTTGACTTGTAATTCAAAACACCCTTGGCTCCAGCATTTTCTGTGCAGTACCTTTTTACACTCTTGTACTACTTCTCTCCATCATAAAAATATTGTACAGGCATCCTTTAGAAAAAACCTTCCCATTATATGTACATGGTGTTAATAATAAGGAACGTCCATACACCCTCCCTCTTTCCACACAGCTTCTTTCTGTGTTTACGCACAGCAGTTAAAGCTGGAAGCATTTCTGTGTGCTGCAAATGATGCTGTTTCTATGCAGAAGGAGCTGGAAATAGATTTTGCTATTACAGTGCTTTTATTCTTATCTTCTTTAATTTCATCACTTAGAAATGCCAGATTAAACATTTTGCAGTGATCCTTAGTGATGGGATTGCTCTCGTTCTAAGTGTGTCACAGCAACCATAATGAGGAACTCTAAAGACCAGGAAACAAAACAAAAACTTCAGGTTCAGAGGAAAAGCAGTTTGATCCCCAACGCAAGCATGTTATAAGAAACTCTTCTACAGACATTCCTATTTGCTTTTAGCTACCAACAATTAAATAAAGATTCAATTATCCAAGTGCAATGCACTTAGCTACGCTTAATATTCAAATAAATTAAGTAAGCACAGTAGAACAGTTTACCTCAACAGCCACTGCCATAAACCACAGTTTCAAAAAAATTGACCTTGGATAGCTCCAAGAGCTAAGGGCCACAGAAAGATATATAGCTTAATAAATCCGTAGAATTAAGTCTTTTGTGTACTCTCCATGGCATACACAAATTGAAACACAAACCAATGGGTGGAGAGTCATAAAAACCCCCAAGCCAAGGCAGTTCTTTTCCAAAGAAACCATTGCTGTGGGTGCAAGACAAAACCCTCCTCATCACTAGGTCCAGAGAGGATGCAAGATCTTCTCCTCCACACTATCACAGGAGCTTCATTGCTGTCCTTAGGTGCTCTCTTGACTTCCTTTTCTTCCTCTTGCTTCCCCATGGTACCCCTTTTCCATCTCTATCATCTGTAAAATACAAAGTACCTGCTGGAACTAACAAGACTGTGACAGCCACTTCATCCCTAATCATCTGAGCTACACTGCAAAACTTAATCTTTATATACTTTGATATCTTAAGACCATCAATCTTTCAAGAGAAGGATGTTGCTTGAGTGCTGAAACCAGCTACTTGGCCATTTAAAATCCTTAAAAGCCACCACTATACTCACAGCCCCCAAATTCAGGTATTTTGTTATACTGTTTTACATTTTATATGATCTCTTTTACAGCTATTTTATTTCTAATGTATCACATTTCTCCTCTGCTAAAGAAATCTTTTCTTTCAGAGTTTAAAACACCTTCCAGAAATGGCAAAAAGGAAGCAAATTACTCCCCTGTCCCCACTCAAGAAAGCAGGGTTGAAAGGGACTTCCCCTTGCCCACTGCTGTCTCTGTATGTGAAAGGGAGGCCCCTTACAGTGTGGAGCTTTCCCATTTATACCTTATTATTTAAGTGGTGGGAGCTGAAGATGGCTGAGGCATCTCCTGATGCTTCACCCAGGGCCAACCACACACTTACTCACTCAGCTGACGAGTAGCTACCATCTCCTGGAGGAAACTCACAACAGGTTCTCTGTCATGCACTTTTCTCTTACAGCCAGGACAGCTAAATAATTGAGGTGTGAACAGTGTTCCCACTTTCTTGTCATGCAGGTGCATGATGCTGCATGCATTTCTTTCTTAGGAAATTCTGCACCAAACAAAGAAGTCCCCTCCCTGCTCCCCCTCTGTATCTAACAGGCAGGAAACACAGCAACTAGGCCAGCTTCAGGCAGTGACACAGCTGATTGCATCTGGCGTCCCCTTAGACAGAAATTCAGGAATTGCCACATTCCAGAAAAGCAATTTTGCCTCCAACATGCTGCAAAAAAACACTTGGCAGCCTCCCCCACTCTCCAAACGCACACTGTCTTGTCTACCTAAGAAGTACAGGCCGCATGAGCTGGGCAAAAACCACTAAGTAGCTATTGATGGAGGGCTATTTTTCTTTCAGCTGATTTTTAAAAGTCTTATGATGCCAATTACCTAATGCTGTTAATTATTAAAAATGAATACGCTCCTATTCAATAAAAAAGTCATCTTCATAATTTCTGGTT
Organism: Pycnonotus jocosus; assembly: GCA_013400435.1. Classification (NCBI taxonomy): domain Eukaryota; kingdom Metazoa; phylum Chordata; class Aves; order Passeriformes; family Pycnonotidae; genus Pycnonotus; species Pycnonotus jocosus. The sequence continues at coordinate 208,430 of VWYP01011703.1, forward strand.
TTGCAAAGATTCTTGACTGTATCACACTAATATTGTCTATGTGTTATTTATGCAGCTTCTTATACAATACATTAACCTGGAAAAATGCACGCAATAACAAAACATCCCCATTTATCTGAGAACAACATCAATTTCTAACAGCCAAATGGAAAACAAACAAATAAACAAACAAAAGCCAGAAACCATGCTCAAAAAGAAGGAAATTACAATTCACTGAATGCAAAACCCAATAAATGATTCTGCTATTCAAACACAAGAGTTAAATATAACAACTGCTGCAACTTGGTACCCAACACTCAGTATCAAGTTACTCCTTGATATACAAAAGATTTCAGTAGTTTTTAAACTACCTATGCCTCTGAAAACTTTGAAGAAAATCAGCTTGCTTCTCCAGAAAGCCTTCATAAGATTCTGATGCAAAAGTCTTGTAAGTCAAAGTCTGTCTCAGAACAGTTTTGTGTGTGAATTTTGCTTTTATAAGCACTGATCACGTGCTTGATGCTACTTAACCACTGCTTATTTCTGAACACAAGAGTCTTAGGAAGAGAGCTTTTAAGAGGTTACTTCTCTACTTTACTACTTCTACATTGCATCAGGGGTATAGGAACATGGAGCTCCAGGTAAGCCAACTTCCTGACACCTTGCCCAGCCCACAGGCACATCCTTCAGGCTAGACCCAGCTCCACACTATTTTAAGTCAGCCCAGCTTTAAGGAAATGTAAAGCTCCCTTGAATAAGACAAGTCAGTATGTGCCTTGACTGCAGCACAGATGCAGGTTAGAGCATGCCTTTTCTAGGCTTCCATCTTCCCAAGCACCATCCCACTCTTGCCATCACACAGCCCAGCTGATGATCAAAACAGAGAGAAAAATTAATATAGACAGAGCTTTAAGAAGACAGAATGCCTTTAAAGAATGGGACCCCTGTGACTACCATCTCTACCTGTTCAATAACATGGCTGAAAACCAACTTGCTTGCCTGCCCCTGGAGATGCACAGGGAAGCCTTCGGCTGAAATTTTTCATGCTGTATCTTGTCATTGCTCTACCTTTATGACCCTCGACACAGTGCTTACACACACATTTGTGTCTTTTTTTAAAATAAATCTTCTTAAGCTAGAGAGTACATAAGTAAAACAAAGTCCCAAAGATCTTTAGCATTTGATGACAAAGAGACTTTAACCACAACACCTTATCATCAGGGCTTCAAAGCCAATGTGAGACAAAACCAATGCTACAGTCATGTTGAACCACCTCAAAGAAGCTATTGCCTTTTTTTTTTTTTCATTTTTGTAAAAAGTTGTGGTTTCTTTGATTCTTTATGTTGGTGGATGGCTGTTTTTGTTAGTGTTAGAGGTTTTTTTAACTGTAAAACCAAAACCAAACATTAGTAATTGTATTTGCAGTTGCTACTGTTGCCTTTTCTCGTCACCTACTAACTTCAGAGAAGATTGTAATACCTAGTTTAGGTAGTGCAAGATCTCACAAGTGATGTTTTAGTCAGTGTCCTGCATACAGAGAAAAAAAAAAGGGGGGGGGGG
>VWYP01011703.1:209989-258167 GCA_013400435.1 Pycnonotus jocosus
TGGGGGGGGGGGGGGAGTTTCCAGCACTGTTTAATCCCACAGCATGCGTATCATTGCTGGCGCTGTGGTTTTGGCAGGAAGACACTGGTGGCAGAAAGTGGAAGCATGTGGTTTTTGCCTGGCTCTGGGGAAGAAGGTCTGGACCACACTGCCCTGTGCCAGGACTGTGCTGCCACCTCCATGCCGAGAGCTGCCCTACACCTGGACTGTGTGGGCACCACGTTCTGGGTTGCAATGCCAAGATGGTACTAAAAGTATGTATTCTATTTCCACCTGCTGAAACCAGTCGGGGAAGTGGTTTTTTCTCTTCTATGACCCATTCCTCGTGACTTGGGGGAGGGGAGGGAGTGGGTGTCTTCTATTAATGGGCCAGCTGTTAAAACTGGGTGGCATAGTGTTCTTTATCTCTTCCACAACCCATCCTCTCCCACCCCAGGGGATATCTTCTGTTAATGGGCCATTAAGGCTCACTGCATGGGTGATAACATTACATCATCTCATTGTGAGCTGCTCCACCCAGTGGGAGGAGCCAAGCATTTCTACCTGAATAACACCTGAGATTCAGAACACCAGGACAGCCTGTTTCCACTGGATTCTCAGAGGATGACCAGACCCATCTCTCCACCACTGGACCTTTCTACAGGATCATCTCTGCTCCAAGAGAACCACATCTGTCACTCCAGGAGGACTTAATTGGACTGCTACCAACACCCTGACCAGCAAGGTGCCAGGTTGTATTCTGACTCTGTCAGTGTTTTCTTTTTTGTTAGTTTGCTTTTTTTGGTACTACTACATTTTTATGCTTTAATATTCCTAGTAAAGAACTGTTATTCCCATTCCCATATCTTTGCCTGAAAGACCTCCTAATTTCAAAATTGTAATAATTAAGAGGGAGGGAGTTTACATTCTCCATTCCAAGGAAAGCTCCAGCTTTTCCCTGGCAGACAGCTGTCTCTCCAAACTAAGACACACCACCACACCAGAGCTGAGCCTTTGTTGGAGACCACGTCAAGCCCTACCTGAGGGGCATTCGGTGGTGAATACCATTCTGTGTGTAAAACACCCTCTCACTCTGTTATTAATATTGTTGTGGTTACTGTGTTTTTCAATAAATTGTTATTCCAACACATAATCTCTCCCAGTGATCTACCATTATCAGAAGGGCAGAGGAAATGGAGCAGCTTGAGTGGGTTTAATTTTCTAGCTAGGTTTTAAACCATCACAGCTCATCTAAGTTTAGTTGGTAAGAACAAGGCTTGCAAGTGCAATTTTAAGTTTATGCCAGTTATAAAGCATGGCATTAATACACACACACACCAGTTTAGCTAAATTTGCTTCTAATGTGACTATCACCCTTAGCCTAAATTCACAGTAACACTGATTAACTATTACTGGAGTTATATACACTACATATATACTATACTGGATCAACCACTTCAATAAACTCACCTGGATTCAGTCAATTTTACTGGTATTCTAACAGAAGTCAGAAAGAAAAATGTCATTCAATTGCGCTGCCTAAATAGCTGAATAATGTGTGTGAAAAAAATCATGATTTTTCTACCCACTTCTTGTTTATCACCTCTTCTCAAGATCTTTCATTAATTGAAAGAATTGATCTTTCATTCATTGAATTGAAGTTCTAAATGTTTTCTTTTCCTCTTGTTGAGCTTTGATACTTATATCAACACAGGAGTTTTGTACAACTAAATTAGAAGTTTTAAAGAAATCACTGTAAAAATTTTGAATTACACAGCTAAGTTCCCAAACATGGCATAAATAAATGATCAGTGTCTTGTTAGCAGGTTTGCACAAAAGTTTACCCAACAGACTATCAAATATATGGAAGAATTGAACCCTGCCCACACACAAACACTTGTATTACTGGGTAATTAACTTTATTGTTCAGATGAGAACATTAATGATGTCAGTGAAGCACAGCCATCAAAACTCAAAACCTCCCACCCACAACTGCAACTCGGAAAACCCCCCCAGCTTTATCTTCCATGTCTTCTGTGTCAGGGTCTTGTAATCACTCAATTTGCCTATGTCATCATTTCCCATTTGCTTGCAGGCTAGATACAGGTCTTCTCTTTCCTTTCCTTAAATCCTAGCGTTTCTCACACAAGCGCACCAAGAAATGAAGACAAGGAGCAGAAAGCATCCACGTCAATGTGTCTCTGATGGAATGACTTTTCAAATTCAGTTCATGGCAGAGCTCACACCAGTTCTGAAAAGGCCACTACCTCCCCCTCTTTGCTCATAAATTAGATGGGAATTTAAGAGATTTTCCATCTTCAAGTGTAGATATCTCCTAAAGCAGAGATCAAGGGAGGTGGAAACAATGAGACATTCTATTAACAGCTACTCCAGGCTGAGTAAAGAAGCTCCAGGAGACACTGCTTTGCTCAAGCCAAAAAAGCAAGAGTGCTCACTACCCAATATGTTTAACAAGAAAAAAAAAATCTGGCTTTTTGCCTCAAACAATCACATCATCATGATCATAAGGCCACGCCTACCCTAGAAACTGTTAACATACACAGACATGTAGTTAAGCCCCTAATCTAAAAATGCAGGTGACAGAAGCAAGTAGATATAATCCTTTCAAGAAGAGATGCCAAATACCAGTGTTTTAAAATAATATATCTATGCCCACTCTTTGCATGACAAAGACCACAGTTTCATCCAACGGTATCAGCATCGAGCCTGTAACCTCAGCTCCTCTCAATCTGATGCCTCAGAGCAGTTTCAGCAGCTAAGCATCTGTTGTGGTTGCTAATAAAAAGTCTGAAGACTTCTGCTTTCAAATATGCAAAAGTGGGTGGGGGAGAGGGGGCAGTTTCACTTTCCTGCAGCTACATGAAGATACATAACAGCTTTCAAAGTACATCATTGACTCACTCGTGGTAAAAATCCATCAACTCTATGAAGTTTCTGGAGCCTGGTAAATTAGCTAGAAAAAACACAAGCTTCTCTGGCTCCTCAGGGTTCATGATATGTGATCTGACCCTAGCTCTAACAATCATGTCACTATAAACAAATGATGAAGGAATCACAGCTGCCTGAGAACACTGCTACTCAATAATGCTCCTTCCAAGGGGGTCAAAGCCTGTGGACCAGAGGCTTTGAGGAGCCCTGCACAGAGCTAGTGCAGCAACAGCTAAAAAAACTGAGGTCACCAAATGCAGATGGGATGTAAGACACAACCACAAAGGGAGAAGCATCAGCTCTCATAATAGGTTATCATTCCTGGGGAGGGACACATGAAATGGATACTTCCCCGCAATCAAACCAGAAAGAGGAATTAACACAAAGTTAACACACTACAGAAGTGACAAATGGCAAGCTAATTCAGTTTAAGGACTAACACAATAATTTTTCCTCTTCACTCAATTCCTAGTCTTTGCCACGTTTCTACTTCCAGCAGGCTGTATAATCTGTCCAAAGACTTCAATATCACACAAAAATCTTCATTGTTAAGGACAGTGATTTTTATTTATACTGTCTGAAGCTGCTATTTGCCAACATTCTCGGGAAGAAGTGGTAAGAAGAAAAATTAGGCTAAGGCTGAGCAACCTCTTCAGCTGTGGTTCTGTAAGATTTGTTCTATGCAGAACCAAGAGAGATTACAGCAAGTTGAATGCACCTGGAAAGCCCAGGCTGCTCTACTGATAGCACCTCTGCTCATGCTCAGTCAACATGCTTGAGACACGCTACGCTTCCTGACATGCAGCTCATGCAAGACATGCTGGATTTTGGCTGTTGAGTTCAGGTAAACTTAAAAGAGTGGCTGTGATCCCCAGATATCCAGAATCCATGGTTTCACCTGGATCACCAAAGGCTTCGAAATCCAGGAGAAACGCACCGTACCTATTTTCAATATTCTACCAAGTTCTGGTTTTCCCCTACCCCAAGTGCAATCAGATAACACGGCCAGAGAAACTCAAATGCACGGGGGTTGCCAAGATCGAGGACAGAAGTTCATAAAAGGGTTAATCTCTGCCAAGTCAAGCAGTTCTGATTTAAAAGCTATGAACACCTGACACTAACCAGGGACTGAGCTCTCTCCCAAAGGCAAGTTTACCCTGGGCTAAATTTGTTAGCTTTCATATGCCTATGTTGCAGTTCTAGTACACTGAATTCTTAGTTATCAAATGCACAGCCTGCCCTTTTGTCTGCAGCTGCTTCAGTGCTATTTGCACCATGTTTCTGCCTGGAGGTTTGTCCCTCTGCTCCTATGCCCATAGCTTGAGAAGCTCCTAATTGGCAGATCTGGGACACTAAATAATTCTTAGTGAAAGCCAGGAAGCTTCTGAAACCAACAAACAAGACAAAAAAAAATCTCAGTCAGGGATGTGTGTATGTGTAATGAATAAAAAACAGTGGTAACACAAAACTGTGTGAAAATATTTCTTTTCAGGTCACTTTTACCATGGAACGTGTTTTGATCCTCTAAATTCACTCTGTTGATGTTATACACCCACCCCTTTATATTAGCAAATGCGTAGATGGCTGCAGAACTACACTTTAAATGAGACAGTGTTGTGTTCTATTCCAGATTATTAGTTTGAAATACCATCCCTTGCAATGCATCTACCCCTGTGTTCGTACAGCTAGTACTGCTTTTATAATGGAGCACTGATTCAAGTATTTTCTGGTCCATTCTAACAAACTAATGCAGAGAGACTACAAATACAAGGCAACCAACAGTTTTAGAGAAGCAAAAAATCCTTACTGATCTGTGTTTAATTTGCTGATTCCTGGAGAAGAGAGAAACCTTTTGAACCTACAAACGAATGAGGCCATCTGAAAAGTATGAAGGAAAGGATAAGACTTGAAAGCTAATATATTTAAAAGATCCAAACAAACTAACTAAAAGTTATAATCAATGCTCTCTCCACAACACATAAAACTGGTGAAACTGCTCTCTTCCAAGACCCAACTACATCCACTAGATCATTGGTAAGCAGCAAGAAATTCAAATCATTCAATCCAAGAGGAAAAATCTCCTAATTTTAAAAAAGGGAACCAAATTATTACCCCAGAATAAAACATAAAACTTCTTGCAAAGCAAGGAGTACTGCATCAGACTTGGCAGCCCACATTCTAGGTCACACTTTCACGAAGCAGGCAAGGAAGTGAGGGAAATCAATTTGGAGTGAAAAGCCTCCACACACGTGCCAAAATGCAGCCTTAGGATGCAGCTGTGTAACCCATCCAATCCAGCCTAACATGGCTCACCCAGAGAGGCTGAGCCCACTCCCCCCACAGTCCCATCCTGCTGCAGGGCACTTCCAAAGCCACTCAGCTGCTCAGGTGCCTTGGGCAGGCTGAGGGGCTCCCACCATGTGCACACACACCAAATTGGTTCTCCAGCACCTGACGTAGGTGTCCACTACCACATCTATGCCACCAGCCCTGATGTCATCTCTGCCAAAGGGGCAGGTGGCAAACAGAAATGGAAACTTCCTAGAATGGATACAGCTGGCTCAGCCAGAGCTTGCTAGCCATCTTGTATTGGAAAGAGGGCCTTCCTTGAGAGATGGACAAGTTCCATGATTTTAATTACCACTTTCTTGCTTTTCCCCAAGAGGATAAACCCCCAAAGAGAGAAGATAAGAGAACCCTAGCCTAACTCTTCTTTAGAAAGGACCAGCCATGAGATGGGTATCATTATTGCAGGAAGGAGCACAAGAGGAAGGGCAATGTAATTAAGCACCTAGAGATGCACCACAGCTGCATGCCTTTGAGTCATCCTGTGATCCAGGTACACAGACCCAGCCCCGGCAGCCCTTTGCTGGCAGTTCACCCCCAGCATCCTACCAGACACAGACAACTCATTTGGAGATGCATCTGCTGATAAATCTGGCAAAGGCAGCACAGACATGGGGGATTTCTCTGAAGGAAAAACAAACGCTGGAGGCCAGCAAGACAGATCACTGGGGCACTTAAGTAGCAGAGTAACAAGCCCACACAAGGCTTTATGTATTTGTTTAACCCCTACTCTAAAACAATCAGCGCCATTTGGGTTGATTAACCTTAAATAAATAAAATGTCACTGCTTCCTACAATGGATGAAAACCAAAAATGCTACATGAAATTGTCCTCAACTTTTCAGAACAACCAGAACAAACTCCTGCTCTCCTGACACTGTGCTAGCACCAATCCTTCCTTTAATAGCTGTAACCTCTCATCTTTATTAATCAGGGACCTGTTCCAAGTATCCACGGCATGAGCTCCAAATTTCACTTTAAGAGTTAACTTGCACAAAGAAGCCAATACTTGTTCTGTCAATCCTTGCTCAGTCTTGGGAAAAAGGAAGCAACTCAGACATGTTGCATAACTGCTCATCGGCACCGTCAAAGAGCTCGAGCACTAATTGGAAAACTAATATCACTGCTTCAAATAGGTGCAAAAATACACACTGCAAGGCCCATTAAGAGGATAGATGAGGAGACAGACATTCTCACTGTCAGGGCCTCTTCAGAATAATTTAATGCAGGATCCAAAGAAAATGTCCTCCCACGTGTATTGATGCTAATTCACAGAATTAAAAAGCAAACCTAAGAACGCTGAAGCAAAGAAATGAGTTCACTGTCAAATCAGCTTCCAGTTTGTGCAAATTAACTTGGTAGCATGCTATGTTCATATGCCTTATGTATGCCATTTTGGTCAAGTGGTTTGTAAATCTGGCACTCCTGCTATCCACAGACACACAGGTGGTTTCCAAACAGCTTTTTCAGCTCCCCTTTAGCTATTGCATCAGCCAAGACAAGTACATTTATACTTAAGACAGTTTTCTAAAAGGTTCATGCTGCTTTTTTAAAAAAATAAACCGTGATCAGAAAACAAATTATGCTTGAATACGCTCACACGAAGTTTGTTTTGCTAGCAAATTAAAGAGCAGAGGTTACCTACGTGGTCAACTTCACAGCACCATGGAAGAAGACATTGTGTCTACTTGGAGTAGAAGAGTAAAAAGCCTCTATCTAATACAAAGGAAAATGTAGATCAGTTATGCAGCTGGTTAAATAAAAAGGGAAAAAACATGAAAACATTACACCTCATAGTTCTTCTTACTTTTAACGCCATCAACAATTAAATAGAAGAAAACAAAATAAACGTTTTTCAGATTGGGTGTTGTGTCCATTGGTCCCCCTCCTCATCCATGTATACAGTGGAAGGAGAAAATATACAAGAAGGATACACAGATTTATTTTCACAGGATTTCTTCGGTACTAAAGAATTTAGTCAAGAATTTCTTACAATTTTCTCCACATTATTGCAAGAAGCAATCCATTTGTCATGTACACTTAGCAACCCCTTGCAGATCACTAATATAAAATTGTAGTAAACATTATTTCAGTGAAAGATAACATGCTTGGCTGCATAAAATCTTAAACAGTATGTAACAGAGTATGTTAGGTTAGTCACAGAATTTAACACTGCTGTAACTATATTTATGTTTGCTTTCCAATGAGAACAACATGACAACACACAGCATCTGTCCCAGAACTGTACACAGCAATGACATTTCATTTTATAAAAGAATCTTCTCTTTCAAAGTACTAAGTAAACAAAAGACACCTGAAAAAAAAATTGAGTCTCAACTTTAGAAAAATGCTCTAATAAATTACAACCTAAAATTAGACATTGCAAATGACAACATTTGCCAGGATCTCCTTTTTATACATTCACAGAGCACCAGAATTTTATTAAAAACAGAAAAAGTAGCCACATTGTTTGGAGTCTGCACATTTGGGCTGCACTCCAGCCCTCGCCAGAGCACTTCTGAGATCCCAAGCTTATCAGTGGGTCCTTGCCTGCTCCTGCTCAGACCTGGTCCCAGCCTGGTGTGCCTGCAACTCCCTGGCCCCCTCCCAGGACTCTGTATCCGAGTCTTCTCCCTCCTGAAAAGTTATGGCTAACTTAGTAGCCAAGCCGCCTTTTCCAAACACTAATGAATCTTATCAGTAGAAAAACAAAACAGAGGAGGTACGGGTTTGAAACAACAAGTACATATCCCAAACTCCACTTACCTAAGTGACTCAAACTCCTGTGATGGAGATCCGAGAGAAACCCTATCTTCTTCATACTCTCTCACCAGCTTTTCCAAAACAAGGGCCCAAACTCTGTCAGAAAGGATTTTTTTAACTGTTCATAACCCTTTGTCTCACTGATCCACACAACTGCCAGACAAAACATGTTTTGTAACTTGGCTGGAGCTCTGAGCAAACTTTTAACAGCTAAAAGCTCAGGAATTGTCTATTAACCACCCTTGAGAGGCCTCCAGAAAGTATTTTATTTCAGGCTATTGTTTTGCTACCAGCTTTTCCAACAGCCTGTAGTTACTACAGCACATTCACAGCACAAAACACCTCAATAGGTAACTGAATGACACAATACAAGGTAAGCAAACCCCCTCGCTGAATGAAAAGGGCATTTTCTTATTTAATTACAGAGCAGTTGTCCATCAACACACCATTTAAAGACCCAACTCCAGAGTCTGCTTCATCAGAGAGCAGCCTTCCGTAAATACATCAGAAATACAAAATATCCTATCCACTGTTGCCCTGAACAACTGTAGATAAATAATATGAACGGTAATCTACCTGATCAAGAGCAAAAATGCAAAACTGCACAGTTTTCATGATTGGTTAATAAGATAAGCCACAGACCAAGACAACAGCCTCTACCAAATAGAATAAGACTGCATTTCCAGCTTATTTTAACTACCTACATTTTTTTCCTGAGCGAGATAAACAGCATACTTGCTGTGTTCTCTAGGATGCTAAGCATACATGAAACACACAGCAGCTAATTCTATTGCTATTCATTCCTGTAAAGGAGTTAGACATTCAGCAGTGAACATTCACCCAGGTAAATGAAATAGTTAAGAAAGAAGTTTAGGAATTAATTCTACTCTGCTGTCTAGGCAGCTGTCAGACTGCAATGATGAGCAATTTATCTTCCATCTACAACACTATCGGCAGACAAGCAGAGTCACTGGGGAAGGCAGCTGCAGTCCACACCCTTCAGATATCAAATCCATGCCTCTGAAAACGCAGACACCAGGGAACTCAGTCATTTGCCCAGCTGCCCCATGAACTGTGAAATACTTGTATTTCTGTGCTTTTCCTTGTCTGGTGCCTGCTGCCCAAGCAAAGAAGAGGTGCCTCCTGGGGGAGCAGCTCCAAGGACACGCCAACCATCCGCTACGCTCTTCCACCCTGACTTGGAGTCAGCTCTGCAAATCCCCACACCTTTGCATCTCGATGTTACCACAACCTGAGAAACCCCACACGAGGAAGCTTAGGAAGCTGAAATGCCCCACTTACCTCCGGTCTTGAGGGTGCCACAGAGAGGCAGTCACATATGTGCAGCCAGAATACTTATCCCAGAGCATAAAATTCCCTCCCACACAGGACGAAACAGCTTCAGACCTGCAGGCAGGCAGCTTGAATCGATGGCTGCCGCTGCCAACTATGTGCAGGCACAAGTGTTTCACCTGGAAGAGCAGGTGAGAACTAGATTTCTCTTCCAGATCCACAGCTACTGTACTACAGGAAGTGCTGACACTCCCTTTCTTCCTTCTTCCTTCCTACCAGGGGTTTTGCAAAACACCTGTAATTTCATGAGGCTGAGTTTTCATCAGGTGAGCTTCGCAGTGACGGCAAGGTGCTTTTATTTTACCTTAAATGCAACAAGAAGTCAAGAACGACATGGACACAAACTTGATGGCACAGATGCTGAACTAGTCTGATGGAGAGGCTGGACACCCCACGTGACCATAGGACACAGCACTGGTGACCTGACCAGGCAGGTGGAAGTAACAGTGGCCTGCACATTGTGCAAGTCCTGGTAGGTTCAAGAGGGACAGAAGAGCATGCTGAACTAGGCCAGGCCTTATCAGCTCATTGCACAATCCCATGACTTACCTGCAAAGTGATTAAAACCATCAACAGTCTTCTTATCTGTCTGTAACCAGTATCAAACTGCAGAAACTCACAGCTCTGTCACCAATGACTCCAAAGGAGGTCAAACACACCAGCAAAATAAACCTTAGAACGGCTTAGTCATCTTTTATGAGTAAATCCATGACATCAAACCAGGGTCCATCGCCACAGATGCTAAGGGTGCCTGAACTCCATCTGTTGTCCACAAAATCACTGTTACTCAAGTTACCTTTAGAAGCACTACTGCATTTCAGCCATGACTCACTGCCCAAAACATAAAAGAAATTGTTTTGTACCCTTAGGAACAACAAAACACTCCTAGCTGGTGGCCACGAGTCATGCATTTGAAGCTTTGACTTGAGGTATTTGCTAAAACTGAAAACTTCAGGAGTAGGCTTGTTCAAAGTTGTTTGCCTTGGGTCATGTAAGTATTAACTTCTCAATTTTCATCAGCAACAATTAAATTTGCTAAGCAAAGACATTAAAAAAATGTGCCTCTATGAACTATCAAATGTTATCATCAGAACAGTTCATCTCTGCTTTTCGCCACTGTGCATTACAAAACACAAAACTTATCTCAAAACCTTGAGAACATTCAGAAACACAAGGCAGGAAAACAATCTGCTTTCTACAAAGAGAAGTATTCCAGGCAGCACCATCTCTCATTTCTGGATGTGCTTCTGATGCTCTTACATCAAATACACATTTCAACATTTTCATACATTCATTTTTGCTGCACTGTCATGATTCCTCTCTCAGTTCTATGGGGAAACTTTTACACAGCAGTTGAGATTTGCAATGCCAAATGTGATCAGGAGTATCACAAAAAACCAAAAACAAAACCAAAAACCAACGACCAAACGAAAAAATAACAAAGCTGTTCTTTTCTACTTGACATGTTTCCTGCCTTTGATTAGAGTCGATCCAACAGTAGAGGTACTGCTGTCCATTCTTATTGCCTCTTAGGAAAAAAAAAGGGGGTTTTTAATAAACATATTACACTGAAGTCATTGAATTCATTAATGATTGCAGGTGTTTTCACTAACACCACTTAAAAGTAATTCTGTGCTGATTCCTACAGTCATTTCTCTCTCCACAAACCTAATTTGTCATAAAGACAGAACCATTAATAACCAGGTGTTGATTGATAAGAACTAGCTTGTGATTTTACACAGATCTCTTTTCTTCTGAGTCCAAAAGGGCTCTTGCCCACTCTGGGAAATCTCTTCTAGCAAGGGAAATGTCACCCTAGTGCAGTAAGCGATCTTGCTGACTTCTGAATTTATAGATACCATTACTGATACCATACTGATTTCCCTTCCTTGCCATGCTCCAGAGAAGTGGCTCCAGTTACCAACACAGTGTACAGGTGGAGGAGCTGATCCTCTTCCCCATGGGGCTGAGCAGCAAGAAGGACAAGAAGAAAGCCAACAGTAGGATTGCACAGAAATAGCAGCATCACATACTGCAAGATGGAAGGAAGATAGGAAAAAGGCAAGAGCACAAATTAACCCAAGCAACATCAAAAAAAGAGCTGCCTGTTGTTATAGGACACAAAAGAACAAGACTGACTCTAGGTCGAGGTCAGAGGCAAAGGAAGGAAGTTTATTTTTCTGACTCTAGCTTATATAGATTTCTAACAAAGGTTAGAGATTGGAGGATGAAGTTGCTACTTCTCTAACCACACTGGTGAAAATCCCAATCCATCAACTTGTCTCCTCTTCAAGGAGAAAAATGTAAACAAAAGAAGATAGTTCTAAAAATATACACTGTTTACATGAAAATCTGTGAGAACTTCACAAAAGAATGCAAAAACATCAGAAGGCTAGAAAATCAGGGCAACAGCTGCCAACCAAACCAAATGCAAACACTAATTGGAGTTTGCTCTGTAACTCATGGATATTGGTGGTGGATCATAAGGCAAAACCATTTTTCACACAGAGACCTTTCACCAGCTGTTTTATGTGCTCAGAGTCTGCTCACAAAGCAGTTCTACCCGTGTGTAACCAAGTAGCAGCATTTTCTATTTCTAGATTTACGTATTCCTGATTTCCAATTCTGATGTTCAGAGAGCCCCGCTGGCTGGCCTTCCTCCAGCAAATCTGTAGCCACTAGGAACCCGGCTTATTGAGGATTTTTTTTTTTAATTGTGAACTCATTTAATTTAGGAAGAAAAACATTTAGTTCCATCGGTGCTGAAAAAACCTGCGCATGTGGAAAAGCAACAGCTGCAGGTACGAAGCTGAACAAAACCAGCCTGCAATGATCTTCAAAACAAATCTCTATCTCATGCTAAACAAGCAAGGCAGACATAACTGACACTGTGAAAACAAACCACTGTTTTTGTGAATGATTCACCTGCAATAGCTCAAACAGATCAGTAACTGTTTAGCCAGAAATCTGGTCAGCCTCTTGCCATTCCTTTCCCGGAGACAATTGCTTGGGAGCATGAACACATGAGTGCTTGGGCATACAGTTACCCTCAAATGCTGTCCCTCCGCAGCAGCTCACAGAGCCTCCTCAGTTGCATCCTCCACACAAACCACACTTGATTCTCCCTCTCTGGCCCCCATCAATGACTGCACTTAATCAGCCTTGTTTACCAAGATGCAAGTTCAAGCGTGTATCAGACCAGGCTGCATGAGCTTCCTGAACTGCTGGGAGAGGTGGGGAGTCAGTGTACAAAGGTCCTGTGTAACAACCTGTTCTGTCTCAGAGCACATGGAGAACAAAGCAACTCACTTCAAGCGTACTCCAGATGCAGATATCCAAAATATACTCCTTTTTGTCATTTTGACTGGGATTAAGATGCACTTTTATGTCTTCTGGACATATTAATATGAATACAGTGCTTTGAATTATAGCAAACAGGATCAAAAAGATACACTGTAAGATACCCTTTGTACTGTCTTGTAAGTATGAAACAGCAAAACCTAAGAAGCTTCATATTCTCATAACCAGGTAAAAACAAGCACTGAGCTCATACTGCAGAACAAACATGAAGTCAGCTCTTGTACAAAGCCTCACCTTCCACTGTTTGTGCTCTGTTCTCATCCCTCTAGTCTTGGAGGAATGTTTCCACTTACTCAAAGCAGTGAAACCTCTGATGGCTGCACGTACCCTAGCGCAGCTGTCTTTCCAGAAAACGAGGTACTCTCAAGAAGGGGGATGAAGCCGTCCCAGAGGCTTTCATGTGAGCCATGTCTCTTTCCACAGAACACTACCTCTCTCAGCAGGAAGGGCTGCCCAAGCAGCTGAGTGCTTCTCTCTATACTACACACACACAGGGCCTGACAAGGAGCTGTGGATGCTCTATGAAAGCATTTGGAAGCTGAACTCTCCCCACACTCTCCTGCAACCCAGTAGATTTACCTGGAAGCTGCTGCCTTGCTGTCAGCAGAACAGGCGTGACTCTACTTTTTCAAAAGAGAACTTGACATCTGGCTCCACAAGGTGTAGTTTGGATAATGTCATCACAAAATGTAGGACCTACTGTCAATATGCTAAGGCTGCTAGCCAGTTCATCTTGAACAGGCAGCGTGGTGCTGAACATCTTAGACATTTGCACTCTGAAGATGTAGCTGGACACACCATCACAAAAAGAAGCACCTACTACCAGTGTTAACAACCCTAACTATTTTGTAGGGAAAACAGCACTATTTTGCAGGGGATGTTAGCCATCCTTGGTGTGGAATGGTGTCCAGGTGTGGCAGTGCTCAGGAGGAGGTGAAATCCAGTAGCATTCACTTAACCTGATTTCTTCCAGCACAGCTTAAGCCATTATTCCCTCCCTCAGACCACACTTGCAGAGGAAATATGCTGGCAGGTTGGGAAGCCAGCAGCTGAGGGAGAAAGAGAGGGAAGGCTGAGCAACAGAACTTGTTGGCTGTGGCTTCTTGCTAGAATTGCAAGCTGGACTATGGCATGGGTGCTGAAGCACAGAGCTTCTCCTCTGAAGCACTTCACACTGCACACACAAGTATGCAGGCTTCTGTCTCCACAGAAAAATTCCTACAGCAGGAACACACTGTGAATAGATATGGCATTTCATTCTGTAACACATGTGCAGAAATGTTTTTATCGAAGGTCTCCATCATCCTAAAAAAGAAAGTGGAAATGCCAACATCTGAGAGCAAAGTGAGGTAGGAGAACAATCCAGTATAAACAACTATAATGAAAAATATATTAATTCTACAGCTAGGCTACAGGTCTTAAAGAAAGAAAGTAAAAATCATATTTTGCTTTTGTACTTATACACTAAAAACACTCAGATAACTACAGTTCAGATAAGCAAGTTTCCAAAATAAATTTAGGCAGAAAATGTGTGAAGAAAATGCAAGGCACAGAACATCATGGTCTCTCCTCTATGTCCTCTTTTTGCACTTGCCCCATTTAACATCTTCTCTGTACTATGCACAGCTAGCAAAGAAGCCCACAAATCCACTGTCTCTCATCTCTGAGAATACTTCCATGTAAACACAAATTTTTGTATCAAGTTCTTTAGTGTACCAGGCATATAGAAGTAAAACACCCAGAATAAATCATCATTTTTAAAATGCATATTTTGACTAGATCAGACCACACCACCAACAGCTATGTCTGCAGTGTACACTTCAAATGACAAAGAGAGAAAAATTGTCTTTGCTTTCACAAGGTGTGCAGATTTGCCACTTGTGATGTTCACTGGGGTAAAGAACAAGAGGGTTTCTGGTGCCCAGGAACTGTTCAACTCTACCATGCTTGGCCACAATTCAGCCTCTTCAGGTGTCTTGAGTCTGAAAAGCTGGAAAGACCCCAGATACACATCTTCACTTCTAACCACTCCAAATTTAGCACCTCAGTGAAGTTGCTATTCCCTCCTTCCCCATGAAAAAGGCAGCACCAAAAAGGAACACGCAAACTCCAACCAATCTGGCCCATGAAACATGAGCTACATTCACAGGACAAAAATAGAAAGCTTTCATCTTTCATTATCAGACACTCTACCGCACAGCACAGGAAGCTAAAGCTTCAGGCAACAGTAGGTTTCAAATACTCCTCAAAATGGGAGCGAGGCTTTCCTTTTCTGCTCTGTGAAAGGCTAAAAGAAGTTGGCTTGGCAATGACAAAAAACATTAGAGTCCAACAAGCCTCTCCAACAGCAATCCAAGCAGGCAGTTGTTTAAGCAATAGCATCGTCCTCACTTCATAAATTCTCCTGTTCAGAAGGACAATCCTTGCCTCCTCACTTCTGATTCTAAAACTCTATGTTCTAAAATTTCGAAATGATTTTAGATCTTCGAAAGGTAAAGATTTTCAATTTTTTTTTTTGTAAAGTTTTTAAGATTTAGTCCTAGCCCCCAGAGGAATTCAGGAGAAAAAATGAATAGAAAAACACAATTTCTAGGGAGCTGACACTTCATGAACTCCAAAAATCATACTAGCTTACAGCCCTCCAGCTCTGTTAACAGCAGCCTGAATGTAATGGGGTTGGTGTCTGCTCCCTAGGGTTTGGGAAGGCCAGATGGAAGGCAAGGAAGAACCTGAGGAAAGCAGAAACACTGTACTGCTCCTCTGTCACGGTGTGTCAGGTTCTTCCAGAAGTCCCCTCAGCCTCCATCTTTACAGTCTCAACAACAGATTATGTAGCCATCTGCTGAGCTTCAGTTTTTAAAAATGTTTTTATTTTAAGAGAACTTGTCACCACGCAAAGTCACAACTCTTCCTCAAATACACTTTTTTGTGGTGGCTTCATCTTTTTATCTTATCTATTCTTACTCACTCTGTAATTCCGCAGGAAACCAGAAAGGAACAAGTTTCACTCACCTCATTAGCTGTGAAAATGGTGTTTATGAATCTGAATGGACTTTAACACACTGTGAACTAGAAACTACACAAGTAATTTAAATCTGAGTGAGTCAGCCTGGCTCTCTTCATCATTCATGTCTAACCCATTCCTAGCCTTACTACACTCATTCAGAGAACATCTTTTGGGATTTATCATCTGTTGAGAAATGTCACATTTCAATACATAGACGTGTGGCTTTGCCTCTTTTGTCCTGGCAAAAATCCTGACACATAGCACATAAATTGCTGCCTGTTTTGGTTCTTTAATTGAAAGAGTTCAGCACAGCAGCAGCACAAGCACAACTTCCCTTCTGGGCAAAGGACAAGGTAGCTGGCAAAGTTGCCTGGTGGATGGTACATCACTGAATGGTAGAGTGAGCACTGGGAAGAGAATTGCCACTCCAGCTTAGCATGAACAAGCACACAGAGCCATGTGAAGGAGGAGCAGGAGAAATGTTTCATTAGGGTGAAAAGGGAAATGAAGACACAGTTTTATATTTTCCATTGCATTGCTATGCTTACTTTTAAACAATGAAAGGAAAATTTCACTTAGGCATCTCACAATACTTGTGCAGAGCATCCAGCATCAAGATGCCCTACAGTCACTTTCAATAGTCTCAAAATGGATTTCACTTTCTTATTTTACAGCCTGGGAAATTCAAGATGCCTGCAAGGCAAAGAACATGAAAACAGCAGAGCTTAATCCATTCAAAACTAGAAAAACTTCAGTAATCATCATCAGTGGATCCTTAAAGAACTAACAAATGAAATTGCAGGACTAGGTGCAAGGGCTTTAATAAACTTTTAAGTATAGGGTGGTATATGATCTGAAAATACTCAATAAACACAGTAACTAGATTTAAAAAGAGACATCACAGAGGAAGTGGCAAGCAAAGCCAAGTCATCCAGGCAACTACTGCTCACAAAAAAACACCTCAAGAGAAACACAGGGTGTTGGAACACACTGTGAAGGCAGGCATCACCAAAGAAAGTCTGAAGGAAAGCAGAGTAACACACAACATCAGCTTGCCAACACCAATGAGAAAAATCACATCAGACCAACATGACTTTAGTTCTCAATGTTGTATAGCTCATTTTCTAAATGAGGGAAATATTATTAGCTTCAGGTGAAAAAAATGTAAGCTCTAACACAGCTGATGAGTACCCTAAAACATGCACCAGTGTTGTTAAGCATGCTGGAGGTAGAAATGAGTAATTTTAAGGAAGACAGAAAACTTGTTATGAGAGACAAAATGAGGGCTAGATAGAGACCAAACTATTACATGAGTCAATACTTCAACTAAGACACCAAGACCAAAATCACAGCATTAAGTCTAAAGGCCTCATCAGCAAATGGTTGATGGGAGAGGCAACTCCTTGTGTGACAGCTCACCAGAAAAAGCTCAGTGTATCTGCATTTTGAGGGGACAGTAAATGTCTCTCTTACTGATTCAGTAAATCTAGAAAAAGACAAGAACTACTTAAATTTTCAATTATTTTAACTGGGACTAGAACCAAGTATGGTTAAACTACCGACAGCACATGTCAGAAATTGGAACGCTCCTTACCACCAGGAAAGAAAGACACAGGATGGGTGCAAGAGAGGCAAGAACCTTACAGATAGTTAAGACATGAGCACTGTATTATGATGTGATGTGCCTGTAACTGTGGAAACTAGAGTCAATGAACCAGTCCTCTCTTGCAAAGGTTGTTTTCATTGATCAATATTTTTAACAGATTTTGATGCAGGTGCCTCTTTCCTCTTCCACAAGAGCTTATTCAAACAGGTGGTCGTACAGTAAAACTTGTCAGCAGACTTCAATCCTGCACTAACTTTTCAGTTAAATATGTTTACAGTGTGACAATACCAGAAGAGATTCATTTTGGGGGAGGGGAAGGAGAGTTGCTTTGTTTGTTTGTTTCAAATTTTTGTGTTACACTTCCTTGCTCAGATCAAGGCTCGAAGGCATCAAGAATCTCTGCAGGAACAAGTTCTGGGACTGGGTTCAGGGCAGCAACATCCAGCACACCTTCTCCTCAAAGTGGCAGAGGACAAAGGGGATGTAGCACCAGTGCAGTTAATGCATTACACTGCTGAAATGCAACAAGGACCTCACTGAGGAAAAGAGAGGCCTAACAAGAATTAGAAAAAGTGAATTTTAATAATGGCACTGTAAGATCTTGATTTTCATGTAAGACATACCTTAGACATTTATCTAAATTCAATGCTCAGATCTCTTACTCTCCACAGACTAGCCTTTCCTATTACTATTTGTCTTTGGTGGAAGTCTGGTGGAATTTATATTAAATTCTTGTACAGTCCTACTAGACACCTGGGACTCTGAAGGTCTGTAGGTGTAGCTAGACCCAGCTCTATGCAGGTAGGTCCAGCAGCACATTCAGTTCTCACAGACTACATCCTGGATCTATAGAATTCATGTCAGATGCACATATAAAGCAAAACTCTATATCTCAACTCACTTACAGAAGAATATTCCCACTAATGCATCTCATTAGGAATCTAGAGAATGGTAGATGTAATGGTAGGAAAGAGATTTAACATGAATACTGAAAAAATGGCTAGCAAAAAACACCCACCCACATGCACGGATTCAGAACAGCATGGTATGTAAGGTGGACAGAAATAGCTGCCAAGGATGATGTGAGCAGTAATAGAATATAATCAACAACAAAAACCCGAGAACAGTTGCTCAACTTACAAAAATAAAGAATCAAAATATCCTTAAAACAAGTCAGTACCTCTGATCTTATTTATTCCAGCAAATTGCAGTAACAGGAACAATAACCTTCTCAAACTGGAAGTTATTGTTTACTTTTTATATAAACACTAAGCCCAGAAATCTACATTGAAATAACATGCATTTTAAAGTGAGCGATTTTGATTTATTTATTCATGACCAGTATTTAAAACAAAAACACACTACACTTCTAGATTTCCCTGCTTAAAAAAAAAAAAATAAAATGCTGCCAGAAAGTGTAATGTAACGAAATGAATACCTACAAATCCATAGTAATTCACATCCCCTAAAAATAGTTCACATTCACTAACAAAGGAAGCAAAATGGTAAGATGGTAAAAAGAAGCAGAAAATCAAGTTCATGTAGTAAGTGCAAGCAGATTTCCGTTTCTTATCAGTTCATCTCTTATTAGTTCTGCTAAAGAAAGATTACCCTGGACTTTCAAACAGCATACAACTGCTAAATACTTCAGCATTCATAGAAATACTGCAAATTTAGCCATAAAGATACATACTGCACTTCCCTACAGCCCACTGCAATAATTGTAATCTAGAGTTTAAACCATTTTTGGCTGCATTTGCAATCTCGCAGAGAAATCTGTTCTTTCCAAAGTCTATGACTTACAGAACACCCCAAAAACCAAGAGAGCAAAGGAAACTTGCTTGTTATTCCCTGAATGTACTATACACACACCACTCTGTCAAGAGGCTTGTAATTTTTTGGCATTCCTTTACTTACTCCCATGCTCTTCATCTACTGAATGATTAGGGAACAAGCTACAAACGGGCTGTATCACCTAACAGATCAGAGCCTGATGGAGACATACAAAACCTCAATTTGCTCAGGACCTTGCCAGTAAATCCAAACAAGTCCCTACACTTCAGAGAATGCTCATAATCCTCCCTTACTTTGTCTGTTTTACAGCTTTCGGAAGGGACAGTGCCTTGGGCAATGTGTAGCTGTGCCTGGATGGCACGAACTGCAGCACACAGAAGAACATGAACTAGCTAATAATGCAGCCCAGCTACACTGTAATGAAGCTGCTGTTCACAGCTCCACCTCCTCCTTTCTGTGCTATACTGTTTCTAGTGTCCAAGCTAGGAGGTTTAGGCTTACTTACCCAAGAATCCCTAGCCATTACATTTAACATTGTGGAAAATTGCTTTTGGATTTCTAGACCTCATTATAATCAAAAATAACAGAAGAACAGATCACACTGAAAACTGGTAGTTTTTTCAGAGCAGGACAGAGCACAGCTTAGTCAAATGTCCTGCTCTTATCTACCCAGGAAACACTCAGGCAGTGTATATGTGCTTTGTTGATTCCACCCAGCAAGTCCAGCAGCTGCCTCAGTTTATGGCTCTGCCTCACCTGCTTTGAGGGACCAGCAGCGAGTCCTACTCGAGATCAAAGGACAACACAGCACAAACCCATGGGGAGGTCTCCACTACACCGAACACTTCCCACAGACAAGGCTCCTTCAACGTGTCAGCATTAACACAATGGGAAAGAACTGCTTTTATCAGTATGAGAGGAAATCTAACAGGCAGTTTGGATGTGTTTAGTGTATTTGTTTGAAATTTCTTTACCTTAATTCAACTTTAGATTTTTAAAGGCAGTCCAAACATACATCTGCCTTGAAATCCTTATTCAGGAGATATACAACTCATAGAAGAACATGAGTATACTGTGCATATGGAATCTGATTAAAAAGCAGAAACATTTGTTTTATAACCATATAACTTAATATCCCATGGTTTTGGCTGGTATATTACTCAGCTGAAATACTGAGACAGTTTGGAGAAATGCTGATTCTGATGAAGGCTCAAAGCACCTCCCGTATTCATAAAGGAGCCATTTCACAAATGGCATCATATTCCTTAACATGTTTATCCTGAAGAGCATTCAAGTCCTAATTAGGAACAGAGCCACACTCTGCTAAAACTGAGAAAAAGTATATTTAGACATCATCTATCCCCAGTGATCTTGCAGGAAGACACGTAGCATATGGCACATGAGAAAATCAGAAAAGGGGAGGGGGCAGAAAACAGAAAGAGACCGACTGTTAAAAATACTTCATATGAATACTTTCATGGAAAAAAACCTTAAAAACAGGAAAAAACACAAACACCATCAAAACACTTTATCAAAAGCTCAGCATTTCATAGAAAGATGTAGGGATGTGTGGGCATTTTAAACTAAAACGACATTGACATTTTTATGTCAATTGCTTTGCCCTCTATCTTTGTATTTATATGATTAGACACATCTTAGCTCTATTTAGTACCTTAAACTATTAATTATTTTCTCTAAAATTTAACACCACTACTGAAATTCAACATTTCAACACACACACACCCACACACACCCAGTGGTATTTCAGAATTCTCATTTTGTGAGTATTTCCCAAAAGACCATTTTGGTTTGTTGGGGATTTTTTTTTTTTATTTCAGATAAGAAAACACTGACTTCCTGTTTCTATGCCAGAAATTTCAAAAACACAAAACATGAACAAACTGCAGTGTTGCCACAAGCCAAGGATTCCTACTGCAAGCTAGTGACCTTTTAGAGGTAACTGAGAATTTCCATGAGCTCACTTCAGGCGGAATTGCGAAGGGATGTCAACCTACCTCTCACTATTTTGCTGCCAAGTCCCATAACATCCAGTGGTTTTCATAAATCCCACATCCTGATGTTAGTATCAGAGTTATATAAGAACTCATTTTGTTCTGAACACAGACTTCAGTCTTGCAAGAAAACCTTGGATATATTACCATAGTTCACTCTAAAAGCTATAAAATCGGAACACAAAACCAAAGAACAACCACAAACATCACAAACTTTTCATCTCCTAACCCAGGAAAAGGTCAAGTGGAAAAACAGAATTCAGGAGGTGCTGCTGCACAGGTTCGAAATCTTCTCTTTGGTGAGAGAAAGAAGGCTGCTAGCACAGTTTCCTATACTCTGTCTAGGGTCATGCCCAAAAAAGCAGGTGGAATGCATTGGTTTTGTAACGCGCTGTCCTGTCACTGGATGGTAACAGCCCTTGGCCCTGTACAGAAACACTCAAGCAATGCTGAGACACCCAAGCAGCCCACAAAACCACTTAGTGCAGGTCATGGAAGTTGCCTCCTGGCCTGCCACAGACCCCATGGCAGGCGACTAAGTCAGTTTCCCAAGGAGTAAGTTGATCCACAAAGAATTCTTATGTCCCATGATTCATGCTGGAAATGACTTGGCCAAGTCTTGAGATTGGCTTATCTCATTGCATCGCCCCTCAGCCTTGGTGTATGCAAAGCAGAGGGAAGGTGGATGAGGAGTCAACAGTGGAGAAGCAGCAAGGAGGCTCCCTGACACAAGACCCAGCACAGCTACAGCAAGCAAGGCTGTGGAGAGCCTTCACCCCTATTTGGGACACTGGCCACGATTAACACCTGGTCTGACTCAAGTTGCAGAGCCCCATCTATGAACATGAGCTGGTCACAAGCTCTCTGTGAGGCTAGAAACCAAAATCATCAGCCTTTGGTATCTAATCACTGCCTGTCATCTGATATCTGTGGTGAAGGAAGCTGTGAAAATGAACGTGGTAGTGGCCTCCAATAAATTTCTCCACATAAACTGCAAACCACGTGCAGCTACCAAGGAAGTAAACACAGAACTGAAGTCAGGCACAGGCTCTGTGACACACAGTCAGGCTGTAAAGCTGAGGGAGCTGCTGTGCAACTGCAGAGAGCAGCAGCGAGGGCCAGGCCACACACACGGGCAGCCCCCTCATCAAGTGCAACAGCAGAATGAGCAGGGAGCCACCAACATGTCCTGACAGCACAAGACCCTTGAGATGCTTCTGCCTCCCATTCTGTCCCAGTGGGGCAGACAGGACTTAATTTACATAATTCTTTTTGATTTTCAGAGAGTTGGTTATAACCTCATCTCAGTAAACAAGGCTGCAGTGGCCCTGGTGGCAGGATAGCAGCCAGGTCTGCTCTCAGAATAATGCCACCATCCTTGGCTGCTTCCATCCCAAAAATGGTGGGGCACATGACTTCAGGTAATGGACATCCTCCCCACACACCCCTGTGTATTCCAAGCAGCCACTTCCAGATGAGGAGCCACCACCCACAAGGAAACACCAGCTGTGCACACACATGGCCACTGTGGGGACATCTTCATCAACAGATGTCATTCACCTACAGGGGAATCACTTCCATGAAGGGAAAAAAACAAAGACTCGGGTGACCAAGCAGCAGAAGCTACTTCTGAATTTGCTCTCACTCTTTTGGCCCTCCCTTGCCAGTTTGACAGGTCTTTCAGAAACGTGCAATGACCACTTTGAATCTGCCAGCCTGGGTGCCCACCCTCCCCTTGTTGTTTATCTACATCTCACTACGGCAACTCATTCAGCAAGCTGTTACACTAAGCATAAAAACAAGCAAATTATACAGCAGAGAAAATGCCAAGCTCATCTTGCACTGCCAGCTCCATTTGGGGGAGAAAAAAGTGATGAAGTCTGCATGCATATAATCACAATAATTAGACACTTGTAACCAGCTGAATATCAGCATGCACGCTGAAATTAAAATTGCCCAGTTTGAAAAACTAAGAGGGCAGGATCTGTGCAGTCCTATCGTGTAGAAGAGGGAGGAAGTATCTTTTTGGCTAATTCAGCTCCTTCTCAACAAAAACCATACAGCATTTACCATTTATCACTCACTACAGAAGGCTTGTTGAATTTGTTGTACATTAACATGCTCATCATAAATAATTTTTTTAAGTCGAGGAATTTAAAACTTGGCTGTGAGTGGCCAGACCTACATTTGAACATTTTAATAGTGCTGTGTAGTTTCTGGTTGGGTTTTTTAACATTTGATTCTCCTGCTAGCATTAAAAATACCTCATTTCTTAGCCCACTGTCAGTGGTAGTCTTTTTTAAACACATATTGTGTAGCTACTCACTGAGAAAGCCACTTCACAAAAGTCTTTTTGAGTTTAAATGAAAGCTCTACTAATTCCTTAGTGTTTGTTTTAAGAGTTCTCAGAATTAATAGGTCAACAAGCATGTAAATCCAGCATGGAATCAATCTTCAATATTGGTACTTGTCATGTAAGATAATCCCTTTAAAACCAGCCTGCTCATCCTGGAGACAATACTGCTAACTTCAAACATCAAAGTAACTCCCAGTCAAAGGATTTGATAAAGTTCAAAACTGTCAACCCAAGCTTTTTCAAAATTTCCATCTTTCATTGTATTTTCAAACTGCATGTCTTAATCTTCCCTTTTACCCACTAAAGCAATGACTTAATTTTAAGAATATTGCTTACTTGCTGCAAAGACAAAATAGTAGACAAAAAATTGTTCTGTTTAGGACAAGGCAGTCACTAATTTTCTGGGGACATGTCAGCCAAGTTTTCCTGCAGTAGGAACTAGAAGTAAAGCTAAGAGTAATCTCTATTCACATTTTTTTAATTTAAAAAAATCTTTTTTTCACTTTTTGTTTTGGTACATTATTTTTTTTCCATCTCACATATCACAATGTCTTAATTGTACACATTTTTAAACCTCATTTTAATGACGACAAATGTCATTAATTTTACAAAACCTATAGGGAGCCCACTTCTCCATTCACTGAGATTTTGCACAATATCAGTTTGAAATAATTTATTTCCTACTCAATTCTGTAATAGCAAAAGTATTTCCTACTGAATTCTGTAATAGCGAATCAGCGAATAATGATAATAGATTATGGGGATATAATTTTATTTTGGAACTGTGTATTTCACATTGTCATACTTCACTGGGTAAACACAGAACAAATTAAGTCTTCGTGAAGGAGACTGAAAAAATGCAGGGATTCTGTTGCATGAGTAGCACAGGGTTTAAAAGTAATAAGATATGACTGGAATTACTCTAGTTGTTCTTGCTCTATTGTAATCAACTCAAGTACATAACTGGTGTAACAAGAAACAAAAACCTACCATGAGAATAAGAGAATCACAACATTTTTAGAATGTAATTAGTGCCTTGTTTGATGAAGCAAAATGAAAATGATAACTCATTATTACCTCTGATAGGTATTAATCATTTTATCCTCTGATGACTTTTCTCCATACTCCTATAAAGTTCAGCATTGATAAGACGGAGATAAAACAAAAAGCTCTTCACATGTTAGATCATTTTGAGATATGTTTGGGGTAGGACAATGTGGCTTCTTCCAAACATTTACCATTTCAATTTCTTTCAAAAAGGGGGGAATTTTCCTAACGTATTTTAAAGAAATTTCTCCCACAGCCAAAATTTTATTCTCAAGAAGTTCTTGATAGAGATCTTTGTTCAGATACTGTTTTGTATTCTTCTAGAAGTCATTAACTTCACATGTTATTACACTGTTTCTATGAGAAATTGCAAACAGTCAGTTTGTGTGCAGATTCTCTCTTACTGTGTGGAAAGAGTACTTCCATGTACAGAGATGATAAATCAAGCTGAAATACTCAAAATACAATTGCAAACAATAATTATTAGGAATTGTTTAATAAATTCTGGGGCTCTTCCATTTGCTGAAAAGCAAGAAGTAAAGCAAATAATTCCCTGGCTAAGAAACTGGAGTACCTTGTGCATTTGCTAACAGACAGGTCTGCAGTTCTTCTTGTTAGGATTCACGTAGCGCATCTAAAGGGTTGGCCACCAAAAAAGATATATACAGGAGATCCATCTGTTCAGGAGATCCTAACCAATTCACTGAGGGGTAAAGGCAACTGATTTTGAAATTGAAGAGGTTAATCTAAGACAGCTGTTGACAGTCTTCATCCTTGGCCAGCCAAGAAATGGGTGACCATGGACGGGCGTGTATGTCACGAGCAGTTGCTTTACCGAAGGATGCAAGATCCAATGCCTCAAGCACACGTCATGGGCAGGATAAAGCCATTAGGAGCCAGTTACCTTTCCCACCCTGCAGCCCTTCCCCATCAGGCTGTTCTTCCTGCTGCACACATCTAAGATAGCAGCTCTCACCAAGGTTTGTGACAGCTTCCCCTCTTCATGCAGCTTGTTTACGCAATGAGATGCTAACATGTCAGTAAAAAACAGGGCAAAGCCAATGGCTACACACATGCAGCAAACAAAAACTTCATGCTAGTGAAGCAGCTATGTGACACACAGGCATTTAGGGTGCAACACAGCTCCATCAGACCTACTGCTCAGACATCCAGCAAACGGGATAATGACAGACATCACAGATGCTCTAGGTTTGCCAACAGCTTCAGTGGCCCTGTGAAACTACTCCAGGCATGAACGTTCAAAAGAAACTATAAAATATCCATCAGTATACCCCAGGCTGGGACAGTTAGTTCTTTCTTTCCTGAGAGTTTCTTTTCCAGGCTTGTCAAAGGCACCTCAAGCTGTCTGACCCCTGCCAGAGTGTAAAGCTAACAGGCAAAGTCCTCTGGAGTTTGTCACTTTAGAAATCACCTGGGGAAACCCCAGGCCAACCCACTTTTCTATGGGTTTATGTTATGCCTCAGAAACAGCTTTGCTGAGACAAAGCAGTTTGGTGCAACTTCACAGCTCTGAAAACCACCAAAATCCTCTGAAACAGTCAGAAACACCCACCTTCACCCCCTTATTATATATTGCTTTTTATCACCATCAACAGCCCAGAATAGAGAAGAACACAATTAAGTAAAATTTAGGCAGTGTTTGATGCTTTCTAGAATCAAGCAATCCATGGAGGAATCCCACTGCCAGATCACCTGACACACCTTTATTAGCCATTCAAAAGTAACTAAACAGACATGTCCAAACATTTCTATCACTTCAGAGAACAAAAGGCTTCTTTCCAACCTTCTTCCTTGCCCTGGAAAAAGTTTGCTTAATGACAGATTATCAATTATTAACTAAGACTTAACACTGATAATGTTCAGATAATAACTGCCTAGGAAGAAAAAAATTACCCCAAGCAAACATTACTTGCAAAGACATCAAGAATAAACCTGAAACAAATCATACAGCACAACTAAGTCTCTACCCATAGAGACTTTTTCAATTAAAAAAATATCAAGGAAAAGACCCTGTAAATTCTTTAACTCTTGCCTGAAAAGCCCCTTGAACACATAACCCTATGCTAAAACACAGATACTGCTTGAATAGCTGGATTTCAGCATGTGCTAACCTACTTTGCTGAAATAGTGCCCAGGTAACTTATAAAAAATTTATACTGTATTATATAAGCAACTGTCTAACATAAAAGTTATGTACTTCACTAGACACCCAGGTTTCCTGTGTTTAGACCTAAAAGAGATTCCTGCATCTGTTTGAGAAACATTAGCATACATTGAACTTGCCAGTGATTTACAAAGTCTGCAAGTTATTTGCATCCCATGTGGTCACATACTTTTAGTCTGAGATTTAAGGAAAAGAAACAAGGAGAGCCGTGTAGCACAATGTAAACTTGTTCAGGAACTTTCTCCTTTATCAGTATAGAAAACAGTCAAAAACAACCTTCAAAGAAATGGAAGAGGTCAACTAAAGGCTATTTTACCATTGGCTGGGGTAATAGGCAACAGGCCTGAACACCAAAGAAATGTCTTAAAAGTCCCATCCAATTTTTTATTCAGCCAGTTCACCTGGTTTTCAAGCTCCCATAAATCATTCCTCAACACTACTGCTTGCTTAAAAAACCCCAGAAATTAAAAGTTAACCTAGGCCATGTGGGAAAGTGTACCATCAGTCAGTGAAAAAACACTTTGATCCAAAGCCACCATTCCCAAGAAAAGCCTGCAACACTTGGCAGCAATGCAAAATTAGACTTATGCTTTGAATGCTGAGTCTGAAAAAGCAGAAATCTTGCCTCAAAATAGCAATTAAAGAGCAGAAAAACAAGCTTAAGAATTACTGATTTAATGACTAATTTCTATTGAAATAAACTACTATTCCAATAAACTCACAATGTACTTAGCCACATATTTCCTCATTATTTTTAACCTACCAGCATGGTTACTTCACGAGCTCTAACAGCTTGCCAGCAAGTGTACAAAACTGTAATATGGGGAGGCAAGCAGCGTGATTTCCACCCAGTCCTGTGCAGCCAGGGAGATTATGTAGTTCTTGCTACTCACCACCTGCTTTAAAAAGAAGTATGCTTCTTGATTATCTTTTTTTGCACTGCATTACCTGGTTTAGCTCCTCCCTGTTGAACTCCTCCCTGTAAAACCTCTCTAATAAAGGTCTTTTGTAATAAATACAAAAGACTATGGCCACTCCACAAAATATGTCCACACAAAGTCAGGCAGTTCACCTCAGGTCGAATGACTGGCAGGAAAGAAGATACACTATCCAAACCTGAACAAATAAAAGTCAATCATCATTTCTTCTTCTGGATTCAACATGAAACCTTGCTGGAGGTAGGGCCATCCTCAGCAAATGCAGCTGTCACTTAGATGTACTTAAAAGGGCTTATTTTACTCTGAGGGATTCAAATGCAAGTCATTTGCTCTTATTACTACAGTGAGCAATTTGCTAGGAACTAGAAGCACGGGAGACATTTATAATAAAATCAACTTGACTGAAATTCTATTTGGTGTGCTTCTTTTGGCACTCTGGCTACTTGGTTGTGCAAATTAAAGATTTAAAAAATATAGCACATTTAAGAAAAACTTACATTAAGAGTCTAGAATGGCTATACAGGAACATGTAAGAGACACACACTTGCCAAAATAAACTGTAACAATTGTACACCGAAGCTCTACACAGCAGCTCCCAATTTTACTTAGGTTTGTACTGTGTATTCTATATAGGCACATGCAATAGGATTTTGCTGTTTGTTAGCCTACATCTGCACCAGTTTCTCCCTCCAAAACAACGTTAAAACAGGGGTCCAGATAGAAGAATGCCTTTGCCCAGTGAAACATCCAGGAGCTGCAGAAATGAGAAGCCTGCTGTCCCAACAGCCAATCCTTCCCCTGCCAACTCTCCATCTCTTCCTTACACCCCAAAGCCTGCCAGGCTGAAAATGTTCTCAGCCCTACCCTGTTTCACTCTGTTCTTGCAGCTTTCAAATAGCAGACACTGGGTGCTACTGTAAAGGGTATGAAAAATAGCAATAACAGGAAGCAGGATAGAAAGGAAAAAAAAAAAAATACTTTTTCTTAGTATTGGAGTTTTTTGAACTGAATTAAAACATATAAATCAGATCTTCACTAAGAGAGCCACCAAAAACTTCTCTCTAATATACATCCTGTTATAAAAAGGAAAACGGGCTTTAAGGAACAAAGTAATTCAGAAAATACTCATAGTTACATAATACTTACCCATATCAGTGCTTTTATCACCACATATTCAGTAACCTAAACTTACAAGAAATAAACATTAAAAAAACCTGTTGGATAGCCAACATATGACCTTCTTCCTCCACAGAAATCACAAAAACTGCTAATTCATGAATTCAGCCAAGTCCACGAGTGCAGTAGCAGAACATCTCGTTAATTCAAAAACCAGGCATTTCCCTGCTGGCACATCAGCTTTAGGAGGAAGGTGAGGCTGCTGGAAGATGGTGCAAACCTGTGATCTGCTGCAGATCGACACCTATAAGCTGTGTGGCTCTAAGAACTTTGGGTATAAACCTTTATTGCAGATCAAACATGTTCAGGGTAGCTACATTAGAAAGACTACACCTTAAAAGAAGAAAAAGTAAGGGGAAACATCCACAATCGCTGTGGATTCTTGCTGGGGTTTAACTACTGATGGCAATTAATTTAATTGAAACTAATATCATTTAATTACTAAGCACTATAATCATAGAATCATGTACATTGGAAAAGACCTTTCAGATCATCCAGTCCAACCATCAACCCAGCACTGCCAAGTTCACCACTAAATCAAGTCCCGAAGTGTCATATCCACATCTCTCTTAAAGAGCTCCAGGGATGGTGACTCTGCCACTTCCCTGGGCAGCCCATTCCAACACCTGACCGGTTTTTTAGTGAAGAATTTTTTCCCAATATTCAAAGCAAAGCTCCCCTGACACAATTTGAGGTCATTTTCTCCTGTCCCATCGCTTGTTACTTGGGAGAAGAGACTGACTCCCATCTTGCCACAACTTCATTTCAGGTTGCAATAGAGAGTGATGAGATCCCTGCTAAGCCTTGTCTTCTCCAGGATAAACAGCCCCAGCTGCTCCTCATCAGATCTGTGCTCCTTTCCCATCTCTGTTGCCCTTCTCTGGACATGCTCCAGCATTTCAGTGTCCTTCTTGTGTTCAGTTTTGGGCCCTTTACCACAGCATTTGAGGTGTGGGCTCACCAGTGCCAAGTACAGGGGGATGATCACTGCCCCAGTCCTGCAAATTGTGAGAGAGATAGTTTGCCAAGGAAGGCTGGATGATAACATAATCACCTCCCTGGGTTTAAGAGCAGCCTTGTTCTTTGATGTACAAGAAAAGTGACTCATTCATTTACAAAATATTCTTTCCTCGCAGTGAAGTCAAAATGATACAATAATGTTCATGAGGAACTTCCTTCATAAATAGAATAGAAATTAATAGAAAGGTTTATATCTTTATCCCAAAGGGTAGGAGAAAAGTCACCAGCATAGTTAATTACAAAAGGAAAGAAGTACTTCAGGGTAACCACACATTTGGAATGAATGCTGTTTCAGGGCCAAGGAATAGGAATTATCTAACACACATGGACATCAACCACTGCACAAGCCTGACACTTCAAAGAAAACTTGTCTGTCAAGAAAAGCCTTGAATAGGCTCTGAAAACTTAAGCAACAAAATCACTTTATTTTCTCAGCAAATGGCACATATTTTCAAAAAGAATAAAAAAATCCCAAACCAAACACCCCACAACCACAAACCTTGAACCAAAAATCCAACAATATTTAATACAGCATCACTCATTGACACTCTAATGTATCAATCAACATTTTATAGAACAATTCTTAAAGCCAATATTTAGTTGATGAAACATGGAATAATATTGAAAAGAATAAGATCAATGTGTCTTTACAAACAGACCATGAAAATCCGCTTGTAGATAGGGTCAGGAACTTATAGATAGGGAAGTAACTGAAGAAACTATCAGTTCCAGAAAATGTTACTAATTGACAGACTGCTCCTCAGCCAAGGCCATGTAAAATTCCTGAACTTAGAGAAAACACCAAAGGCTTACTAGAATTATGAACATTTTTTTTCTTTCTCTTATATAACAAAAGGGGGGTACATATTAGAGGGGGGCACAGAGTAGGTGATTCAGGAAGTCTGTATCTTCTGAGCACCTCAGTCAGTGTGGAAAGGAAGAGAGTGATGCAGCTGGGAACTTAGGTTAGAAAGGGGGCATCCCCCAGTAATTTGAGACATGCCAGGGTAATGACCTCTCCCTTTACTCAAATAAAGTTACTGGACTCCTCTGTCTTCTTTCTGGATATAAACCTCTAGCATTGTGAATTTTTCCACACAATATCTTCTCTTTGTATCTTACAAATAATTTGATCACATCCTTCTCGCTTATCTTTTATTGCTGGCTGCCTATTTTATTTGAATTTTGTCAAATTAATGTGAATCCTACTTTGAATTCCAATAAATTCTTTAATTGTGACTTATAGAAACACTTTACTCCAATTAAAATTTTACATTTTTATGCTACACTAACACTTAAAGTCACTATCATTATCTCTTCTGTATGGCATAATTTCATTGAAACTTTGACAAAAGATTTCCATTATCAAAAAAAAGGTCATGTGACATTTAAAAGCCCTAAAGTAATGGCTAATAATGTAGCAATAACTATGAAAAAGACAGTACAGCACATAACATAGATGTCTTTCCCATATAGCTCAGAAATACTCCACTGAATTTAAGTTTGGCTTTTTAAGGAATGCTAAGTGTCACTGGATTTATTATGTATAAACGAGGAGAGGCTGCTTCTCAAAACGAACAACTTGATGTCAGATTTCTGAATGAACTGTTAAAGACAAGAAAAATAGATGTAGATGTTGAAGTAGATGTTGAATGGCAGTACTCTAAGTAGTAAACCTCATGATGAGGAACTTTCACAGCAAACCACCCAAAGCTCATTTCTCTGCCATTCACAGCCTTCAGCTTGTACCAATGAATAGTAGAGGCACCAGAGATTTTGCTGGAGAGATAACAGGCAGTAAGGGTTTGGAGTTTTACATAGCACATCTTCACAAGGTTTATTTTACTCTTTCAGAAAACATGAGTGGAGGAGTTCATAAGTAAATTTCAGCTCTGTATGGAATGCTTATCTTGGGTTTGTTCAGAGAGGTATTCAAAGACTGCTGAAGCCTGTAAAATGCCTGATGGCCACCGCAGAGGCCAGCCTTTCCCCACTGAACTCAGTAAGGGTGTTTGTTGGGATGGGGCACGAGAGCTGAGCTAAACAGAACAGAGAATGCATTTAGACCAGCTCAAAGGAAATCTCCAACTCCCAGGCAGCAGGGAAGGGGCAAAGCACAGAGCAGCAGAGTCTGGCAGGTCCAAAGAGGCTGCCTGCAAGGCACAGCCCTTGCTGCCCAGCCTCCTCTGATCCAGAGGGGCAGCAAGAGCCAGTGCCTGCCCTGCTCCTCAGTCACTCCCAACACATTTCTGTGGTTCAGGGGCTTTCACAGGCAGGCACCCAAGCTGCTGAACCAGTGTCACCATACACACAAGGCTGGAGCTCAAACAGCAAACTTGGTAGGAACTCCTGAGCCAATTTCTCTGCATCAGCTGGAGCACAGGCCTCCATTTTTCTCTCTTTTGTGCTTCATAGCCCGGGCTCCTGGAGCTGAATTCCTAGGCTGTGCTCAATTCTTCCAGTCAATGTTTAGACTCTCAGTGAATAAAGAGAAAACAAGATTGAGGCATCAGGCCTGCTAGTGTATGAATGGAACTGGGAGGACATCCTCACCTGTGTTTTAGCTTGTGTTAAGGATGTGCAGCTTTTATGTTCTAGAACTACTCTTCCTCGCTTTTGGATTGCTTCCTTTCACATCCTTGTCTTCTGTAGCAATACTTCACTGCCATTTCCCTTGACTGAGGCATTACTGCTGCAGAAGCAACTTAATTATTATAAGAAGAATGTTCTCTTTTGTCACACAAGTTGAAGATTAACCTAAGGGAAAAAAACATTTATGTTGTAACTCATCACAGCACAAATTCTTCTATGAAGTTGTAATATTACTACTGCCTCATTTCAATAGCAAGCTTTGTTTAACCTCGGTGTATGTTTCCTTTTGCTCAAAAACAGCCTAACTGTAGTGCTGAATATAACTTTGCACCTTGTCAATGCCAAAAAAAAAAAATAAAACTATGTCATTAGTGTAAGGTTTTTGTTCTGTTGCTTTATTCCAGCTTCAAAGCAGGAGATTAAAGTTTTGGGGAGCAATACCACCAGTCACAAAATCCTCCAAAGCCCTGGATCTGTTGCTGCTGGCTCCTACTCCTATGGTATACTGAGCCTTCTGTGCTCTGGATCAAAACTTCAAACTCTTTCCTGAGCAGGCATCCAAAGAGTGTGCCTGCCTAAATGCACAAGATGTTATATTCTCAAAAAGGAGGGAAGAGGTAGCAGAATTCTAGACCCTCCAGAGAGAAGCAGCAGCACCCTCTGAGAGCCAAAGCATTTTGAGCAGGAGGTGGTTTGTAGAATTCTCACACAAGCCCTATTCCTGGAGAGCACTTGGCTGCCTTAACCTTGAACTAACTTCCATACACTTTCAACTTTTGGCTATGCACCCATGGCGGTTTTTTTTTTCTTTATAAATGCCTCTGTGTCTTAAGGAAAGTATTTATGTATGTAATGCTTTCCTCTGGAGGAAGTAACTCTAGGTTAGATAAACAATTAATGGGATGTTTTGGTTACAAGTACAGTACCAGTCATGTCAGAAAATATGATGTAACTGTTTAGTTATGCTTTCCAGATACTAAAGTACAGTATACCAGCATCTAAAAAACAACTTGAAAGCATCAGTCTACAACTATCACTTGTTGAATGAGGGGGGGAAGGTGAAGAAAAAAAAAAATCACTCTTTTTTCCCCAAATATCTTGGAACCATTTAAAGCTAGTTTGTAAGAGTCATTTTACTTCTGTGAAGATTTAAATCTCTCCCGTGCTATAGCTTTTCAGACCATCTCACAGACTCATGACCAATTTTTTAAGATCCCCAGCACAACAGGTCACAGCACACAGACAAGATGTGTTGATTTTGTGTTCTGCAAAACCACAATGCTTTGTGCCTTTACCAAGTGCTTTACAAACTGTTCAACTACTTATGGACCAAATCCTAGAAGACATTGAATTGCAGGTTTTATTTTATATAAAGCACACACACATAATTCCAAACCCAATGTATTCTTAATCCAGGTTGTCATGTGTGCACACATTTGGGACCCAAACATGTAAAAGCATGCTCTTCCATGGACATGCAGTCTTTGAAAACACAGCACTTCTCCCAGTAGCTCATCACCAGAGCCAAGGATGGGAAGTCAGCACTGCTGCTCCAGCAAAAACCACCAACCAACCTGTGAAATTGGGATAAACAGCCACAGTGGGAGAGCAGAAACTCCCTGTGTTAGGAGTGGGCACCCACACTCATTTTGTTCAAACATGTTATGTTTTCTGCATTCATCTTTACCTCTCTCCCTGCAGGGCTGAACAAGCCAGCCCTGCCATAGGATACAACCAACCTCCCATTGTCTCAAGAGCTCTGACAATTTAAGCACACTGTAAAATAATTTATGCCACAGATAGTTGTTGCCCATAAGCAATCAGCTCTTCCTACTGCTTTGGAGCTGACAGCATTTCTACTGAAGTATTCTAAGCAATTATTACAATCCAGCCTCTCAACTGAATAAATACAACTTGATTATGTTGATAATGAGAAAGTGCTGTCCTCCTTGAGAAGCCTTTCCCTCCAGAGTTCATGCAAGGTTAAAGGTGAGTTCTGGCTGAGCCCGGAGCACTGGAGCACACATGGCCAGGAGGAGGCAGGGGACCTGCAGGAAAGTGGCTGCAGCCCAGGCACTTGGAGCAGTCAGAGAGCAGCAACCCAAATCCTGGCAGCAGAGACATGCTGGCTGTTGACACCTTAGAGAGAGGCTTGCCACTCATGAGATCCATGGAAATAGGAGAGTCCTCAGTCAGCTCATCTCAGCCCTGCTTGCCACTACACACAGTTTCTTTCCTCCAGTAACTAACAGGACTCCTCTCTTCCCTCAACATCAGCCAGCATTATCAAGCAGTTATGGTTTCTGTGCCTGCAGTACTTGCCAGTAAATAGTATCCTGACAGCTGAAAGCAGTGAAAATACCTTATAAAGAAAAAAAAAAAAACCAAAAAAAAAAACACCAAAAAAACCCCACACCAAAAACAAAACAAAAAACCCAAACAAAAAAAAAAACCCCAAAAAACAACAAAAAACCAAAAAAAACCAAAAAAAACCCCAAAACAAACCAACAAGTAAAACCATGACTATTTTATGGAACCAGATAAGGAGCTCCAGATACCAGGGATTGTGACATCAGTTCGAAATGTGGAACTGCCTCAGACATCCTCCTTGGTAACTGCACACAACTCATTTATATCTGTGCCACAAGTCTCACCTATGGCACAGACACTCTCATTTCCTCATCTCGCAATGGTTTATGCAGTCCCAAGGCACAGCTGATGTTTTCCAGTCCCATCTTCTACTGTTAGCCAGGCCCTGATGCCCGAATTCTCCCCTGCCAGCACATTCCTGAGCAAGTCATTCAACCTTTGTGCCTTTGTTTACCTCCCAACAATACCCTGCACTGACTGATTTGTAAGGAAGTAGCAGCAGCCATATCACACACTGTGTGGGTGGGATTCCTCTGCTAAATGGGGCAGGGAAATCACCTACCATGCAAAGGTAAAAAGAGGTAGGTCACACTACTTTGGATAATGCCATTTTACCACAACTTAGAGCTGACACTACAAAGTTCATAAAGACATTACTTTCACTTTACAAGTTTATTGTCCAATGACTAAGGCATCTTGGAACTAGAGCAATGATATCACTTCCAGTCCTGCTGTTTTAATGTTATATAAAAATTGTCCTATTACTGGCAAAATGAAGTACAAATGAACTGCTCAGTGTGAGCCACATTTTAAATGTGAAGATGGAGATTATAAACTAAATACAAGTTTGTTTTCATTTGTTGAGTTTTACATGCATTCCAAAAGAAACATTTAACAGTGAGGCATCTGCAAAGATACAAAGTGAAAAGCTGTACAAATACACTTTTTTCCTAACCTCCCCACTCCCACCCCAGTATCTACTGATGAACAGCAGCTGCAAATAAATAAAGTAGTGATTTTCAGTACAAAGCTAAGAATGGAGAAATCTTTCCTTGAAATAGGGTTTTTCTAAGACCACTGCCAACATCCATGTTCCAAAGTGATGGAAAAGAGGGAGTTAACTGCCAAACAAAGAGTATGTTCACTTGGCTTAACATGCCAGCAAGTGAAAGGTAGAAAAT
This sequence comes from Pycnonotus jocosus, assembly GCA_013400435.1. Taxonomy (NCBI): domain Eukaryota; kingdom Metazoa; phylum Chordata; class Aves; order Passeriformes; family Pycnonotidae; genus Pycnonotus; species Pycnonotus jocosus. The sequence continues at coordinate 246,023 of VWYP01011703.1, forward strand.
TAGGAGCCAAGCCAGCAACAAGAAAACAAAGCATAAACAGGGACTTGCTTTCAGCTCAGTTCCCTGACAGCAAATACATTATTACTGTCCACCTTACTGACACTTTTTGCCCCCTTATTGGGGAAAAATTCCTCACATTTACAGACATGTTTTGATTCTTCATCCTTACGAAATTACTACTTGTTTCTTTGTTTTGAAGTTACAATCTTAGCACTCGCATTCCTCTTGGAAAATGACACCAGCTAAGAAAGCAGCAGGTCAGTTTTAAACAATAGCAGATTAAAAAAAAAAAAAAAAAGTAGGAAAGTTCATGTTCCTTTAGTGATCTGAACGTCCTGTTCTTGCTGCCTGGTGTTAATCAGCGGCACACGTCACTTCCTTGTCATCCACCCGCTGCCGCGACGTGGGCACTGTTCCTGCACCCCACTGCCAGGAGAGGTGGGACAAACCAGGAGCAGATAGGATTTGGGGGATTATTTCATCCTACTCTTACATGTACCCATGCTGGCTGGTCTCTGGGACCCAGAGTCACTGTACTAACACAGCCCACACAAACTCTTGCTCAAAACATCTTTATCCAATTGAACCAATGTAATGCGAAAACACCACACACACACATCATCATAAATTCCACAAGAGTAATTACTTGTAGAGTTACACAAGGCAGTAACTCTACAAAATGCAATCTTGTAAGAGAAATGTCAGATGGAACACCCCCATTTCGTGGGATGGCTGTCATGTGCAAGTGTCTGATATCCAGCATCAGTGTTGGCCTTCAAATCCAGTGAAAACCCATAAAATTCCTCACTAGCATAGCTTGGCCTTATAATCATGAGGCTATGAAATTGCTTTTGTACAATGACAATTTTTCTGCAAACTTGTGGAAAACAAAGCCTTAAAATCTTTATGACCTCACTGCAGCAAACTGAGAAAAATGCTATTGAAAGCAAGAGATACAGAACACAAGGTCTGCCAGAAAGGTGGCTGGTTAAACAGATATTCTTATGAATTAGAAAAGGTAAAGCCTTAGGAAACAGTTGCAACTGCATCATGTTCCTTTCAGAAAGCATCATCCAACCTTTATCCAAGTCAGATAAATGCACATTTCAATGGTAAAAATAATATTTAAACAAGCACTCTACTGCTTCTCCCTGTGCAGACAAAACAGTTGTGGGCATAAACCACACAATGTGCTCTCCTAGAAAACTTTGTTTTGCCTGTTCCTATACATGGCACACCTGGTTGCCCTCCTAGTACCTTCCTGTCCCCCTCTGGAACCCAGTGAGAGGATTTCCAAGTGTCTGTCAACACACAGTTCTTTTGGATAACTGCAATCATCCTTCCTATTTTCAACCATGCCCAAAAGGAAACAACCCACTGCTATCTCCCAGACATTACAGAGAACCTCCTCCATCTTCTAAAAGCATTTTGTTGTTGTTCCCTTTTATTATGTTTTCCCCATCTTTATTAGGTTTTCTACTCTAGGAGCATGCACTGTTTCAAGACCTACCTATAACTAAATGTGGAAAGAAAAATACCTCAAAACATCATGCCTCAACAAGCTGCAAACCCTTCAGTTCCAGAGAGCCTTTATCAGATGTAAACAACAGCTACCACACCTAAAGAGAAACAAACATTTCAGCTGCATGTTTCCCCACCATGTCCACTGTGGCAAATCAGTATGATGCTTTCCTGGGCAGCGCCTGGGAAAGTAGAGGAAGCCTGCAGCACACTCCATGAGTCACAGAGTCCAGCTGCAAACTTCAGATTTTGGGATACGCACCACCTTATCACGATAGTGTTTGATGGGTCATCATTAAGTCAGCTTCCTTGCCTACACAAAGCAGGGAGCATTCATTACCAGTTTTCTACAGCCAAAGAGAATCTGCTTCTGCTGATTTCATCAGCCATGAAATAATAGCTAATCTTTCATGTGATACACTTCGAGGCTGAAGAGGCATGACATGCTTAGCTGTAAGGATAAAAATACATAATTAAATGTAATCACAAGTCCCAAGGTAAAAAAAAAAAAAAAAAATTGGATGCTTCAACAGCTTCATCTTATTTCCTAGAAAACACCATACTATGAATACTAAACAAGGACCTATCTAACTGTTAATTTTTTTCATTATATATCCACTGAGCTAAGCAACGCAATTTACATTTTTTATCACTAAATTTTTTTTAAAAAATAAGGAGAAAAAAAGGAGGAGGGATGAACAATATTTATTATACTGGGAAGAAATGTCATATGCTCTACAGTATTTGGAAGCTACTACTTCAATTCATGATACAGGAAACATGCAAAGGGGACATTGGCCTAGCTCTGTTCAGTTCTGAAATCCCCATACTTCTGCAACTGCTGGTTAGTGAACATCCTTCCCCCACCCCTGCAGTGGCATTCCTGCCTGATGTGGTCATCCAGAAATATACTGACAAGTCACCATTGTCAACTGACAGTGCAGCCAGTGCCAAAATCAAGCACATATATCCCCTCACAATATTTTCTATAGGGGACATACACTGTAGCACAAATTTAGAATGATACCTTCGGGAAGCAACATGGAATGATAGACAAAAGACAACTTCTAGGAGGACTTGAGCAGCTTCAAAGATAGAGAATGACACTTACCAATACAGCACATTTAAATCCCACTGACAGGTTTTTATTCTAACAATTATAAATGGAGTATTCATTGTCCATGCAGACATTATATTGCCCTGTCTGGGTTCATGCCAAAACTGGAGCAATAAAACAAATGAACTGTCAAGGCAAAACTTTCCAAGAGAAGTTTAAAGTCCCTGCACTTGGCACTGTAAGACTTTTTTTTTCCTTCTCACTTAGTGTATATTGAAATTCTGAACCTTTGTAGTATTCCCTTTTTTAATTTCCTCCCAACCAACCTCACCCCTTCCAAATCATGTTCCTCAGGAGCATGGCAGCAGAGGATATTCATACTGCTTAGGTGTAGAAAAGTAATTAATTCTTTGAATTCAGGGCTAAATAACAATCAACAGAAAGATACAGCAGTCTCCACAAAGAGGTTCAGAGGAAGAGTTTAACCTGGATTCTCTTAATTACTGTCTGGAGAAGGCCCTGAATCTATACACTGATAACAGAAGGAGCCTCACTGACCAAAATTGAGTGGCTTCACTTACCCATCCTGCTCTAGCCTTCTATAACAAACACATTCATTTTCTTACCCGGTTTTTAATTATCCCAGTCATATAAACATTGTCAGAAATATGTACAAGTTTTCTAAAATATCTCAGAAGTAACAATAAACAAATCACTGGCAATAAAAAGTGTTGGTTTGCAAGAGTTGATTCCACTTTGTTGGCTACAAAATGACCACTACAAGCAATCTTTCGTGCTACTTCCATACAATGCTACACAATAAAAATAATTTAGAAAATTCTGTTTCCCTACAGAGTCTTTCATTTTGTTGATCCTCACAAAGAATGCGAATGAATGGAATTTCTTCTCTAATTTTCCATGAGTTACCAGTTATAAAGCAGGTTTTCAGGGGTGTTATTTGAAGATATGCTTATAAATGCATCCATGAAACAAGCTGGATTTTTAGAAGGTCAAGACAAATTAGCTGCAGAATTCCTTTCACTTTACCAGAAAATTCTACCCTTACCTTTAAAAAAATTAAAGCAGCAAGAAATATGTGGAATTGTTATCAAAAGTCTATCCACACAAGTTGCCACATCTAGTTAATATCTCTGCTTAATCAGTGGCTCTTTGTTTTCTACAGGAAACACTTTAACAGAAAAAGTGAGCCTCTCTGTTTGCTCCACTAGGATACAGAGCAAACTTAATGCATTTATCTCTCAAAAATAGTATGTGAAAAATTAGAAAAAGCATGACTTAGCCAGCATTCAGCAAGGTGAAGTGACAAACAAGAAAACATTTTAAGGTCTTCCTGTGGGGTGAACATTGATAAATTAATGGACCATAGGACATTAAACCATTTATTCAGCATTCATTCATTCCTTAATACATCTTTTTAAGGACACAGATGCCTCTTCCTGACAGTTTTCCTCCTTTGAGATATTCCAGATTTAAAACAAAATGGGAGGCATGTGCTTCCTTTCTAAGTCAGGTTTAAAAACAGCACCTTTGTATACAACTTTAAAAGATTAACTTTTCCATCACAAAGAACAAGATGTGGCCAGTAATGTTAGTGGAACTGCACAGCACCTGACACTAGAGCAGACACGAGGCCCACCACCACTGCATACATGCTCTCTTATTTGGTTGGTTTGGCTTTTTTTTAAGCTTAGCATTGTGTGACAGCCTCAATCCATGTTTTCATTTCCACTCCTGTGCCAATAAATCCCAACTTGATCAGGCCACATTAGGCCTGGCTGTAACGGAGCCGCTGGACACTCAGTGTTTCTGCTGGAATTTTTAGCAACCCCCCTGTTGTTGTCCCTGTTGTTTGCTGTGATGAGCAACACTTCTGTTTCTCCCCCATGCCTGCCAGGTTGGCCTCTTGCCCCCACATTAATCTGCAGTCCTGGTGTGTGACAGCACAAGGCAGGCTTAGCTAAGCTGCCTCCAGTTCTGCTTTTGTGCTGCAACTCACCTGGCAGCCCTTTCCCTGGGGACCGGGGAGCATCCTGGTGCTCTGCAGCTCCAGCACATCCCTTCAGAGAGCAGCACTGCAGAGCAGGGGCAGGACACAAGAGCCATGCAGCAGTAGTCAAGGACAGAAGGAGGAAGTTTTCTGGTTTCATTTTTACCTTCCACATCACCCACGGAATCAAAGCAGTGAAAATAAAAGCCACTGTCTCTTGTCCTGCCATAACCACAAAGAGGCAGGTACACATGCAGTCACGCTGAGGGGACATACCTCAGGAATCATTCCTGTGGAGTTGATTTGCTCAGGTATGGTTACACTCACATATGAAAGAAAGGGAGGAAAGAAAAGAAGGATGAAAGAAAGTTTGCCATTATTCCAGTTTGGAACTGGCTACCGTTTCTACCAAACTGCATCAAGCACGACTTGCAGCTTGCACTTCTTAAAAACAGTGCAAGATAGACAAGAAATACTGAGAAAGACAACAAATGCTTTTTTCTCACAGTTAAAATGGCATCTAAAGATCAAATCACCCTAGGAGGCTTCAAGAGAAGGAATGTACAGGCCATTCCAAATCTACTCTCAGAAAGTCATTCTCCAAAACAAAGGAAGGCGAACAAGCAACAGCTTCTCCACTGGACTGCAGTCCTGCTAAGGCAAAGGCCAGGAAAGAATAGCCAAGAATCCTTCATGCAAATATCTGCATGCACTTTTTTCAGCAAAGGTTTAAAGGGCTCAGGTGGTTTTGAAGGATTTTGAGGTTTTTCAATATCTGGTGATTCTAATCCAAATCCTCTGGCAAGTGGGATGAGGTACTAGAACATTGTTTGCTGAGACATCATATTTGAGACATAAGTAAAATTGCTGAGAAAGAAAATGACATCTGGCACTTGGGTGCAAAGGAAAAGCAAACAAAAAGTCCTAGCAGCCTATTAATACAGTGTTAATTTTTTTTTCTGTGACTGGGACATGTTTATAACATGTAACTTTTGTCAAGCTGCTTATTAGTACTTCCACAAGAACAAACACATATTGGAAGAGACAATCAATGGCTACATAAATGGCTTCTGTTTGCAGCACCCTGGTAGATCACATTCAGTCATAGAAAGAAGTATCTTTGCTGAGATGTTTCTCACACCCTATATGCAGAACCCTGGCCCAACACTCTCTCCATTTCTCCTCCATCACCATGATCAGCCTAAACATCATTCCTAACAGCCTGGTTCACTTNACCAACACACTCTCTCCATTTCTCCCCGATCACCACGATGAGCCTAAACATCCTTGGCAACGTGCACATTCCTAACAGCCTGGTTCACTTGGCTTAGCAGAGACAACGAGGTACTCAGACATGCTGATCATCTGAAACATCCACAGCTGGCCCTGTTCACCCAGAGAGTGGGACATTATGGTTGTGTCATGCCTACCAGCCACCTTAGGCAATAGAAAGCTCAAGGAACATTTTTTGTTGTTGATGACATCAGCCAGAGAAGCTCTTACAAGGAAAAATGCTTTGGATTCCAGACATTTTGAATTCTTCCGAGAGTAACTTTGGCCATTTTAATAGCTAGCCATTAAACTTGTCTCTTTTTTATATCACACTCAAGCAGCATCTACAAACTGTTTTAGAAGTGAGACCCACTGTCCTGCTTGAATACAGACATTGTCCCACCCCAAAAAACTTTCAACATTTAAGATCTGACATTGCAGTGCAGCAAACAGCAGTAGGAAAGAAGGGAGGGAAGACAGAAATAAATCTACATGTTTACAGAGAACTGCATCAACAGGCTAGAAAAATAATTAAAAGTTCTTGGGGGAAGGGAGAAAGACTAGGAGCTCCATGAAATAAGGCATTCGGTGGCTATATCATATTTACCATGGATTATTACCCTTCCCAGGATATTGTGTTTAAGCAAACATTCTGTGAATACAAAATAGGGTCCTATGGCTAATATAATAAAGCAGACTCACAGCTGGACTTTCAAAAACTGCCAAGATAATATTAAATCAGAGCAAAGCAAGTCACCAGTTCAGAGGCTGCTTTTTGAGAGGCCTGTTACCAGCAGTGTAACAAGAAATTCTTGTGTGAGGAGAGAAACACAAGCTTATGTTATTTCCTGCACTGTCTTCACTGCTCCTGTGATACACTCCCTGGTCACTACCTAGTTCAGCTGGCTTTTGGTGACAGATTAGACAACACTTTACTCTGTACATCCTTGATTTAAGAGCATTTGCCTCTGGTCTTTTAAATTAATTGATTTAATTTAAAGTAATTCTGATTTTTGGTCTTTGGAAGAACTGTTTCCAGAAACAAAGGGAAAACTTCTAGTATCATGGCTAAAGCAAAGCCATTGGGAGACAGGTGACAAAAGGCATTTATCTCAAAGGGAAAAGCACATCTCCTTCTTCTAGCACTTGGGACTCCAGCCATGCCTGGACTACAGAAGAGGCACCCATGCTGGCCACAGGAAGGGGACTGCTAAAGCACTTGTTGCATTTCCCAAATTCACTGCAGCAGGATAGTATCAAAGGTCTCCATTCAGGATGGTCAAGGAAAGCCTTGCAACTTGTAACTTAAGTAACCTGCTCTTGACCAAATCCACAGTCATTCAGGGTTGCTCTACAACACCTCCGAACATTTCTCCCAACAGGTTCTCTTCCTGAGAGAGGAACAGCAGCACTGGACACTTTGGAGATCACAAAGAGGTAGCAAAGGTTCCTGGCAGATGCCACAAAACATCTGCTAAATGCACTGCCACAGCCCACAGCAGGCAACCCCATAAACCATTACAGGCTTCAGGAGACAACCAGAAGCTACAATTACAGCATGCCACAGCAGCACAGATGGAGAGATAACAGCATGACCAAGTACCACACACTTGTGGAAACCCATCACAGTACGAACACCCTGCATGCCAGCAGGATACACCATTCAGGAAAAAGGATGGTTATTACCCAAGGCAGCACCAAGCCACTCTTCTATTCCCCAAACGTGAAAGCAAAGTGCAAGGAAGCAAGGTGAAAAATAATTTTGTGCAGCATGAGCCATCTAAAAGACTCAGGCATTTAGCCTAAGTTGAAGCCTAGGTGACCCCTTTGGTCCTTCTCTAGTCACAGAGTGGGGGTTCCCCTCTCTGTTCCACAGTTGTTCTTCAATTACTTAACTAGCTCAAATAACAAACTCCTTGCTTTTAGCCAGCTGAATGTGTAGCAGATTCTGTCTTGCCCAGAAGACTAGGGATGAACTGGTCTCTTGTTTAAGATGGAGATGTAAGGTTAAAACACCACCTGAAGAACCTTGGTCCAGAGCTCGCTCTCCAGTTGGTGTCACATCTCAGCAGCTTGGCAGCACGTGTGACAGACAAGCTGACCACCACATAAGAGCAGGCTGGTTACCCAGGACTTGTCACAGCTTAAGAGCAGGCATGCAGGCAAACACCAGCTGTAACAAATATGTCAGATACTGGAACTCCAGCAATTCGGGCAATTGTTTGTGTAACCCCAGCTAACATTTTTAACCTCTTTAGCTATGCCTGCTTTGATGTAGAGAGTGCTTCTAAAAGGTAAAAAGGATTTTTAAAGCAACACATCCAGGAGACAGCTGTTCAAGACCCCTATAACAAAAGGAAGAGGGTAAAAACACAGGTCCAACTTTAAAACTACACTTATAATTTGAATTTTAGCCAATACCAAGCTGTCACTGAAACTGCTGATGTGATGCAATTACCCAGGCAACAGCCCCTCTTCCCTTTCCATCCTAAATAAAATTTACATCAGACCAAACTACTCCTGCTTAAATCTAACATAATCAGTGCAGAAATCTGAGTTTAGCATAAAGATTAACCTCAGTACAGCTACTCTTATGGCTAACCACTGATGTCTATGAATTGAAACAACTCCACAGCTGTGGATGAGCTCTAGATTTATGTATCTGTATCCTTTCAAACACTCTCTGAAAGTACACACGTCCCGAGTTGCTAGTGTCACTCATTTTAACCTCAATAATCCTAACCACTATCACTGCACATGTTGTGCAGAATTTTGCCATACTGCAATTATTCCTTGGAGAGGGAAAAGAAAAAACAGCCCCAAATGAGTTCCTGGCCTCTTCAGGTTACTTTTCCCTTTGCCAGGGCCTGATCCTCACAAGCACAGCAGGACTTCTCCAGCATGGACTCACATTTCTATTTTCTTCAGCAGGCAAGGCAGACACACAGATCTTGTTGAGACTGGGGTTTACAGAATGATGCTTGGCAATTGTTTTCCTTGTCTCTGCAGCCTCTGATCTCCTAGTTTAAAAACCTTCCATTCCCTATAACCTCATTTTTAATTGCAAATTGCACAACGGTTTATTTGTGCATTCTTCATACACATAGAAAAGCCTCTGCCAAAATAAGTACTCCTAAAAAAAGCAGCTGGGTTAACTGAGGCACACTGCAAGATCTTTGAGAAATGAGGCTCATTAAGTACTTAACACTAGCGCAGTGTAAGCCCTTCATTCAAAACTCAGAGCACAGATTTCCATTACTGACTGAAATAAAAGATCCAAGAGACAGGAAAGGGGAGGGAGGAAATGCATTTGAGCGTTTCCATCTGCTTTTTCCTTCTTGGCACCATGAAGCCCGCTAGCTATAGCTAACAAGCTATTACACCACACTTTGATTTGATACCTGGCTTCTGTCTGCACTAACAGGTATAACTGCCCTGAAGCAGCCCGAGTCTGCTCAGCTCACTCACTGCCTGTCACTCCACTCATCACAGCAGCTCACTCAGGAAAACACAGCAGACCAGGGTAATGGGCAGTTGATCTCTACCTGGAAAGCCTTTTCATCTCCTCTTCTCCAGTGAAACATGAAAACCCACCACAAAGAGCTCAGTGTCTCGCCTACAGCTAGCATAATAAATGATAAAGGAAATTCCAGGGTAGAGAGAAGGTTTAAAGTGATTGCTATGGGTTTGTTCCTTCAAAACATCCATAGATTGTTGCTGGTCTATTAAGGGTGGGGCATTACAAAAAAAAAATCAGCTGTGGCAGGTATTTTTTTAAACACAGGTAAGAGAAAAGCTGCAAAAGACAAGCATGCCAAAAATATTGGGTCTCTCCTCAGCAATCATACAACTCTCCACATTTCCATAAAATGCTTTATCAAAGTAAAGATCCTTTAACAAAGGGAACATAAACCTGAGTGTAATGCCTTGCTTGAAGGGACAGAGCACTCAGAAAATGAAGAGCAGAAAGGGAATAGTTCTTCAGAGAAGGAAACTTAAAAACTGTGGTATCAAGTTTTCAAGGGATCAGTGGACTTCTCTACAAAGGAAAACAAACCAAGTGAAGCATTTCCTTCACTGAAAAAATAAAACTATCACAAAGCCCAGGGAATTTGGTTTAACTCACTTAGCTTAGAAGTAAAATTCTGATAGTATGACTTCTCAAAGTTACTAGAAAATTTTTCAAACACATTTTAAACACCAATGACCACCTAAATGGAAACTAGCTAACTTCTAGAGAAAGGATTATAACACATATCCCTCTGTATAAGGGAAGTTTCCAGAGTGAGTCAAAATTTGATCCTGTCTTACATCTGGCAAGTCTTTTTGTACAATGTTTTTGTACAAGATCAAGAAGAATCAAAGTCAGTCAATTTATTCACTACACACACAGACAACTGAGAAGTGCAATGAAATTAATCACTTGAAGAGCATTCAGCGTGGTCTTTCATTGCTGTCATTTGACATGGTCATTCAACATTCTCACTCCACAGCAAAGGCCATCCTGACCACGTAAATAGTGTCTTTTCTTTCTACTGAACTACACAGGGAGGTAGTCTCTATCCTAGATCTCTTGCACTACAGGAATCAATCCCAAAATCAAAGTTGGCCTAAAAAGTATAAAGCCTCCAGCTTCTCTGGCAATTTATATAGCTCATATCCACCTTTTAACTATTAAAGAGCAAAAGCTCTTCTTTAAAAGCTGAAACATTGTTTTCAAGCTAGTTTCTTAGCAAAGATATCTGCTTTTCAGGCTCATGAATCAAAACTAGAGAAATACTTAGGGATGGTTCCCAAATCCTAACACACCTTCCTAAAGTCTATCTCAGATCCGTACACAACTCCATTAAACCAGATACTAATGTCACCAGTCAATATCCTCAAGATTTTTAGTTGCAAGGATCTGACCTACCCCCTACCAGACCCACATTTTCCTAAGCAGCATCCTTTCACATTAACAAGAACAGCTGTACTTGCATATTTGCAAGATCATTTGAAAAATTAGCAGACCTGTAATGCTGTAAATATTTTCTCATACCCTTGCATACTGTGCATTTATTAAATCTGTTAAATACTTTTTCTGCCTTTTACAATAAATCTGCCCTGCATAGGGTTTTCCTTCAGAGAAGAGCTTTACATCTCAGTTACAGGTGATATTATCTATAGTCAGACTCTGAGACAATTCCCTTCTGGTAGGTTTTCCCTTTGAGAATACATTGCAATAGTCTGCTATAATGTGCAAGCAAAATACATGTATCTCATAAAAAAATAAGCATTTTGAAAGCAGAAGGGTAGGTAATATTAGTGTAAGAGAGAAAATTTTAACTACAGATTGTTATTTATTTGTCTAAGTCAGTGGCTATGTCTGCCGCAAAGTTCCCAGAATACCAAAGCTTATTAGTGTTCAAGGACACTTGCCCTGCAAAGAAAACACTTGTCCTGGAGAGCTTGTCACATGGAATTCACTGGAAAGCACAAACTGGAAAGCATCAGAACTACACCACAATCACTTAGATAATCAGCAGACAGAGAAGATGTGGGAAGAAAACTAAATTTTTTAAAAAGCTTTCATGTGTTAAGCCCAACTCAAACTGTATTTTTGCTCAATGTGTGTTTTCCCAGCTGCAAAGGGGAGCCTTTCCAAAAGGGCACCTTTCCAAAAGGGCCTGCCTTCTTATGAAAACAGACAGCTGCTGAAACCTGACATTTTTAAATCCAGGATTCAAGACCTTATTCTCCTGTCATTAGACCATTCCCCTCACTCCATGCAAATAATCACCTTTTTAATTTGATGGGGGGGGAAAAAAGCAACATTGATTTGATTTGTCTTGGTCTGGGGATGTGGGGGGAAGACCCAAGGTACAGACTCAGCATGAATGGGTGTGAGATGATTTATGTGATGGCTGCAATAAGTGACAGCTCCACTCGATTACTGGCTGCTGCTGCCTAGAGGTTCCCATACATCTGCACCTCAGTATTTAATGCTATTAAATAATTGTACTTAACATTCACTCAGCTATCAATATACTGCTTCAAGCTGATGTTCAGATTTTTATTACCAGTAAATCTAAAGAAATGAGTGCGGCAGCAGACAAGACTGTCAATAGGACCTGAGGTAACAGATTTTCCTTCCAGCTTTCTGTCACTAGAAGCTGCCAGATCCCAACTTTGTAACACTTCCCCAAAAAAGACAGGAGCTAAAATGCAGTGCAATTGGGAGTTAATGCCCTCCTTGTATACTCTGATACAATGTTAACTTGGCAGATATCAGAAGGGAAAAAAAAAAA
>VWYP01011704.1:979-46383 GCA_013400435.1 Pycnonotus jocosus
AGGACCCGCCGGTGCCGCTCAGAAGTTGGTCCCGGCGCCGTTCGGGGCTCGGTGGCCCCGGGGGCAGGGTTGGGGGGGCTGTTTGCCCGGCGGGATGTGCGCGCAGGGGGTGGGGGGGAGGTTGTGCCGGGCGTCACGAATGTCCCCGTGTCCTCCCCCCTGCCTCGCTCGGTGGGAAGAGGCAGGAGCCGGCCGAGGCGTCCTTGACATGGATTTTGTGGTGGGGCTGCGGGCAGCCGGCGCCGCGCTGCCAGGCACTGCCCGCACCTCCCTGCGCTCCTGCCCGTGACACCAGCGGGGCGGGCACAGCAGAGGAGCTCTGGGTGCTGCACCTCTAAATTCAGCCCGTCCCTCCTCCTCCTCCTCTGTGGCAGAGGTTTGTGCCGGAGGAGACGCTGTGGAGGTGTGGGGGGTGTTTTGGGGATACCCGACCCTGGGAGTCCCTCACCCACCGGCATCCCCTGGTGTCACCAGGACCTTTCCAGGCAGGTGACAGCAGTGCAGGTGCTGCTTGTCTGCGACCTGGGGATGCTGCAGGGTCTGGGAGTCACATCCCCTCCCCAAAACTGTCCCCTCTGACAAATCTCCTGTGTGGGGCACTGGGGGTACAGTTGGGTCCAGGGTGCTCAGCCCTTGCAACCAGCACCTGGCACCTCCTGGTGTGTCCGTGCAAGGCTTGGCCGAGGTTGGATCCAGCCCCAGCTGGTCAAGGACCCTCCACCTCTCCCAGCAGGGACATTCCCTGGGGTGGCCACAGCGGGTGCCACCGTTCTCTTGCCTCCCTGTTTTGTTTTCCCAATTCCTGGCTGTAGGAACAACCTCTTGATGAAGTGTATTAATAGTTAAACTTTCAGCTCATAGCTTAAACTCACCAGACCACGAAAAGCTCCCTCCTTTACTCATGCTCTGGTGCTCAACTAAAATATTGCACTCAAAAGGCTTGGTTATTTTTTTTTATTTTCTGCTTTCCCCTTTCTTTTCCCCTGACTCAACTTTGACTCCTGGGAGCATGAGGGGGTCTTGTGGGACTCCCAATTGTCACTGCTGTCCCTTACAGCCACCCCTCTGCACAGAGCCCAGGCATGGAGCATGGGTGTCCCCAAAGTGATTGGTGCTCTTGAAACTCCTCCAGGCTGGGGATGAGGATGGGAGCCACTGCCCCAGGAAGAAGGTGGCCCTCCATCCAGCTGGGGACATGGGAATGGATGGGCTGTGGTGGCTTGGGGAAGGATGGAGATGCTGGCAGTAGATGATGTGTGGCATTGGCTGTTTTCCTGTCAGGCAGGTGATGGGGAAATAGGAAGGTGGGAAGTTCAACCATCCAAGTGCAAGATCTTGCCCCTGTGTGGGACAGTCCCCAGTCCTGGCACAGCTGGGGGATGGATGGGCTGGGAGCAGCCCTGCAGAAAATGACTGGGGGGTGCTGGTGGGTGACAGATGGGACATCAGCCAGCACTGTGCACCTGCAGCCCAGAAAGCCGGGTGTATCCTGGGCTGCACCACAGGCAGCAGGGTGAGGAGGGGGTGCCCCCCTTCTGCTCTGCTCTGGTGAGAGCCCTTGGGGCACCACATCCAGCTGTGGAGTCCCCAGCACAGACAGATGTGGGGCCCTGTTGGAGCAGGGCCAGAGGATGCCACGAAGGTGGTCCAAGGGTTGGAGCCCCTCTGCTCTGGAGAAAGGCTGGGGATCTTGAGCCTGGAGTAGAGAAGGCTACAGGGAGACCTTAAAGCTCCTTCCAGTGCTCAGACAAGTTTGAAGAGAGCTGGAGAGGGACTTTGGACAAGGACATGGAATGACAGGAGGAGGAGTGAGGGTTTTAAACTGTAACAGGTCAGGGTTAACTTGTACACAAGGAAGAAATGTTTTACACTGAGGGTGGTGAGGCCCTGGCACAGGGTGCCCAGAGCAGCTGTGGCTGCCCCATCCCTGGAAGTGTCCAAGGCCGGGTTGGACAGGGCTTGGAGCAACCTGGGATGGTGGAAGGTGTCTCTGCCCATGGCAGGGGGTTGAAATGAGAGGAGCTTTAAGGTCACTTCTAAACCATTCTGTGATATGGTGCAGAGAGCAGTGGTGTGGGAGGGCCAGGAGGGAAGAAGCCTGTGGGCAAAGGGGTGGCTGGAGGAGGAACCACCTCCAGAGGTGGCCAGTGGGAAATCCCAGGCTGGAGTGGAGGCTGTGAGTTGGCTGCTGCTCAGCACTGGCTCTGCCCTGGGATCAGCTCTGCAGCTGCCTTTGCCTTCAGCAGAGGGACATGTCCTGGTGGGGAGGCTGGGACTCACCATCCTGGGGGACAACTGGGGAGCCCCAGGGCATGTGGGTGAGGAGCAGCCTGCATCCCCACCCTTGTCCTTTGTCCCTTGGGACGCCCATGGGGACACCCAGAAGAGCTCCAGGGACAGCAGGCAGTAGGACAGTGTGACCCCAGTGAGTGGCTGAGGATGACCTGTGGGTCCCTTTGCCTTTGGGAAAGTCCAGAGGGCACGTTTACCCTGGCCACGGGCCCTCAGGCACCTGACATCCACAGTCAGAAAGCTTTGGGGTCTGTCAACATCTCAGTGCTGGTGCTGTGCTCACCCTATTGTCCCTCCTTTTGAGGTGCTGGAGTGTGGTTCCTTACATCTTCAGAGTGATTTCATGCCTGCTTGTCTTTTCCCATGGCTTGCAAGCAGGTGGAGTGTGTAGCTGGTCCGAGATGACAGCCCGTGCTGCATGTGGGTGGCAGCCTGTGATTATGTGGATAAAAGGATTTTTGAGGTCAGAAGGTTTTCGTTGGTGTCCCTGGTTTCCACCATCCATGGTTATGGCATGGAAAAGGGACTGGACTAATGGCTCCCAGGTTGTGAGCTTGCCTTGGGATGTGTGGGTCTGGCTCCACTTCCTTGTCCTGGAACAGTGCCACTGGTACCAGAGCATCTTCCATCCCCTTAGGGACATCCTTTGTGCTGGGAAGATGAGGCTGCATCACCTCCCCACAGTGATGCTGACACTGTGGTGGCCCGGGCAGGGGAGGATGTGTGTTGGCCATGACCCTGGAAGTGGTGGCAAAGAATGAAAAAAGAAAAGCTGTTTTCTGATTTTCCCAGCAGGATGTGCTTTTCCATCTCCACCCTCCCAGCTCTGCGAGGTGGGAGCTGGGTTACTGGCCCTGCCCTGTGACAGCTCTGGGATATTTTGGTGGGGGCACAGTGTGGGTGATGAGTGGGACCTGCCCAAACCCATGAATGTACTCTGTCATTTCTGGGTCACTTCTGAGATGGGCTTCATCCCCAGGGTCTGGTTGTCACCTGGGTTGGTGGCAGGGCTGGGAACAGTGCTGTCCTGGCCTTGTGAGTGACTGCAGTGGGTTCTGGTGGCTGCTGCAACCCATGATACTCTCGGCTGACCCTGGCACGCATTTGTTCAGCACGTGTTGAGCTCCCTGGATATGGTGCCTGCTGGAATGAGGGCTGGGTTTGTGCTCAGGTGTGATGACACTGGGCATGCTCCCCTCTGGCCTGTCCCTGGTCACTTGCTTTGTGGGTGGTTGACTGTGGTTGGAAGCAGCCCTCATTTGATGGATGTTTTGGTTTTGCCTTTGCAGATTTGCCTTGAGCCCATGCCTGTGCTCCAGCTTTTTGTAGGGATATCTGGGCAATGTCTATCTCCCACAGTCTTCCATGTGGAGTTCTTGTCCATGCCCAACCAAGCAATGCAGCTCCATCCACTCAGCTCCTGGGTTCTCTCTTGATGTCCTCAAGGGTCTGGGTGTCATTGGTTCTCACTTCTTTTTGCTAGTACTTGCCTTTATGGTTTTTGTGCCTCTTTCTCTCCTTCAGAGATGGGATTTTGAGGTCCAGATCCAAGCCCAGTGTCTCATTTGAACATCCTGAAGGCTGAGACATTCTCAGCTGAACATCCCAACCCTGAAAACTCCCAAGTATTTGCAGATCCAGGTGTTCTTACCCTGTAAGAGCTCTTACCCTCTGCACCCACTTGCTGCTCAGAGGCAGCTTCCTGCTCTCCTGACCTTCCTGGACCTGGAGCAGGGCCAGGGAGGACCATTCATGCCCAGGCAGATTTGATGCCTTGGGAAGGGCAAGTGAGCTGTGCCCACAGATGGTGCTTGGAGGATCTGTGGGATCTTGCTCCTCCTGTAGTCTCCTAGAACAGTTTGGGCAGGAAGGGACCTTAGAAGTCATCTAGTTACAACCCCTTCCATGGGCAGGGACACCTTCCACTGTCCCAGGTTGCTCCAAGCCCCCTCCCACCTGGATGTGGATACTTCCAAGGATGGGGCAGCCACAGCTTCTCTGGGCACCCTGTGCCAGGGCCTCACCACCCTCACGGGGAAGCATTCTTCCTAATATCCAACCCCAAACTTTCCTCTTTTGGTTTAAAACCCTCACCCCTTGTTCCTATCATGACAAACCCTGGTGAAAAGCCTCTCTCTGACTTTTCTGTAAGCCCCTGTAAAATGTTGAAAGGTTTTCCAGCAGGTCCAGGCCTCACCCGGGCCATGGGGAGGTGGCAGTGACTGGTGGCCAGGACATGTGGCAGCATCTTAGGTTATCCTTCCCCACCTTTCTCTCCTGCATCTGCATGGTGCCGTGCTGGGATCAGAGCAGGGAGGCGGATCCCAGCACCCATCACCCCCGGGGTGCCCGTGGCCACTCTCTGCCTGTGCCCTGGGGACTTTTCCCCGGTTCCTGCAGCCGGCTGGAGCGGGGATCCTGCCGGGGAGCTGGGAGCTCCTCTTGCCCTCTGCTTTACCTTCTGCATCTCACTAATCTGATGACCGGAGGTATGCGAAGCATTTCAAATATGGCCTCGTTAGCCGGCTCCGGACAGAGCACGCAAGAGCTGTTTCTTCACACTCCTGTTACAGCCGTTCCCTCCTCCCGCGGGCATCCCGCTGCTGTTTGCCCCGTTCTGCCTGGGATCGGCACAGCCGGCTGAGCCCTTCCTGCCTGTCTAGGGGATGAGTGTGTCCTGCTGGCCACCGGGTGGGTGTTGGGCTCTGGAACGATTTGGGAGCATCACTGGGTGTGTGGGCGAGGAGCCAGTGTGTGCCAGGGATTGGGGTGTCCCCTCTGCCGCCGCCCTTGGCAGGTGCCCAGTCCTCCCACAGGACCTGGAGGGGGTCCCATGGCACATGTGACAGTGGTCTTGGGGAGTCTCAGGGAATCTGAAAGGCATCAGGCTGGGCGATGTGGGATGGTAGGTGCTGGTTGGACACTGAACACAGGCTGGGCTGTCCCTCCCCACCTTTCCCTCCTGCGTCCATGGAAGTACCCAGTGTAGGGAGCGGTCTTGGAGGGTGCACTGTGAGAATGGGTGCAGGAGAGGGGGGACCCTGGTATCCCCACGGAATGGGTGCTGTCCAAGGGGACTGCAGGCCATCTGTATCTGGCTCTCCAGCGTGGTCCTTGCAGAGGTGCCATGGCTCTCATCTCGGGGTCCCATCCCTCTGTCCCTGGGATGGCAAGCAGGGCATCTCATCCATCTGTCCATCTGTGTCTATCTGTGTCTCCCCATTCCCTCCATGCCCTGGGTTGGCACCACGTGCTGCTTGCTGGAAGGGGCTCCGCTGTCACCCATGCTCCCAGGGTGGAGACCCTCCATTCTTGATGTCCCTGGTGTCCCTTGCGTCACCACGGTGCCAGCATGAGCCTGGCACCATCTCCCCATTCCACCAGGGGAGGAAGCTGGGGCTGGGGGGAAAAAAATAAGCATGGAGGATGAAGATGATGATGATGGTGGCTCTGGGCGCCCTTGGGGACAGTTGTTCCCACATCAGCGTCTCCGGGGAGGGGATGCCATGGCCTGGCACAGGCGGGCACAGGGCTGGGAGCTGGACGCCAGGCGTTTGCGCTTTAATGCATCAGGACAGCTTGCAAATTCCAGGCTGGCGCGGCGAGGTGGCGGCCGCGGTGGAGCGTGCGCTGTGTCGGGGCGGGGGCCGCGCTGCCAAACCCGCTCAGCTCGGCCAGCGCCCGCGGGGGGCTCGGAGCCAGGCACGGCTGCTGGCAGCCCCCGCCTCCCGCCGAGCCAGGGGGGCACAGCAGAGCTGGGGGGCAGCCCCGCTGGGAGGGGGGCACAGCAGGAGGTGGGCGTGGAAAGGGCAGATTTGTAGGGGTCTCTGTCTGCCCTGTCTGCAGGAACCTCTGTCCCCTCTGTCCCTCTCCTGTCTGCAAGACCCTTGTCCCCCCCTCCCCATCTGCAAGGATCTCTGATCCCTCCTTCTGCAGGGACCCCTCTTCTCTGTCCCCTTCAATCTGCCAGGACTCCTGTCCCCTCCTTTTGTGGGGAACCCTGTCCTTGTCCCCTCCTCATCTGCAAAGCCCCCCCTTCTACAGAGCCCTCTGTCTCCTCACCAGTAGGCACCCCTGTCCCCACTTCTTTAGGGACTCCTAAGGTGCCCCATCTTCAAAAGCCCCATGTTCCCTTCCTGCCTCTCAGCATCCTTGTCCCCCTGTTCTGCTGTCTCCCCCGTCCCTTCATCCTCAAAGCTCTGTGTCCCATCTACAGGGCCCCCTGTCCCTCCATGTGCCGTTCCCCTGTTGCCCCTCTCTGCAGAGCCTCCCATGCACAAAGCCCCCTGCTCTCCCTGCCCCCCTTCTGCAGAGCCCTGTGTCCCCCCATCCACAGGGATCCCAGAACCCCCACATCCATAGGAGCTCTTGTCCCCACATCTGCAGCCCCCTCATTCTCCCGTCTGCAGGTCCGGGGTGATTCCCAGTCCTGCTCCACAGGGATGTCCTGGAGGTTGTTTAGGGGCAGCTGGTGCCATCTGAATCCCCGGGAGAGGGGGTGACCTTTCATCTCTACACACGGGTAAACTGAGGCAGGGAATGGCATAGAATCCTCTCTAAGAAGTGGCTTCTCCTCCTTACCCCGATTTTTTCCCCCAAATCTGAGCCTGTCAGTGGAGCCCAGACCCCCAGGCTTTGCTCCTGTCTCCCCACTACCGTGTGATCTCCCTCCCCCCATCCTCACATTCAGATTCCTTAAATAAATTTTTAAAAGCCTTTAAAAACGTGGATTGCCACCTCGTTGGGAAAAACTGGAGTCACCTGGAGTGCTAATCCCGAGGCACCCTGGGGCTATGGGTGCTTCCTGGACTCGATCCCGCGGGGCTGGTGGAGGAGGGGGTCCTTTGCTTTGCGAAGGCGTTGGGGGATTAGTGGGAGGATTGGTAAATCTGACCCCAGGTAAAGATTAAGACCAAAAAAAAAAAAAAACAAAAAAAAAAAAAAAAACGAAGAAGGAAAATCGTTGTGTTTTTTTCCCCCCCGTGCCGTGAAGATTAAACTGGGCTGAGTCTGTGCTGCAGCCAGTTCGATTAGGGGTGGGGGACAGCAGGGAGGGATGTGAGATGGGGCAGGGATGGGGGCTGTGTCTGGGGGTCTGGAGATGCCAAAGCTGTGGGGAATGGGGGAGCTGGGGGGCCTGTGGCCAATCCCGGGGGTCCCCAGGCTGCCTGTGGTTGGTGCTTTGGGAGACAACCATACCCATAACCACTGCCAGCCTGATCCTGGGAATAGCTGGCACTGGGCTGTGTGGGGGCAGCTTCAGCAGCTCATCCCAAAGGCCAGCAGCTCCATGGATAGGGCTGGAAAGCACCCTGGCCCTGGGAGTAAATCCTCCATTAGATTGGCTGTGCTTTCATCCCACCCAATGTCCCTGGTGTGCATCCCACAGCCCATCCCACTGTGCAGCCACCTCCAGGGATAACCAGGGGCTGCCCCCAACCCTCCATGGCTCTGGGGCCAAGGAGGCTCCCAGCAGAGCTCTGGGAATCTTCTCTATCCTGCTGGCGATGCTCTCCGGGAAATTATGGGAAAGGGACAAAGGGGTCCCCTCCAGGACACAGTGAGGGACCTGTCCCTTCCCACAGCCAAGGTATTGGGAAGGGATGGCTTCCTGTGTCCTTTTGGTGATGAGGGGCAAAGGAAATTGGGGAAACCCCCTCAGGGCTATCTGGCCGTTCTGAAGGATGATGTGACCAGTAGGTGTCCTGGGAGGAAACTGGAATGGTGGTTCCTGGGGAGGACCATGGAGTGGTTGATCCCTCCTTTGGGATAAGGCTTTTTGGGGCCTGAGCACTGGCTTGGGGGTCAAGCAGCATTTTGGGGTGTTGAGCACTAGGTCAAGGGGCTGAGCACCATTTTGGGGAGCTGGCAACTGGTTTGGTGGTCAAGCGTTGTTCTAGCTTGGGGGTCAAGCCAGATTTGGGGCTTGCTGTTTTGGGGGGCTGAGTACCAACTTGAGGCTCAAGCACTGTTTTGGGGCCTGAACTCCAGTTTGGGGTCTGGGCAGCAGCTCAGTGGCTGGTTCAGGGGGCTGAGCACTGCCTTGGGGGTCAGGCACTGTTCTGGAGGGCTGAGCACCATCTCAGGGCTGAACACCTGTCTGGGGTGTTCAGCACCTACTCAGGGGTTCAGTGCTGGCCTGGGGGGATGAGCCCTGGTTTGGGAGTTAGGGCAGGAAGTCAGGCACTGTTTTGGGAAGCTGAGAGCCAGTTTGGCCATCAAGCCCCAGTCTATGTGGCTTAGCACCATTTCAGGGGGCTGAGTACTGGCTCAGAGGTTGAACAGTGGTTTGGGGGTGGTTTAAGCACTGTTCTGGGGCTGAGCCCCAGTTTGATCCTTCCTGAGAGGGCTAGGGGTCACCCTACTGAGGGTGTGACCCTGTCTCATGTCCCATACTGGGGTCTGGCAGTGCCAGGGTGTTGCTCCTGCTCTGTCTTTGCTCCCTGTCCTCAGCACAGAGGAGTCTCTGCATGGGGAGGAGCAGGAAAAGCTGCCTCTGGGTCCCCTTGCTGCACCAAGTGTGTGGGCCTGTCCCAACCCTTCCCTGCCTCAGTTTCCCTCCTGCAGTAGAAGCAGAGCATCCCCCATCCTCTTCAGGGGTCTCCCTGCTGCCTCCTGCCCACAGTGCTCTGGCTGCTCTCCCAGGGGCTGCCAGGGGCATCCCTGCCCAGACAGGAGTTGGGAGGAGTTGGGAAGAGTTATCTCACCCCCCTGCCCAGTGGCTGGGTGTTGGTCCCTGGCTAATGCTGGGTACCTGGAGCATCCCTAAGTGTACCCTGGGAACTCAGCTGTGCTGGATGTTCTGGCAAACCCTCACACAGCCAGCTCTGTGCTGGAGCCTCAGCCTGCTCTCCCAAAGGTGCTGGCAACCAGGAATGGAATCTTGCAGCCTGGAGCAGGGTGTCCCTCCAGCTGGCACCACTGTGTGATGAAGGGTGTGGGTGGCTGCAGGGCACTGTCCCCTGCCAGCTGAGCTGCTGCC
The DNA here is from genome assembly GCA_013400435.1 of Pycnonotus jocosus. Taxonomy (NCBI): domain Eukaryota; kingdom Metazoa; phylum Chordata; class Aves; order Passeriformes; family Pycnonotidae; genus Pycnonotus; species Pycnonotus jocosus. The sequence continues at coordinate 10,254 of VWYP01011704.1, forward strand.
ATCAGAGTGGGAGAGCCATGCTCCCCTTCCCAGGGGTTTGCAGGTCTGGGGAAGTGAAGAGGAGCCCAAGATGCCTCCATCCCGTGGGGCAAGGAGGGCATGTGCTCACTCTGTGCTTTGCAGGTCACCCTGAACTCTGCTGGCCCAGGCCAGCCTGGGTACCCTTCTGACACCCTGCCCATGCCTGGGCCAGCAGCAGCTGCTCCATCCCCTCTGCCCCAGGCAGGGCAAGAGGATAGGAGAGGGGTTTTTCCTGGCCTCAGGGTCATGCTTTGTCCCAGGGCTTGTTCCTTGTGCCAGCACCTCCTCTGGAAGCACCCTTGGGCTCCTTTCTTCCTGGGGGGTGCAGCTCTCCCCCTCCTTGGATGCTCCTCTCCTCCTGATGGGTGGGGGACAGATCCACACCAGGAGGAAGATGCCTGTGGCTCCATGCCCAGGATCTGCATCACCCCAACAGGGTCATGGCAGTGTCAGGGCCCCACAGGCTTCCCAGGATGTGTTGATACTGGGAGCTGGTCAGGGTATGATGATGCCAGGTCTCATAGGAGAGGGATGCCACTGCGGACACTGGTCTCTCCAAGTCCCATCCTGGAGGACAGCATCATGCTCTTCCATCCCCTGGCTGGCTTTGCCCTGGGATGCTATTCTTGGCTGCACCTCCAGCTCCTTCCCAAAGCTCTCCTGGGGGATGACCATGGGGTGAGGGGCAGGGGTCTCCCTGTGTCCGCTCCAGACCTGCCCAGGAACCCCATCCCAGAGTTGGAGTCAGTGCCCTGTAGTGGGGAGTAGCTGCTGGCTCCCTCGGGAGCAGATGCACCACACCCAGCATTACTGCCCCTGAGCACCCTCCATCATTTATTGGGTGGAAATAAGGAGAAACTTGGAAATTCCGGGTTGGAGAAAGGCCTGGGGTGCTGGGGGTTGGGAAGGGACACAGTGCCCCAGGCCAGGATGATGTACCCTGAGTGATGCCGGGATGCTGAGAGCATCCCTGTGAGTATTCGCCCGGGAATGCGGCCTTAGGTGTGCTCAGGGGGAGCTGAGTGCTCCAAAAAACACAAACCCTCTGAGCCCTCAAGGCTGAAACCGCCACAAACTCATCTCAGGGGTGGAAATAGCTGTGGGGCGAGAAGGGTGCTCGGCCACATCCCTGCCCAGCTTTGCTCCAGCCACATCCTGTCAGGGGCGGGGGGGATGCCTGGCTGGGGAAGGACCCTCCGGTGGGCTTTGTGCCGGGGGGGCCGTGTCGTGTCGGAAATCACGTGGCTCTGGGGCTCGGGGCTTTACGGGAAGCGAGGGTTGAGGCGAGGGGCAGCTTCCATCCCCCCGGGATGGCTTGGCCGGGGTTCAGCTCGGGATCGGGTCCCCAAAGCAGCTGCCCCGCGGCGGCGGCCGCCGCTTCCCGGCAGGCGCGGGGTGACGGGGGGGACGAGGAGCCGCCATGGCTCCCCGGAGCAGATGGTCCCTCGGCAGCAGAGCTGCCCCTTCCGCATCGATTACCCGGGCCGGCCGTTTAACGATCGCTTTCCGGGGTTAATTAAACTCTCCTCGCCGAGGGCGGCTGTACCTGCCTGCAGCCCTGGTGCACCCCCCCAAAGCGGCGGGGACGAGCCTGTGGCTGGAGCTGGGGTTTGCTTCCAAGTCAGACCTTAATGTCCATCCTGGAGTGCGCCAGGATGCGCTTCTCCCCGGGGCACCCGGAGCAAGGTCAGCTGCCGAGTCTGCCTGAATCCCACTTTCCAGGCAGCTTGGGGGCTGGAGTAGAGGCTGCCCGGTGTTTTCCTCGGACCGCTGTTTTTTTGGGAGCGATCCCCACTGCCTCGCTCCGCGGGGTTGGGTCTGCGCCCACCCATGTCTATTCACAATGATTTTGGAGGAAGGCGTCGAGAGCTCGGCGGCAGACGGCGGCTCCGGAGCAGCACGGGTTGCCGAGCGGGTCGCAGCCCTGCGATTGTCAGGAGTTGCTGCTTTTTGCATATCTAAATCTGCCCTTTCAGCCGGCGCTCTCGGTCGAAACTGCCATCTTTTGCCTCATTGTCAGCCTCGCCGAGGTTACGCATCGTTTGCTGACTCACAGCCTCCTGCTCTAATTACTCGTTCAACTCCCTCCCTGGAGCCACCCGGCCAGCCCCGGCACATCCCTTCCCGCTGCTGCACCGCCGGCCGGAGGGGCTGGAGCCGGGGCATCCATGCGGAGCCCTCCCTGCACCCGTCCCTGCCCGCGGGCATCGCTCCGCGCCTCCGGGTGCAGCCGAGAGCTGCTGCCCTTATCTGCCCCAGCGTCCCACTGCTCGCACCCCTGGCATGGTTTTGGGGTGCAACCGTGCTCTGCAGCTGGGCCATCCATGCAAACCCCCCTCCCTGCACCCATCCCTGCCTCTGGGCATTGCTCCGACTCTCCAAGAGCTTCTCTCCTGGCTGCCTGCTCCAGCTTCCCACGCTCACCCCCATAACCCTGATGGTTTTGGGATGCAGCCGGGGCTCGGTGGGGGCTGTCAGGGCAGATCCACCATGCAGGCGCCGTGCCGGGGGAGCTCCGGGCTGCCGCCCCCCCGGCATGGCCCCGCTGAGGGATGCTCGCTCCCATGCACCTTCCGAGCTTCCCGGGAGCATCCCGGCTGTGCGGCCCCCCCCGGGCCGAGCCNCCCCCCTGGGCGGCAGCGCCGGCTGGGACGAGCGGCGCGCTAAAGCCGTAAGCTGAGCCTCTTTGATCCCCGCCCGATACGATCAGCCGCCCGGAGCTCTGAGCCGGGCCCAGCGTGATTTCCAGCGCCGGGGAGATTCGAACAGACGCCGCAATTACCGATGGGATCGGGCTGATCCCGCTCTTGGCCTGCTGCTCCACGCTGGCTGGGGTCCTGTCTGCCAGAAACAGGGAAAGCACCAGCTCTGACCTTTTTAATATTATTATTTTTATTATCGTCATCAGCATCAAACTATCCCCCCATCCCAGGCTTGCCATCACTGTCACGCCAGTGGGAAGAGCCTGCTCTCCTCTCCAGCATCTCCCTTCTCAGATCCTTACACCTTCAAAGGAAAGGAGACCCGAACTCACCCATCCCAGCAAGCCAGACGGATGCAGGGGCTCAATTTAGCTTTAATTAACTTGATTTTTTATCTCCCCCTGGTTTTGATCAGTAATATCGAGGCGGAAACAACATCCCTGCAAATCCATCTTGCTAAGGGAGGTGAAACCAAGCCGGCTAATCCGGTGGTAAGGACAGCGCTCCGACGGGTAATGCAGTCGTGCTTCCCTTGGAAGAGGAGATATTTTATATATTTATATACCAAGGGAAAAAAGAGCCGGGTATGTGTTTGCACAGGCTTCTGCCTGTCACAGAATGGTCCAACCACGCATCTTATCTTGTAAAGCCATATTTTGGCCCTTTTTTTCCCCCCAAGAAAGTGAATTTTAAGCGCCAGGAGACAGTGATGGTTTCTTTGGAGCTGTTAGGATCTGCCATGTACAATAAATCTGTCTTAGTTTGTGGATTATTGGCCCAATAGACCGTAACAGCTCTGTCAGCCCCTCCTGGCATGCTGTGTCCGGCAAGCTCAGCCTTTGGTGGGTTTTCCTGGTTTTTTTATTATTTTTCAGCAGGAATTTGCTAAGGATTTTTCTGTGCCATGTGCGTGTACAGCGGCTGATAGGGAATTCACAGGAGCTCAGTAATGTTCTTAGGTTTTTTGGGGTTGTTTTTTTGCTGTTTGAAAATATTTCTCCCTCTGGAAAAACCCAAAAGCAAAGTCCAAACCCCCAAAACAGGACGGAGAGGAGGGCAGAGCCTTCCCTGCCACAGTGCATCCAGCCAGGGACTGCCTCCCCAAAACTTGTGCTGGTAGAGAATGGGGGTTTACTGAATGGAGTTTTACTGCTTTCCAGTAGGATTTTCCCAGGGTGGCCCCGCTCCTGCTGGCTGTCGTTCCCAGTCCACTGTGCTTGATCCAAGCCTGGAAAAACAGGATTTCCCGGGATGGCGTGGGATGGTATGCTGGCCCCTCCAGCCTCACCAGCCTGCATAGCACATGCTCCTCTCACCCTCAACCTGAATTCGAAGGGGTCTGAACCCCCCAGAGTGGGGGGATCTGCAGCTGGTCCTGCCCCAGTGACAGGCAGCCCCTGGTCCTGCTGCTCAGCACGGTCTCAGCGTGGCCCTGGGTGATGATGAGAGGTGAAATGTGGGGTGCAGGTGTGGGGTGAGATGTGGAGGTGCACAACCGTGGATGGGCTGAGGAGTGGAGCAGGAACCAGAGTAGGGGGAAGCGTGGGGCACAGGCTGGGCAAGGAGGTGTGGGTGCCAGGCCGGTGGCAGGGCCTGGGGGGGAGTGGATCTGCAGTAGGGCTGGGAGACACACACGTCCTTAAGGATAGCAGGAGGAGGCGTGTGGAATTTGGGATGGGGAGAGAGCATGCTGAGCGCTCGGTGCCGTCTAGGATGGGTGGTCCTTGGCAGGGTGGGGTGGTCCCTGGCAGGGCGAGGTGTCCCCTGGCACAGGAGGGTGTCCTCTGGCAGGACGGGGTGGTCCCTGGCACAGCAAGGTGTCCCCTGGCAGGGCGGGCGGTGCCGCGGGGCTGCCAGCGGGGGATGCCTGTGCATCCCCCCGGGCGCTGCGCTGCTCCCAGCGGCTCCGTAAGCCCATTAAGAGCTCAGGGAGCCTTACACCTCGGGGGACTGCAGCAGGGACTTGCACTGCTTCAGCTTAAACCCCTTGAGCTGAAGCGGGGGTGCTGCTGCAGGGACACGAGGCCATCCTCTGGAGACACCCATCCTGAATCCCCGGCGTGGGGGCTGGCTGCTTCCCCTGAGATGGTCAGGGCTGCAGCCTTGGCACCAGGATTTGGTTTTGTTGCATTGTTAAAATGCATCATCAGGGTGGAAAAGTACATTTTTTGTGTGAAAAATCCTCAGAGGAGGATGTTCCCCCTTGAGGTGCTGTCGTTCAGCATCATGATGTGCGGAGAAAAGTACAGGGAGGGCAAGTGGGTCCATCTGAGGTGGGGAAGCCACACTGGTTGAGGGGAACCTGGTCAGGAATTGCTTGGGAATTTTTCTACCTTAACCTAGATGTGCCTTACATCAAAAGTGTCAGGGTCTATGATAGTAGGAAACCCCCTTCTCCCCCATCAGACAGGTCTTTGTGAAGCTCATGGGATGGAAACAGCTTCATCAGAACACTGAAGGAGATGTTGTAGACAGACCCTAAAATTCCAGCGGCTCATTCCAGACACAAGGAATTCTTTTTGTTGAATCCACCACCACCAAGTCTGTATCTGTTGGTGCTCCAGCTTGTTGGGGGATGGATTCTGTGGGTGCTCCCTGCCCAGCTCATCCCACAGCCCCTGCTCATCCCACTGCCTTGCATGGGTTCATCCTCCATGGATCATGCCACCGAGGGCACAGTGCAGGACCCTGTGGCATGAGGAAGAGGGAGGAGGATGGGATGGAGGAGGCTGGGGAAGCAGCAAGTCAAGGAGGATGTTCATCATAGAAGCTGAGGGTGGGCAGTGGAAACCCATTTGGTTGGGAGCCCTGTGCTCTGGAGCTTCCCTCCCATGCCAGAAACTTACCAGTGCTGTGGGAAGACCCATCCAGAGATGGGGATATGGCTGTTGGGTTTCAGAAGGGATCAAACCCTTTGCTGGTGAGGGAAGTTGGTTCTCTTGCAGGGGGGTCACCAATCCATCAGGCAAGTGCTGGGAGCAGGCTGGGAGCCCTGAACCCACTCTGGGCTTGCTGGAGAAGGGCTGGACCACCACGTGGCAGACACCAAATACATCCAACCTGCTCCTTGTCATTGCAGCCTGCCACCTGGGAAGGGAGGGAAGGCAGCAGCAGTGACATCTAGCTCTGGTTTTTGTGTAGCCCCTCAGAGCTTGGGGCCAGCAAGGAGCAGTGAGCCCAGGCAGAGGCTGACACCCTGCAGTCAGTCCCCTCAAAGCATGTCTCCAGTGTGATGAGCCCTTTCCAGCTCCCACCAAGTAGGGTTTCCTTCATGCTTCAGCTTCCCCAGGCTTGGCCTTGTGGCCCTTCCCTATCTTCCTCTGTGTTGTGAGAGCTTGTAAATGGGTTTTTCCATGGCTGCTCTCCTCGAGGTCATAAAGTGAGCTTCTCTCTTTCTTACTGTGAGTCCTGCAGCTCTTTCAGCTGAGGGTCCTCCCATCCTGGCCCATGGTGATGATGGTGACCCCTTCCTCCTTCCCAGGACTCCAGCTCTGCTTTCCAGTTGTCCTGGGGTTGGTTCTTTAGGATCTACCGGCTTCCTCCACATCACTTGTGCTTTCTAAAAATTGCCATAGAATCAGAAAATGCTTTGAGTTGGAAGAGACTCTCTTGTTCCACCCCTGCCATGGGCAGGGACACCTTCCACTAGCCCAGGGTGCTCCAAGCCCTGTCCAACCTGGCCTTGGACACTCCCGCAGATGGGGCAGCCACAGCTGCTCTGGGCAACCTGTGCCACCCTCACAGGGAATTTCCCCCTAACATCTTATCTACCCCTGCCCTCTGTCAGTTTGAAATCCTTGTGCCTTGTCCTGTTACAACAGGCTATGGTGAGAAGTCTTTATGCACCGATGTCCCATAGCCCCTTCATGCATGAAAAGGCCACAGTGGGGTCTCCTGGCTTTGCAGGACCCCCATGGACAATCTGAGTGTTCCATGGCAGTCCCACTGTTTTCTGCAGTCACACTGGTATCTGATCAAATACAGAAGCTGGGCCTTGGTACAACACTCCCTGCCCTGCCATCCCATCATAGGTCTGGCAGTTTTCTGGGAATAGTTCCCTAGGAACAGTTTTCCTAAACTCTTGCCAGCAGTTTGCCCAGCAGTGCTGTTTTTCTATCCTCTAGTGCCATGTACAGGGAAGCAAGATCCCTTTCATTTCAGGCTGATTCTTGAAGAAGTGTTAAGAACCAAGAAAGATCTGCAAGAGGAATCTCTGGAGGAGAGCTTGGCTTGGGTCAGTCCATCTGTGCCTCAGGTGTGTTTGCTCACCTGAGAGCACACTGTGTGCAGGTGCAGGTCTCTCCAGCCATGGTCCTGATTGAAGGCAGACCTTGTGTCTGAGGACCTTTGGCCACCCCTGATGCCAGTGTTGCAGAGTCCCCACCATCAGCCACGATGTGGTACAATCACCCTTGGGGCTCCCTGGTCCCAGCACGTGGTGCAATCCCTGCCTGTGGCTCTGCTCTCCAGGAGGATGAGATGCTGGTTGCTCCCTGGGATCCAGCAGGTGCAGAAGGCAGGAGCATCATCTTCCTCCTGATCCTGGATTGCTCCAATGTGCCTGTTTGTTTGGGTGCTGCATCAACAAGGTTTCCTCAACTGCCCTTGCCCCTGAGTGTGCTTGGGAGACTGAGTCTAGTGCTACGACCATCCAACATGGAAAAGCTCAAGGAAGGGAAAAAGACAGTGAGGGGTGCAGGAGACCTGAAGACAGACCAGTGAAACCAGCGCCTGAGGTGTTCCCTAGGGTGAACCAAAATGGTGGAGCACCTGCCAAGCATCCCAGTCCTGGAGGTGTTGGCAGCAAGTGTCCCCATCCTCTGGCACCCAATGTCCTGGGCAGCACCCTCCCCTCTGCCAGGGCTCCAGCACTGTCATTTTGCTCAACACATTCCAGCCTGCTCGCCTGTGCTGCCTGGAGTTGTCCTGGGCTCCCTGTTTCCATCCCCAGTGCCTCCAGCAGGATCTGACTTGCAGCAGGGGTCAGTCACCTGTGATGTCTCGGGGAGCAGGAAGCTCTTGGGGTGCACAGCAGTGAGCTCAGCTTGTGTCTGAGCTAGAGAGCACCAGGGTTTGCTCTGTGTTATTCTGGATCTAAAAGGGAAAAAAAAAAAAAGGGATTGCTCTTTCCCAGTTCCTGCATTTCCTGAGAGCAGCCTAGCTCCTAGCTTATCTTCAGACAGCCTCAGGGGTATTCCCTTGGAGTTTGGGAGTTTAATCAGGCATTGCTGGGGCATGTGAACTCTGCGGCGAGTTGCCGTTCCCAGGGAGGGGAGCGCCTCTCGCAGATATTTGGGTTGGCGTGCCTGGGCTGGGGGCTGGGCTGGCTGGGAACGCGCTGCTGCCTTTCCTGGGGATGCGCCTGGGAATGGCTGGGGGTGCCGACCTGCCTGCCTGGGAGGATTGGGGGTAGGATGCCCCCGAGGTGGGGCTGCCTGGGCTTCACTGTGCTCCTTTGAACCTTTCATCCCCTCCAGCCCTGCCTCTGCCACCTGCCTCTTTTCCTTTCAAACCCATGGATTTTCTTTGTAGCATCCTAGGCGAGATCCTCTGATTATGACCTGGCGCCCTTCTTCTGGACCCTCTGGCCATAACCTGGTCCTGCTGCTTGTTTTATTTTGGGTGATTTTGAACTGGGCAGAAAATCAGAATTCCAGTGGAAATGCCCAATGCCAGGCTCTGCTTCACCGGTGGAATCGAGGGCTTTGTTGCTGGCTCTTTTGCAGGCAGTATTTCTTTTTTTGGGGGCTGGATATATTTCTGGCAAGTAAAATGACGGATGCTCTGTTTCGTTTCCAGTGGCAGCGTTTCAGATTCCTTGCTCCAGGGCAGGAGCCGAGCGAACTCCAATTCCAGAGCAGCTCTGGTACCTTGGCAGCTTAAAGGCCACGGGGTTTGCTTGAATGACAAGCGGTGCTGAGCGTGGGGAAAGCTCGGGAGAGGCAGTTTTGTGCTCATGCCTTCCATCTCCTGTAGGAGCGAGATCCCACGGAGCGGGGAGGCATCTTTATCTTGTCTTCCTGCTCTGCAGGCAAACTGGGAGGTGGTGGAAAGATGTGGAGAAGGATGGCAAGCCCTGCCATGAGGGGATACTCTTTCCATCACTGCTGGGGAGATGGAGAGAAGCAAAGTGTTGAGGCATTTCTGTGCTTCTCCTTAGGAGCATCCTCTTGGATGCTCTTAGCCCAGCTCTGCCTCCCCTTGTACCTGTCTCGGCAGGATAGAATCATAGAGTCATGGAATGGTTTGGGTTCAAAGGGACCTTAAAAGCTGATCTCATTCCCACCCCCCTGCCACAGACAGGGACACCTTCCACTATCCCGGGTTGCTTCAAGCCCCATCCAACCTGGCCTTGGGCACTTCTGGGGATGGGGCAGCCACAGCTTCTCTGGGTGACCTGTTCCAGTGTCTCACTGGTGCCTCTGTAGTGATCCAGGTGCAGATCTCGGACTGGCTGAGCTGCAGCCTGCAATGTTGGTGAGCTCCAGGTTACCAGGGAAGACAGGACCTGCCAGCAGGGCTGGTCTGCTGTTGGGATGCTGCAGTGCTGAGGGTGAGGTGTGAGGGATGGGAGCCCAGGGGGTCAGGGCAGGTTGGGGATCTGTCTTCTTGAATCTAGGCAGCTTTTTTTGGTTTGTCTGCATGGACCTGAGACACATGTGGGTCTGCGGGCAGGGTTTGCCCATCCCTCTGAGAACTCTCCTGCACTTGGTTTTGGTGATAGAGAGAACCCAGACTACTGCCTGCTTCCAAAAACCTGTACCCCAAAACCTCTCAAGCCTCTCTGGCCCACTGGGCTTACTGGAATCAACTCCCCTGGGCACCAGTGGGGATGGGATGGTGCCAGCCCCGTCACTGTGGTGAGTTTTGGCTGTGCTCAGCAATGCTGTGGGGCTGGGAAGAGCCCAGCTTGGACTCCCTGAGGGCTGTGGGGTGCCTCACTGCCCTCTCCCAAAGCTGAGCTTGGTCTTCCTCCCGCCAAGCCCTGGCCAAGCAGCCTTCCTCCCCTTTTTCTTCTTCCTCCTGTTTCCCTCCTGCCAGCGAGGCCAAGCAAAACGCGGTGCTGACCAAAAATAACAACCGCCGGCAGATCCAGACAATGGATAAACCCCTGGTGAGGGCGAGGGCGACCCGAATCCTCCCAGAGGAAGACGGGATTACTCGCCGTCCTCTTAGACATCTGTCAGTAGCTGCCGTCTGCGGACCCGCTTTCCGATGGGGCCGTCGCCTTCCTGCTGGGAAAAGTGGTTCTTCCAAAGCAGCTGCCCTCAGGAGGAGCAGGGATCGTGGGCACTCAGGATCTCACCACTGAGCACCATAAGGTCCCCACTGCCTATTAATGGCCAAACTCAAATGCACTGAGCTGGCCCCGACGCTCTCAAGTGGTGACAGTGACACAGGTGCTGGCATGGGTGCACCAGCCCGTCCCAGTGCCAGCTTTCCTGGGATCTGGAGCAGCCGCTTGGTTTGTGCTCTGCCACCATGGAGCTGCCTGGTGAGGTGTGGAGGGATGAGGTTTGGAGAGAGCTGGGAGCACAAGGGGACCTCTCCAGGCTGGAGCTGTTCTTGAAGATGGCACTGATGGATTTGGGCACTGCTGGAGGTGGCACTTGTGATGGCACTAATGGATTTAAGCACAATTGGAGGTGACACTTCGAGGTGGCACAAACAGATTTGGGCACCATTGGAGGTGGCACTTGGAGATGGCACATATAGATTGGAACATCACTGCAGGTGGCACTGATGGCTTTGGGGCTCTTTGCCATCCAGTATTCCCATGCAACTGTGCCTACAACTTCTCCCCTTGTTTTTAATTAACTTCCCTTCACTGTGCCCATGCCGATGGGTCTCTCTGTGACCTGGTTGTCGGTCAGACCCCAAGTAATTGATGCTGTAATCACCCCATCTGTTAACAGAGCGATTCACACATCTTAACTTGGCCTGGGCAGGCCATGTGTGAGTCTCCCCAGGGCAAAGTCACCCTCAGCCCCCCAGCTCTTTGGGGGTCCTGCTGGTATGCCCGTTGTTTTTGGCATCTGCCACTGGGTAGCACCTGCCCCTGCCCACCTGTCTCCGATGCCCTGGGGTCATTCTGCCTGGTCCCCTGAACCTCACAGTCCTGAATCACCTTGGGGACTTCACTTGGTGGGCAGAACATGGGGAACTAGTTGGGCAAAAGAGTCCCTGCAGGAAGGTCTGGAGGGGATTTTCAGAGGACAGGAGGGGTTCTGCTGGGCTGGGATTGATGGTGCATCTCCGGGGCGATGCCAAGCCGGGGGGAGTGGGCGAGCGGCAGAGCCGTGCCACGGCGCGTGAATGTCAGATGCTGCTTGGCTGCGAGCTGGGCTCGTGCGAGAGCAGATCTGTTCAATCCCATTTGGAGAGGGGGGGAGAGGTGGGGGGGGCTCTTCCCCAGGCTCAATCTGGTAGGTTTTAGTTACAGTCGTTTTAGGATTTGGGCAGCGAATTGGTGCAGCCTTGGCACAAGGGGGGATGGATGAGCACCGAGGCTGCCAAGCCTCCCTCATCCCCCGGAACTGGGGAAGGGGGGGCACCACGCAGGTGGGTGCAGCCCTCGGGCTGAGCAGCGTGGCCGTCCCCCGGCTCTCTGGGCAGCAGCTGGGCGAGTGGAGGAGGGGAGGAGGTGCCTGGCGTTGTCCGCAGGGCACCCGCAGCCCTGCAATGCTCGGGTGGACGCTTCAAATCGCGTTATCTCCATAACCGCCCAGCTCTGGCCGCTCCGAGTGGCAGCGGAGATAAGTGGATTTCTAGGGAGCGCCTGGTCGTCTGACATTTAAGACTCCTTAATCCGTAACCACCACCCCGCGGAGGCAGGACGCAGCCACAGCTTCCAGCTGGGGCAGCCCTGGGCGCAGGTCGGTCCCTGCCGTGGTGGCTCCAGCTGTGCCAGGGCCATAGGGTGAGGTTCAAGGATGTGCATGGAGGCAGTGCTATCCCAAGGCACTTCCTTGTCCTCTCCACGATGATAAGCTCCTTGGAAGTCCAGGGCACATTGGTGATAGGCTCTGGGGTTTTGCCTGAGTCAGGCATCCGGGTGTGGCTGTGCCTGCAGATTGGGAAGCCTGCAGCAGCCGTGGGGCTACGTGGAAAAACCCAGCACCAGTGGGAAAAAATATGCCCTTGCTGGATCCTTGGTGGAGGGAGCCCACCTGGGGAGGTGGCATCATCTGCTGCCTGCTCAGCAGGATGTGGCATGGCCTCACCACGCTGTCCCTGAGGATACGCCTGGCAGGAGACATCCTGACCCACCCTATGTATGTGTCCAGAGTTGCTCCTGGGGGACATCACCGGGGCCAAGTGGCTGCCTGTGAGAAGGAGACGGGTGAAAGCCACTCTGTGCACCATGACGATTTGCCATCTGCTTCCAGGGCAAACTCCAGATGCTGGATTTAATCTTCCATAGCCTTTTTAATTCAGGAGTTGGCTTCTTAACATCCCTCAGTGCCACCTCGGCAGCAGAGACAAGCGGAGTGGCTGCCACGACTCGCCCTTTGAAGGATGTTCTGGAGCACAAGAGATGAACTATGTGCGTGTGAGTTGCCCATCTGGCAACCTGTCATACCTCGACCTGTCATACCTCTAGCTCTTTAACTCACCCAGGGTGAGCCTGAGCACTCGCAGCACTGCCCAAACCTCCCCCAGGCCTGAGTATCCTCTCTTGATGTCTGGAGAAAAGGTGGTGAGTGATGGTAACTTCCATGGTAAATCCAGGAGTGGATGTTCTGGCTGGACCAGTTTTTGGGAGGATGAATGCGGGGAGCAGAGCTTGGGGGCTGTTGGGTTGACAGAGGTGATGGCTTGCAAACAACAGGCTTGTCCTTGCCTCAGGCACCTGGTTATCAGGTGCCATGGATGGGTCCTGTAGGGATAATCAGCCTTGGAAGATCATGGATTGATTTCTCTCTTGGTTCACCTGCTGCTGGACATCTGGCTGGTGAGGCTGGGCTAAGACATCACCGCCTGTTTCAGCTGACCTGTGTCACCTGGTGGAGGGAACAGCAGGTTGGACTGTGCTGTGGAAATGGGCACCTGGGAGCTGAATCAGCTGTTGCGGTGCTGGGGTCAGAGCTGCTGTGAACCTTGTTCTGGTGGGGCTTGTTCTGGTGGGGCTGGTTCTCCTGAGCCTTTGACCTGGTTTCTGCTGGACCTTCTGGCTTGTGACAGTGGTACAGGGCCGTGGTGCTGTTCTACCCACTGGGTGTCATTGCCAGGATGTGTTTCAGACACCGGGATGCCTCCAGGGTATCTCGTCTCCCCATGCATCGCTTCCACCACCTATAGTCCCGTGCTCCTGGGCATCTCAAGGTCCTGTCCACTGTTGGCCAGGGCAGCTGAGGAGCACAGGGACCACCTCCAGCCGCTCTCTGGAGTAGCAAGGGGAAGGTGCCTCTGGTTGCAGCCTCTCTTGACCTACATCTTTCCTGGGATGCCCTTGAGAGGGGCACATGCTGGTGGTGGGCACCCTGCTTTGGTTGGTCCATGGCACGGCTGGGTCTGTCCATCCGTCTGTCTGTCCATCCACCAGCAGGGAGTGATGGTGGTGGGGAGGAGGTGGGGGCCATGCTGGGCGGGCAGCCACGCGGCGAGGGGGAGGAAGTGGGGACAAAAACGCGGCGGAGGGGACAATTGCAGCCTTTCTCCAGGCTGAAAAGATGCCGGGGTCCCTTCCGTCCCCGTCCTCCGTCTGCTGCGGGCAGACAAAGCCACCACCCCCAGTGCCCACCCAGGGCCCAGGGATTAGAAAAAAGGCGAATTTTGATTTTCTCCTTTTGTTTCCGGAGCCCGGGAGCAGCTCGGCTTCAGCTTTGCTGCTTTCTTCTCCCTTTACGCCGCTTTCTTCTCCCTTTACGCCGTGCCTGTGCACGGCTGACCAACCGGCGGCTTTTCTGGGAGGAGGGTGATTTATTTAAAATTAAAGGAAAGCAGAAGTTCTTTCTTGAAGACGAGACTTTTTAGGTTGGCGGGAGCTGATGGCTTTCCAGCCATGCAGCGAAAACACAGGGGAGCCAGCTGGAATTTGCAGCTTGTAATTTTTTTTAGGAGAAGTGAAGCTCCTCTCCTGCTCCCCTCTGACAGTGAATGGTGCCTGCAACAGGGGGGACTCTCAGTCCATCGGCTGGCAGGGGTTTTTCCGGACCACCAGAGAGGATCCTTTTGCAACCTTTATTTATTTTGGCATTGTCAGGACTATTGCAGAGCAGTCCCCTGTGTGCTGGGGTGCAGGGGAGCCCTGGGGCAGAGTGAAGGAGGTGAGGGGTGGTGTGGTGCTGAGAGCTGGGGGAAGACATGGGTAGAGGAGTATTCCATTTTTTCCCCCTGTTCAGGGCCATAGCAGAGCACAGCTGCCTTGCCGTATCTGAGCATTCCAGGCTGGTGGGCGGTACGTCTTTGGGGTGACCCATGGAAATCACAGAATCAGGATGGTTTGGGTTTGATCATCTCATTCCACTGCCTGCCATGGAGGTGTTCCATCAGACCAGGCTACTCCAAACCCTGGAGTAACTGGATAACCCTCCAGTCTGGCCTATAACATTTCCAGGGATGGGGCAGCCACATCTTCTCAGTGCAACATCTTCCACGGGTGCTGTCCCTCACCTTGGGACCCCCTGGCCTTTGGACCCTGGACCTGGCAGGGGGTTGGTTGCAGGGGAGGAACAGTGTCCTGCAAAGGGTTGGGAACCCGTGGGTGTGGGTTGGGGCCTCCCGACCTTGGTGGTGTCCCCTTGAACCCTGGCGTCCCTCCAGGCTGTTAAGCTGCCCCGAGCAAAGACCCGGGCGAGGGAGCCCATCACGTGCCCCTTAATGCCGCGGCCGGCCGGGACTAAGCACCTTCTGACAGGGACCCAGATGACGCCGCCCGGCGCCTTCCTCAAGAGATGGGGGCCGGAAAAGGGGCAGAAACGGGACGGGGGGGCCCTCACCGTCTTTACTCGGGTCAATCATAAAGAAGGGATTAAGATCATTAATTCCTCCCCCCGCTGCAATTAACGACGGGGCCGGGCAGCGGCTGGCAGGGAGCAGCGGTGTCTGCTGTGCTGGGTGGTCCAACGGTGCCAGGGTGGGGGACCCCACTTTTACGTGAACTAGCCACGTACCCCCAGCAGCCGACTGTGGGGTACCTGGCGAGGACAGTGTGGGGACAGACCTGTCCCTGCTGGCACGGCCGCGGTGTCCGGCGCCTGCTGGCGCAGTGGCCCCGGGGCTGGAGGGCAGCGCCGGGTGGGTGCAGATGGTGGGAGCTGGCGGAGGAAAAGCGGCGGCCGGGACAATGGCGGGATTGTGCGGTGGCGCCGCTGGCACGGCTCGGCACGGCTCGGCGCCGCACCCCGTGCCAACAGCGGGCACTGCCTTGCGCCGCTGGGGCTGAGCGCGGCCGCGGCGCTGTGCCCGGGGTCTCTGTGGGTGCGGGGAGTGCAGCGGGCGGGCTGAGGTGGCCCTGTGCCGCAGCCACGGGTGCTCGGGGGGCTGTGCCTGGCAGTGCAGCCATCGCCCCGGTGCGAGGGGGCTGCGAGCGGGGGCTCACAGCTGCTGGCACCCGATCCGTGTGGCATGGTGGGACTAGCCAGGGTGGTTGGGTGGTATGTCTGGCTGCAGAAGAAGATGGGAACTGGTGGAAATGGTGATCACGGCGTGGCTTCAGCTGATGTCCTCCCCACTTTGGCACCTGAAGCCCGCTGTGGGGCAGTGGGGAGACCCATGCGGGCAGGACCCAGCTGTTTGCCAGGGCGATGCAGAGCATCTCCAGCAGTGGTGGCTGGACAGCCCCCGTACTTCCCCGGCAGCCCCGCGGCACGGTGGCTCTGACGGCACAGGGCGAGGGGCAGGGTGGCCATCCCGGGCCGGTGTGGCCGGGCGCGGGGCTCCCTGCACGGCGCGGGGCGGGCGGAAGAGGCGCAGGGCCGCAGGAAAGGCGGCCGCGGGCAGGCGTGAGATAACACCCCCGGGCGCTTTATCTCACATCCTCCCGTCCGGTGCTTTTCCTGCCGCGCTCCCCGCTCCGGCCCCAGCGCCCGTTGCTGTCGGCACTAAGGTGTGACCCGTCCTAAGGTCTCCCGGGAGAAGTCCCCCACTCCCTGGCAGAGGGGACGGGTGATTCAGCTGCATGGCAGCAGCTCGCCCATCCTCCCAGCATCCCGTCATCCCTTTGGGGTGCACCCCACCCCACGGCTGCCCAGCATCCCCCGCCCGGCGTGGAGCAGGACGCTGGGGAAGGGCAGCCCGTCCTGCCGCCGCAGTCCTCCCTCTCCATGTGGCCTGGCGAGCTCCCGGCTGGAGCCCAAGCCTTGCATCGATCCGCGCTGCATCTTAAATCCCGCAGCAGCTGAAGCAAGCGGTTTTCAGCGCCAGGGCGGGGGGGTTTCTCTGTGGACGAGCCGGCTCTGGCACCGGAGTGAGACACCGGGGCTGCTTCCGCAGTCGGTACCACCAGAGCTGGCACAAGGACCTTGCCCTCATCAGCGTTTTAACGATGACATCCAAGCTCTGTCTGTGGGAAAGGGTCCCCTGGGCTGTTGTGGGGTTCCTGGGGTTGCACTGGACAAGGGTATCCGAAGAGTGATGTATGAGCAGGAGTGGGTGTGGGGTACAGAGATGCCCCTTGCTCTGCTGCATCACCCCTACAAAGGAGTGAGGGTCTCAGCAGAGCTCTCAAAATCCCACGGCCACATCCCTGTCTGGGCTCTGGAGAGAAAGGTGCCGGGATAGCCAGGATGGAGGGATGGGGTGGCTAAGGGGCCTCCTCCCAGTGCCACCCTCCCCCAGCTGCCACCAGGGTGGGGACGTGGGTTCCTGCTCCACTAAGCCCTGCAGCTTTTCTCCTCTAAAGCCTGATTACTTGGCGGTGCCTGTGTGCGTGCGTGCTCGGGAGGGAGGAGGAGGAGGAATTTCACAACAACAAGTGTTTGCAGCCACACTGGGCCCAGCTGCCCCGGAGCCGCCCCAGGGACAGCAGCACAGCATCCGCTCCAGGAAGGCTCTTGCTGTCACTGCTAAGCCCATGGCTCTGCTGGAGCAGCCGGGCATGTGTGCTGGGCATGGCAGCACTGGGGCTTGGAGGTGGATGCTGTGGCTCCTTATGGGGCTGAAGGTGGGCACTGCAGCTCCTGATGAGGCTTGAAAGTGGATGCTGCAGCTCCCTGTTTGTTTTGGAGATGTACACTGCAGCCCTTGGTGGGGTTAGGAGGAGGATGCCATGGCCGTCCATGGGATTTGGAAGTGGATGCAGGAAGTGACTCAGACTTGGATGGTGCAGCTCCTTATGGGATTTGGGGTGAACACTGCAGCTCTTGGGGGGGTTCAGAGGAGGATGCTGTGGCTCCCTTTTGCACTTGAAGGTGGACACTGCCACTCTCCTTCCCCTGCCTAGCACTGGCTCAGGGACAATGGTCCAGGAGGAGAAAGAGGACAAGGAGGAGGAGAAGGGGTGCAGAAGCCTGAGCTGGGTGAGCAGCATCCCTGGGATTGTGGGAGCTGGGGTGTTGCCTCCATGGCACTTGGCTCAGGGGACAAGGGTGGCTGCAGGATGAGAACCAGGCACCCCTTACATGAGCTCCAGCTGCTGTTCTGGGAGCATCCCTCTGGAGCCTGCGGTCCCATGCAGTGTGGGGCCGCACGCCGTTGGAGCGGAGCGGGAGATGAGCCCCGTGACTCCCCTGGGGCTGCTGTCCCTGGGGGAGGAGAGCCAGGCACAGAGTGTCTTTAAGCATCAGAGTGCCATTGCTACCAGGCCAGGCATTCCCTTGTGACCCCCTACTTCTGCCTGGATGGCTACCCTTTTGGGGAGCAGCCGAACGGATCTCCACCAAGGTCCGTTCCCTGGAGTTCCTTTGTTTGTGGTGCTGAGATTTTCATGGCAGGGGGAGGAAGAGGCGCTTTGAAAAGCCTGTTGGCTCTTGCCAGCGCTAACTCTCTTTTCTTTTCTCCTTCCAGAGCTGTGTGGTGTGTCCCAGAGCCACAGAGTATGTCTGTGCACTGAGGGAGAGCACCCTGAGTCCTCCGCAGCTGGTGCCGGAGGAGACGCCCCATTGATGTGCGGTCCCATCTGAGTGTCCCCGGTGGCTGGTGGGCCAGTGCTACCAGAAGGGCTTTGGGGGTCTTACACCTTGGCATTGGGGTGGGTTTCGGGGGGTTTTTGGGGATTTTTTTTTTTTTTTTTGGGTTTTTGCTTTTTTTTTTTTTTTTTTTTTTTCCAAATTTTGGGGTTGGTTTGGTTGTTGTGCTCCGGCCACCATGTCAAATTCGGGCTCCCATCAAGACAATGGGAACAAGCCAGAGACGGAAAAAAATAACCAAGATGACTCTCAACCCCCTGTCAACTCCGAGAGGAGGAACAAAAGTGGAATAATAAGTGAACCTTTGAACAAAAGTCTTAAGAAGTCCCGTCCACTCTCCCACTATTCTACCTTTGGTGGCAGCAGCTCAGTAAGCGAACATTCAGAGAAAGGCAACTCCTTAGCTAATGGCAACGATGCGATTGTGGATAAAAGTCATTCTACCTCAAAGCACAAAAACATCTCTAGTATGCTGAGCAAATTAGACCGGATGTCGGAGCTCTCCTCAGAAGGACAGACCGCCCTCCAACAGTTTGCTCAGTCGACAGAAATGCTCAAAAGAGTGGTACAGGAGCATCTTCCTCTAACAAGCGAGCACGGGACTGGTATCTCTGACATGGAGGCAGTCTCAGCTGCAGAGACAATGAACGGCCCCTCTGATTTTCCTTACCTGGGGGCTTTTCCCATCAACCCAGGCCTTTTCATTATGACCCCTGCCGGCGTGTTTCTGGCAGAGAGCGCACTCCATATGGCTGGCTTGGCAGAGTATCCCATGCAGAATGAGTTGGCATCTGCCATCAATTCGGGGAAAAAGAAACGGAAAAGATGCGGCATGTGCCCGCCCTGCCGAAGACGGATAAACTGCGAGCAGTGCAGCAGTTGTAGGAATCGCAAAACTGGCCATCAGATTTGCAAATTCCGAAAATGTGAAGAACTCAAAAAGAAGCCTTCTGCAGCACTGGAGGTAACCAGCCCCTCTCAGGCACCCTAACCCCTCCTCGGGCTGCGCTCCTGGGTTTGGATCTTGCCCTAGATAATAAAACACCTGGTACTTCTTACTTTTTATTTTTCCCTTTTCCATTAACAGCTCTCACCCTGAGATGTGTGCTCTGCCCAGTGCTCCCAGTGCCCACCCCCTGCTATGTACTGGGGTTGGTTGGTGTGGGGAGGAGGGCTGGGGTCTTTCCCTGGGCATGCTGCAAGCACAGGCAGCAGCAGGGCTCTGCTGGGGTTTTGGTGACAGCATCCCCTGTCCTGAGCAGGTGGCAGCTCCCTGAGCTGGGATCTAACCCCAGAGTCGGGGGATGACTTTTTGGGGCAGAACTTGGGGTAATTGGTTATGATGAAACCCGTGGCCACAGTGCAGCCAAAGCCCAGCCCTTCAGCTCACTCTGCTCTGAGCAGGAGCACAGTGATCCCTGGTTTTGGGAGCAGCAGTGTGCACTGGGCAGCATCCCCAGTGCAGTGGCTGTGCTGGGTCTCCCTGGGCCAGCATCCCTCTGGGGTGGTCAGGATGAGCCCATAAGGCAGCAGTTGGATTTCCTGTGGTAGCAGTGCTGCAGTCCCCACTGGCAGTGCTCCTATTTCAGCACCCAGCAGAGCCAGGAACATCCCTGCTCCTGCTGGGGATGCCCAGGTGCCCTGGTGTGAGCCGGGTGCTGGGGCTGTCACTGCTCACCATGGCCTGCTTGTGGTTGTGCTTGGCTTTAGAGGAGAGCCATTGGATTGGGGTGCCACCTTTCCAAACCCACTGAGGAAGTGGGACATTCATGTGGGGACTACAGGGAAAGTCTGGTGACTTGGGTTGTGTGGGCCTGAAACTCATTAGAGGCTGTGGGCAGCTGCTGGTGGCGTGGTGTGGGTGGGGGCTGGGTGCCAGCAGGGCAGAGGTGTCCCAAGGACATGCTGCTCTAGCAGAGCCTCCCTTCTCCTGCACACCCAGGTGTTGTGCTGGAGCCAGGTTTGATTTTTCCATGAGCTGACCCCAGTGTCAGTCATGTCAGCGTGCTTCCTCCTCCTGGTGAGTACATCCCCATGGAGAGGCAGCAGAGGCTAAAAGGTCACCTGGGCATGGCTGGATTGTGCATCCTGGCACAAGGGCTTTGCCCATCCTCTGGTGGTCCCCATGCAACCTAAGCCCGCCGCTCCCTCAGCCACATTCTACGTTTTTCAATTAGCATCAGCTCTGAATGAATACTGAAGGGGAAAAAAAAAATCTATTTGGGCGGTGGGGATGAGGAGAGGGGGACCGTGTCTTTCAAAAACCGCTGTATTGCTAAATTATATTCTTGTTCTAATTTGCTGAGTCAGTGATCTGGAAAAAGGGAGAAAGGGAAAAAAAAAGTTCATTTCTTCCAAAGAGTCCTAAAGCGGGTCAATAGACTCGAAGCTCGCAGCAGCCGGAGGAGTCGCTCCCTTCTCCCAGAGTCCAGGGGTGATAAATAGCACCAGGAACCCATGGAATGCTCCCCCCTGTGATGGGCATCCCCATCTCACGACTGGCTGGGAAATTGAGGCCACTGAAATAGGGTTCTGCATCTGGTAGAGTTGGGCCCCACCACAGATGCATCTCCGTCCCTCCTGAGCATGACCAGGTGTGTTGAGGCTCAAGGGAGATGCCACCGTGCTGGTGGGATTGATGCCTGGGCAGGTGTGGGTCACTCCAGGGGTCACATCATCATCCCCTTTTCATGACACACCATCCCCTCTCTCAGAACATCCACTTGCACCCTGTGTTGACCTTGGTAGGGTTGTACAAGGCTGGGGCTGGGACAGGGGCACCATAACCCTGGCTGATGTCCCAGGTCACCTGGATCAAAGCTGGGTTGTTAAATCTAACCTGTCAGGCAGCTTTGCTCATACAAATTGGCCAACTGTAGGGCAACCACCAGCACTGTGCTGGAGACCTGTCTGGAGAGCGCCAGAATGCAGAGTTCCATGGACTGCTGGTCCTGGTGGGGTGCCATTACACTGCTGTACTTGATACTGGGACAGAAGGGGCCGTTCAGTGGGGCGGATATGGGGCTGAATCATTCACAAGGCTTTGTGAAGCACTGTCCCTGTCTGTGGGGACAGTGCCATTGCCCAGGAGAACGACAGTGACTGTGTCCTGCCACCCCTGCACATACAGAGGAATGTCCTCAGAGAGCCCAGACAGGGGCCACAGAGATGATCAAACGTTGATCTAAAATCAAGCAGTAAAAAAAAATAGAATTAAACCTTTATGGCAGTGTAAAAAAGGGCTAAATCCCTCAGCCGCCGTTAAGCTTTATCTGCACATCTACAGAGCCCGAAGAACCGGTCACTGCTGGTGTCCTGCCGTGGTGGGACTGCCTGGGGCTCTGAGACCAGCCAGCTTAGGTGTTGGGAGCAGGCAGCAGCATGTCCCTGCACTGACCAAGCTCCTCTGGGCTCTGCCAGCCCCAGCAACCCTGGCTGATGCTGTGGGGGCTGCTGGCCAGCCCTGCACAGCTCTTGCAGAGCTGTAGGTCACATGAAGGCCATGAATCGTTGAGTTTTGACTCATCAGAGCTGTTCTCCACTGAGAGAAGCTGTGCTGAAGAGCTTTGGTGCCCCAGATAAAGCCAGTGAGGGTCACTGTCACCCTCATGTCAGGCTCACAGAGAGACTGTAGCCATGAAGGAAAAGGGGTGAGCATTGTAAACTGAAAGAGGATAGATTTAGTTGGACATAAGGTAGAAATGTTTATGATGAGGGTGGTGAGGCCCTGGCACAGGTTGCCCAGAGAAGCTGTGGCTGCCCCATCCCTGGAAGTGTCCAAGGCCAGGTTGGATGGGGCTTGGAGCAACCTGGTCTGGTGGAAGGTGCCCCTGCCCATGGCAGGGGGTGGAAAGAGATATTTAAGGTGTCCTCTAAGCCATTCTGTGAGTCTGTGATTGTGGAGATGAGGAGGATCTCTCCTGGGCTGGCTGTCCATCTCCCTTTAAAAGGAGCAGAGGTGTTTATCAGACATCTCCTTCCAGACCCATGAGGAGCCCCCTCTCCCCTCTCCTCCCCTCTGGGATGATGGATCTGGGTAGATGGCCCCTGGTGGAGAGTCCAGCCTGCTCTGCCCTGCCTGTTCTGCATTCAGTGCCTTGAGTGAGATGCAGTGTGGTCAGTGTGGAGTGCCACAGCCCTGTGCATCGCTGGGCACAGGCACTTGTGCCTTCCCAAATGTCTGATTATGTGTCATAGACACCTCGGGAAAGGGGTGACCCCTGCAGCTTGTGACCACCCCAGCTGAATTTGCTCCCTGACATGGGCTGGGAGCAGGAGCAGGTGAGAGATCTCTCAGCAGCCTGGTGGGCACCATCAGCTCTTGCCCATCCTGGTCCTTTGTGCCCCTGCCCTTGCCCAAGCCCCGTGTTTGGGTTGTGCTTGTGGGACATCCTCCTGCAGGGATGAGGTGACACTGCTCTGGGTTTTCATTGAGGCTTGGTAGGTGTCTTGATCCAAGACAAGGACCCAGTGAGACCTGGCTGACTCCTGCATGGAATTAGGGACCAAAATGTGTCTGGTTTGACTCTTAGGATGCCACATGAGGTGTCCCAGCCCTGCACATGGGCTCAGTATTGTGCCCCTTCTTGCCCCATGACAGCCAGTCTGCTGGCCCCTGCCTGTCACTGCAACTTGTGGCCTCTTTCCCATTGGTGCCCCTTGCTTGTTTGGAGATGAGGGACCTGAAGGGTCCTCTCAGGTGATTGTGTGGTGATCCTGTACTGATTGTGTGTCTGGCTGGCACAGCTCAGCCTTGCTTGGGGGCTGTTGGCATTGAGAGACGTTCATGTTCTCATAAACATTGCACAAACTTTCCACCTCATCCAGATGGGAAATGTCCCTGGTTCTCCTTCCACAGTGCTACCTGGGGCAGGGCCTCACATCATATTTCCTGGAGGTGGCTTCTAAGAGATCTTGTCCTTTACTGGGCCTTTTGTTGGCTGTGGGGTTGAGCCGGGTGGGACTCATCCCTCCTGCCTGTGAGGTGCTGAGGTACCTGCTGGTGCCTGGGGTTGCTCTGTTGGGGTCAAGGTTGTTCCTTGAGGCTGAGCATGTCCCATGTCCTGAGCAGCTCGTGGTGTCCCCAGGCCCATGCAGGTCCTACTCCCTGCCCCAGTTTCCATCCAAATGCGCTCCTAAACCCATCTGGTGGCTGGGCTCCTGTGCTCTGGGTATCTGTCTGTCCATCCATGGCAGGGACTGTGGGGGCTGCCAGTGAGAGGACTGTGCTGGGTTGTGCCTGGCCCCTGTGCTCACTGCTGGCCAGAGAGGAAGCCAGGGGCTGTGCCATTGTGGCAGCAGCACGGGGACATGGGGACACGGGGACACGGGCATGTGGGAACAATGGCCAAGCTGCTGTGCTGGTGCCCGGCCAGGGAGGGGTCTGGCAGCACGGGGACCCCCATCTCCCTCCTGCTGGCATCATGGGGTTGGGATCTTGGGATGTAGAGCTGCATCAAAGGTGCTGAGCCTGGGCCAGGTCCGTCCCAAGGCTGGGGATGGGTGCTGGGTGGGGGTGAGGGGTGGGTACCCAGCCCTGGTGCTGCACACCTGTGCCGGACCCGACATAACGCCTTGTCCCTTCTTCTTCTGTCCCCTCCCTGTCTCTCTTCCTTTCCAGAAGGTGATGCTTCCTACAGGAGCCGCATTCAGATGGTTCCAGTAGGAACGGGAATCCCAAAGCTCTGTCATCCAAGTGCAATGTCACTGCTTGCTTGTGTTGTCTCAGGCAAGGGATTTTTGGCTGAAATGAATGGATGCACCTGTGTCTCTTTAGAACCAAAAATATTTTCTCGCAAATCTCATTCCTGTTTTTATAATTTTTTTCTTTTTTTTCCTTTTTTTTTTTTGCGTTTGTTTTAACATCAAGTCCTAGTCAGACATTTAACTGCTTTTCAAATAAAAAACAAAAAAAATAATTAAAAGAAAAAAACAATGGATCTGTAAAGTACCAAGACTTAATAGACAGAGTATGGACAATCAGTTTCTTTCTGTGTTTTGGTGTTGATGTTGTTTATGTGTGAAAGATGCAGTACTTGTGTAGGGAATGTAAATTTACAGTAACCTTTTAAAATCTAGTTACTAATAAGCACTACTGTAATTTAGCACAGTTGTTTAATTGCACCCTCATTTATACTTTTTATTTGATTCTTTCCCATCATACAATAGAGTGGATAGTTTCTAGAATGCCTCAACTTCATGTTTATAAATGAGAATATGTTTAAAGCAATGTAGTATCCCTTTTCCTCGCCATTCACCTCTGGAAGTTTAACCCACAAGAGGGTCGGTATAAAAGGTGGAAGAAAACAATTGCTACACAACTGGCGGAATTCAAAAAAAGGAAAAAAAGAGTAAAAAAAAGGCAAAAAAAAGAGATCGTTGTTAGTTTATTAATATAGAACAAGAAACGCTGCGTACAGAAAATCCTCCTAATTGCAACGGTTTACTCCTAGAAATAATTTTTGTAAACTTACAGAAGTTAAAATCAAAATAAAACAAATATTGCAGGACCTGTGCTGAAGCAGTTATGGAAAATATTTCTCTTCTGTTCACCCCCTGTCTCTCCAGCTCTCTCTCCATCATTAAATTGAAATGCTGTTTGTAATGTTTTAGCGATCCAGGCTGTTTTTGTGAATAAAATGAATGCATGTTTTGTGTCATGATTTCCAGCTTGGTTATTTCTCTCCCACCCCTCTGTCCAGCCCTCCAGGCCCCCCAGCAGCGGTGGTGCCCCACGTGCTGTGGTCCTGGTGGCTGCAGGCACCTCACCAGTGACGATGCCAGAGTGTGGTGGGACGGTGTGATCAGCTGAGCTGGAGTCACCCTGGCTGCTAAATCCCCACGGTTAATCCTGGCATTGGCTGGGCTAAGCCAGCCTCGGCTTCTCTTGGGGATATTTCCCAGCCTGACCTGCCTGGAGTTTTATCCAGCAGTGCCAACACCATTTGTTTTGGTGAAATAATGTTAATGTGCCATGGAGAGCCACGGTGAGGCTCATGTTGCTGGGACAAGTCTAAGATGAGCTCCCAAAGGTGAGTGGGCTCTGGGATGGCCTTCCAGCTTGGCCTCATGTTGGTACTGGATCAGCAGGAGCTGTCTGGGGTGGAGGGGATGTTGGATGGGCTCAGCCATGGACAGGCCATTGAGTTGCTGCCAGTGCTTGGGGTGCTGTGAATCATGCCAGGCAAGTGGGCTGGGAACCTCCTACCAATTCCCTGGAGGTTCTCCAGGGTCATCCCAGCGTGGTAAGAGGTAGAACTGGCTGGACCCAGGCATGCTGGCTCTGCCTTGCTGGGAGGAGGTGGCGGGAGCCTTTGTCCCCAGCTCCAGCCAGCATTTGGGCCAGCATCTGTTGGCCAGATGTGCACCCGGAGCAGGGGGGTGACAGTGGTGAGTGGGCTCTGTCCCTCCCTGGCAGTGACCTGCTGGGGTGGAGCAGAAAGTCCTTGGGGAAAGCTGCCCCAAATACCCTCTCCAGCAGCATTCCCTCCTGCAGCCCTGGGTGGTTTGGAGCCCAGGCACCCCGGTGACACCAGAGCCTGAACCCAGGGCTGTGTGTGGGAATGACTGCAGCACATGGTGACAGGGATGGAGCTGGGCCAGTGTGGTGAGTGACACAGCTCAAGGCCTGCAGGAGGGACAGACAGACAGACCCTGGTCGTGCCCCAGCAGGGCTCTGGTGCATGGCTCTGCTCCCACCAGGGTGGCACTGGCAAGGGGCTGCTGGGAACTGGTTCCCAGCCCATGTTGTTCTCACAGCCGAAAGCACTTAGCAGGAATGTTCTGGGGATGTTATGGGAAAAAGGAGCCTGGCTGCTTTCTTTACGACTGGCTAAGGCTTGGGGCTGTGTGAAGGCACAGTCCTGGCACCTGGAGGGAGCCAGCCCCTACCCCATGCTGGGAGAGTGTCCTGGGGAGCAGCACAAGAGCCCCCTCCCCAGCCCTGATCCCTGGGGAGCTGCAGGGGGGTGCTGCTTTATCCTACCCACAGCTGCAGCTGGGGACTGCTGGGAGTGTCACCCTGGTCCAGCTGTGTCACCCACACCAGGGCTGTGCTTGGGGCTGTTGTTAGCATGGAGCAATGCTTGGGGAAATGCCACCATGGCACAGCAAACCCTGCTGTGCCACGCTGGCAGGGCACTGGCAGGGACCAGGGGAGATGGGCACTGGCAGGAGAGGAGAGTGATAGCAGGGATATGGAGCTGCCAGAGAGGACACGGACATTAGCAGGGGACAAAGAGAGCAGGGGCTTCCCCATGCAGGGAAACAGGTTTGGGACAAAAGAATCAGATTTGGGACTCAAACCTTGCCAGTGAGTGGGACGGGGTGGTGGGGAGGTGGGGTATGGGGTGCTGGGTGCCCTCCACCCCACTTCCAGCTCACCCCCGAGCTGGGCTGCATCCCTGCCTGCCAGGTGAGTGTGAGGGAGGATGGCCCTATGCTGGCCTGGAGCCTTGCCTAACGAGCAGGACCCCAGGCACCCCCGAGGGTGAACCCATCCCCTCCTCCATGCTCACCCTCCTCAGGCACAGCCCCTGCGCTGGGCTGTCCCCACAGCAGGGGAAGTGGCACCCAGGGCTGCTGTCCCCAGGGTGCCCGCTGGCAGCCAGGTGACACAGGGCACCTGGGATGAAGATAACGAGCTCGGCACGGCGCTGAGGGACAACCCTGGGCGCTACCACAAGGGCTGGCCCTGAGTCTCTCTTAATTAACATCCTCATTAAACAGAGTTAGCAGAAAGGCAACCAAACCTGCCTGTGGCCGTAGGGCGTGCTGTCACAGAGGGCACAGCCGTGTCCCCATCCCCCTTGGCCTTGGTGGCGTGGGAAGGTGCCAGCAAGTGATGCCAGGTGAGGCCAAGCTCTGGTGTGGGGCTGATCCAGCGATGATGCCAGTGGTGTTTTCCATGGGGAGTGCCCTGGCTTAGAGAGGATGGCTCCTGGGGTGAGCTGCGGCAGGAGATGGAACCTCCACAGTGGTGCCAGAGGCATGTCCCGTCCTGTCCTGTCACCCCAGCACTTTGTGGGGTGTCCGGCTCTGCTGCAGGGTGTCACCATCCCGTGTCCCCCGTGCCGGGTCCCAGCCTGGCACGGTGGGCTGGTGGCCGCCTGGTCCCGCCGTCCCCCGGGCTGCAATTAGCAGCTGACCCCGGGCTGACCTGCCCCCCCGGCGTGGGGACGGGGCAGGATGCAGGAAGCGCCGAACAAAATGTGCTTCAGCTGAGCCGGATGGCGGGGTCGCTGTGAGCGCCGCCGGCCAGGCGTGACCTCCCGGCGGCAGCGGGGACACCGAGGGGACACTGAAGGGACCGGGCTTGGCAGGGCAGCCTGCAGGACCCTGGTGCTGCGGTGGGAACCTCCATCAGCACCCAATCCTGGCTGCTGGGAGGGAACTCTGTTCACACCCACCGCTCCAAGGGGAGGTTGGGATGGTGGGATCTGCTCAGGTTTCCTTGTCCCCAGGGGGCTGTGAGGACAAGCCAGCCCCAGTGCCAGGTGTTAGAGCCATCCAGCATCTCCAACATGGCTGGGCCATGGGTGGATGCTTCTCAGCGTCTCCTGGGCTGAACTGATACCAGTTTGGTTGGGGTTTTGGCAGCCCCACAGCAGCCAGATGGGATTGATGCAGGTATCCTGGGGATCCCCAGGCATGGGCAGCTGGGGGGGATGCTCACTGTCACACATCTGGCTTGGCTCAGCTGGAGCCTGGGGCTGCTGGGACAGCTCTGTTGGGACCATTAATCTAAATAAGCCTCCCAAGTTCTGCTCCCCGCAGCTGGCCAGGTGACCTTCCCTGTGTCATGCACATGCAGCTTTCCAGGCCCATTTCCAGCCTAGGCTGAAGCTCTTCCAAATGCTTGTGGAGTTTTCAAATTCGAGCTAAGGATGCCTTGTGTCTTTGCACATTCTCCACTGGGAGTGAGCTCTGTGTTGGCTTCTTCCCCACAAACATTGCATGCCGAGGTGTGGGACAGGGGAGGAGGGTCCCACAACGTCTGTGGGATGCTGTGTTGTTTCTGCACCAGAGCAAGACTGAAGAGGGCTTTTCTCAGGGAAAAGGAGCCATGGGAGATCCTTTATCCATGATAAAGGCTTGACATCTGCATTGCTTCACCTCTGGCAATTCCAGAATTCCTGACCAACCACCACACACCGAGATCTCCCCATACATGAGCTGGGGCAGGAGGATGTTTACCCAGCAGCATCCTTGGAAAGGACTCTGTAGGTGGAAGCTGACACCCATTCCTGCATCCCACCAGCCCACCCTGGGATGAGCTGTGTCTCCAGCAAGGCAAAGCTGCAGCTGGCCAATGGCCCTGGCTGGGTGCCCTGCTGCAGCTCTGCAGGAGGCTTGGGATGTCACTGCAGCCATCACGGGGTGGCTTCTGCACAGAAACTGCCTAAGGTCCCCCTGCCCTGGGGAAAGGAGCACCACCAGGCCTGGCATCCTCCTGCTTGCAGCTCCACAGTGCTGCCTCCATGGAGAAGCTGTCTTGGTTTGGGGTCTCAGGTCCCCCCTTGCACCCCACAGAGTGGGGGTGTGGCAGCTGTGCTTGCATGAAGGAGGAGGACACCTCTTCCAACAGCAGCTCCCTCAACCCCAGCAGAGAACTAAACCACCCAGCACCCCAGGGCTGCAGGCAGCCAGGTTTAGCCTGGCTGAGCCACGGCATTCCTCTTTTTGATCACCATCAATGCCTGATTGCTCCTGATGAGCACCCTGGTGCTCCTGATCCGTGCTGCTCTCCCAGCCAGCCTCTGCTCCCTGCTAAGCCAAGCCCCGGCAGCTCCCGCTCAATCGGGGGCTGGCTGCGGTGCCAAGGCCGCTTTCAGCACTGCGTCAAGATGTTTTAAGGGTAGAGCAGTCAGGATTTGTGAGAAATAGGTCGGCCTGTGACAGCAGGAGGAGGCCACTCAGTGCAAGGCACGGTGTTATCAGTGGGGAGCCTTCAGCCCTTGGGTGACGACGGGTGGACGACAGCGGCTGAGCAGGGCCTTAGCAGAGGTGACAGGTACCACCAGTCCCAGCTGGGGCTCTGCAGCCTGCAGCCTGCCTTGCTTTTGGCCAGCCACTGGTGCTGACAGCCCTGGTGAAGCCCTGCAGTTGTCTCCCCCCACCAAAATGCTGTGAGTGGATGTGGTGCTCGTGGAGGTGTCCAGATGGCACCACGGGTAGTGGGGACACAGGACCAGGCTGCCCTGTCCTTGTCCCCTCAGGCAGTCCTGCAGCCCCCCTTGCACCTCTGGGGAAGGAAGGATGCCTTGCTCATTCCTGCCTTGCCTCTGAGCCCCCTGGGCTGGCTTCTCCTGCAGCTGGCTTCTCCTGCAGCCCCTCTCCCTGAGCCCAAGCAAGCCTGGGGCAGGTCTGCCAGGAATGGAGGAGCTGCTGGTCTGTGTCATGTTGGCAAATCCAATGAGTGATTAGACCAGGTTCTACTAAACCCAGGATGGGTGCAGGAACAGGGCAAGCACAGATGAGACCTCCCAAAACATTAAAATGGTCCATATGGTCCCACCTGCTTTCTGGCTTTGCTTGCTCTCCTACTTCTGGTTGAAGAGGAACAGTGACCAGGGTGTTCCACAAGGCCACCTCCTGCCATGAGGATTCCCTGTGGACAAGAAGACAACAGCAGGACAACCTTCCCCTCTCATCCCTGCACTTGCCAGATCACAGCAACATCTTCCCCTGGCAGAGACGGGGTGACCCTGGGTTTCTCCAATCCCCTCACCTGTCCTTGCCACTGAGGTGTCACTCTCTTGTCCTGGGTGGCTTGGGAGTGGGCAGGAGGTGATGCCAGTGCCCACCTGCCTTCTGTCCAGGCAGGCTGGGACTGCAGCAGAGCCTGGGAGCCTCCATCAGTACATTCTGCTTGACCTTTACTGTCATTAATGTCTGTATTTTACCTCACGTGCTGGCCCTGTGCTCTCTGAAGCTCCACCTGCTGTGTGCCACAATACTTCCAGCACTGGCAAGGGCATGACCCTGCCCACCTCCAGCAGAATTAATTTTCCAGCTCTGGGAATGCACTGGGCAGGAGGCTGATGCCCATGAAGATCTTGCAGGTCCTGCACCTCTCTCTGGCAGGGCTGGACCCCAGCAGTGAGCAGGAGTGCTTGGCACAGCTCAGCCCCTCCCAGCTGGGCATTGTCACCCTCTGGGTGCTCATGTGATGGTGGCATCACCACCACTGGCATCCTCCCACCTTGCCACCGTGGGCACAGCTCTCCTACTGCCAGGTGACCTGAGCACCAGCCAGGTGGGAGATGCTCCCCCAGCAGGGCTCTGACTCCGTGAGCAAGAGACGCCCTTCCCCTCACTCCAGGTTTTTTCTGGTACTTTTAGCCTGAAGGTGGGGTGAAACCAGCCTGGGCCAGATCCCACTGTGTGCTCCCCACTCCCTGCAGTGAGGGAAGGGGTGCAGGCCCTGGGCTCACACTGAGCCCCAGCTCCTGCCTCTCTGCTGGGCTGGGAGGGCTCCCACCAGCAGCACGGTTTGCTGCCTTGCTGTGAGTCCTGACATTTCTCCATCGAGACAGCCACAGGGGGAGGTATAAATTGGTTTGGCTGTGGTGTGTCTGTGTGATGGGGGCTCCATGCCCCCCCAGCTCCAGCCCTCCTGAGCTGGCTGGTGGCCCTGTCACCTTTGCTGGAGCAGCGTTTGGCCGTGGTGCCTTCCAGAAGAAGCAGGAACATGGCAGGGGTGATGCTGCAGGGCAGCTGAGGAGCCAGAGCCACTCCTGGGAGTTTGGGGCTGACCTGGGGGAAGGGGCCAGGGCAGGGCAAGACATGAGGGGATGGGAAGTGCACAGGGAATGAGAGAACACTCTTCCTTTAGGCAGAGGAACAAGAGAAAAGGGCAGGAGAAGAGGCAGGAAATGGGGGTGGGAAAGGGACACTGGGGAAATGGGAATCCTTGGAGAAAACACAATCTGTTGGGAGGGGAGAATGGTGGAGGTCTGGGTGCTCCCAGTCCCCTCATGTGCTGGGCCATCAGGGACCCACATTTAAGCCCCAAGAGGCAAAATGGGCAGCAAGTCAGAGCTGGGCCTCCAGAGTGAGCAGTGCCAAGGGCTGTGGGATGCCCACAGGCATCCCAGCGATGGGTGCTGGCCTGCTCCCACCCTGGGGACACTCTGAAGCCCGGGCCACCTCCCCAGCACCGTGTAGAGCTGTCCCTACACCTCCATTTTCTGCCTCTCCAGACAAAGTGACCACTTATCCGCCTGGGTTTCAAGCTGTGTGCTCAGCCCCACGCTCACCCCTTGGGCTGGACGCGGGCAGCAGGAGGAATGCGACCAGGCAGGTTTGTGCAAACACAGGCACTGCGTGGTCCCCCTCGGTCTTTAGTCTGGTAAGCAAAATCAGCATCTAATCCAGATCAAACAGGACTTTAGCTCCTGTCAAAGGACTGATCCCCTATTCTGCCCAGGCTGTGGTATTTAAAGGGACACAGGCAGGTTAAGTATGGCTGGAAACAAAGGGTTTGTGAAAATCATCGTAAGAAAAATAACAACAACAAAAGCTGGGAAAGATTAGTGGGAAGAGAGACTATAATGAAATATAACTGCCAAAGAAAACTGTGGTTAATGGAGACATCTCCCTAGAGCATTGAAACCTCAGGTAGTGGAGGAGGAAAGAGATAAGTGAAACCACTCAGAAACCAGCAGCAAAACAAACCAGGCTGTTCCTGGACCAGGGCAAGATCCCTCTCCTCTCCTCTCCTCTCCTCTCCTCTCCTCTCCCTCTCCCTCTCCCTCTNNCCTCTCCTCTCCTCATCCCCCTGCAGGAGTTGGATGCAATCATGGGTAATTTGTTAATTTGCTGTCCAGGCTGTGATGGGAGCACTCCAGGCTGCTCTGGGTGTTGGGGCACAACCTCTCGGGGCTCCAGGATGCCTCCCCAGCCTGGCACAGCCCCGTGCTGCAGCCCCAGATAGGATTTAACCACCCGACTTCTCCTGACCTTAATAACAGGCGCTGATTTAACCGGAGTCTGGTGGCTAAATCCCGCATGAGTCTGGAAGTGTAGGAGTCAGTGTCACAAGTAATTTATTCCATGCATCTCTCAGCCTCCTAAACTTGGGGAAGCCAGCTCTTAACACAGATCCTGGTGCTGCCACAGCCCTGGTGGAGCAGATCTGCAGCAGCTTTTCTTTCTCCTTTTTCTTTTTCTTTTCTTTCTCTTTCCTTCTTTCCCTCACAGCTGCTGGAGAGCAAAGCCCTGCTCAGACCCTTTTCCCAGCCCAGGAACTGGCACCTTCTAGACACAGGCAAAGCCTCTGCTGCCCACAGAACCTTGGAGCATCCTTCAAGCCATGGACAAGTCCCAGGCCAGTCATCTCCAAAGTGGGGCAAGATGCCCCCAAAACCATGACTGGGATAGGTGCAGTCCCTACAAGCAAGGACTGGCTCTCACAGGGGCTCTGCACAGGGATGCTGCATCCTGGAGACCTCAGGCTTGCTTGATGGATGTCACCAGTCCAATGTGGCCCTTCTGCCTCATCCCAAACCTCTGCTCTGCGGTGTTGAGGCTGGAAAACCAGAGGCAACCCTTCAGCTGGGCTCTGTGAGGCTGGAGCTGGGTGAGTGTGGAGGAGTTATGCCCATGGGAAGGGAGGGCCAGGCAGATCTGCTCCACTGGATATAGTGTGCAAAAGCCTTTTTTGAGGGCTCTGATCCTTTCCAGAGCCAAAGAGCAGGATGCTGGTGTCTGCAGCCC
Source organism: Pycnonotus jocosus (assembly GCA_013400435.1). NCBI lineage: Eukaryota > Metazoa > Chordata > Aves > Passeriformes > Pycnonotidae > Pycnonotus > Pycnonotus jocosus. The sequence continues at coordinate 42,766 of VWYP01011704.1, forward strand.
TCAGGCAGGGGTGTCAGCCCTGGCACCCCCTCACTGCCTGGGGCTTCAGCCCCCGTGCTCAGAGCTGGTGGATTTCTCACATCCACATCCCTCACTGTGCTCTCCATGGTGACCAAACTCAGTGGCCTGGATCCTTCCCAGGCATGACCACATGTGGGTTATCCCTCTCCTTCAGCATCTGCTCAGACACTGCCAGCAACCTCTGCTGTGCCCAGGGGATGTCCAGGACTGTGGGTTGTGGCACAGGCAAGCAGGAGAGCTCCGTGGGCAAGCCAAGGGGTGTGGGCAGGCACCAAGAGCAGGGCTGGGGCTGGAGGGAGGGTTTTCCAGCTGGGTTGGCCTGATCCCTGCTGCCTGTAGCTCGGGCTGGATCTCCATGGCTGGTGAGTTCAAGCTGGGTTACAGCCATTGCCACAGCCTGAACAGCACATTCATATTCCAGTCACAGTTCTTGGGCATCTTTGCTTTTCTTGGCAGTCTCAGAGCTCCAGGACAGCAGAGAAAAGTGGGAAATGGACCTCACTTGCCATGTCTCTGCTGCTCCAGCTGTCTCAGAGGAGTTTGCTGGTTGTCCTGAGTCATGTCTGCACCCAGCAGAGCTGAGCTGATACCCAGCACAACCTGGGCTGGTGCATTTGCTGCCTGGGAGCCTTTTTGTTCCTCCCACAATCAGGTCACAGCCTGTCCCATCTGGGTGAGGCAAGAGCTGTGGGCACAGGCAGGGGTGGACGTGTCTTTGCTGCCCAGCACAGAGGGCTGTCAGCCCAGCAGCAGCTGCAGGAAGCTGGGGACCTGCCCCGGGGCTTTTCCTCTGCAGCCCTCTTGAAGGGCAGGCACAGGGCTGGCACCTTGCCTGGTGCCCAGGTGCTCCTGGGCGGGTGCCACCCGAGGCACGTGGGACAGGTGGGAATATCCTCAGCAAACACAGCTGTGGTGGGACAGGAGCACTCCTGAGTTTGTCAGCCTTGTCCCGTTCCTTCTGCAGTGTCCTGTGGATTCCTTTGGTCCCAGTGACATTGATTGCTTTCACTGGGTGTCCCCTGCCTCCTTCTCCAACTGCCTGTGGAGCTCTGCTGGGAAATGAAACCCTTCTGATGGTGTGAGGTGCTGCAGGAAGCCTCTCTGTCTGCAGCATCCATGGCATCATCACCTCTCTGTGCCCCAAGGTGGGATGCACGAGGCTGTACCTGCTCAGGCGAGGTGTGAGGTGGGTGAGTTCACACTAGAGTTTGAACTGTCCTGAAGGTGCAGCTTTCAAATCTGGCAGAGAGAGATTAGGGGGAAAAAACAGAAAAAAAAAAAAAAAAGCCAGGAGGAAGAGAAAACACAAACATGCCACCTCCATCTTGCAAAGTCCTTGAGTCACATCCCCAGGGCTGAGAGTATCTCATCCCCACAGCCCCTGGCTGTGTCCTTTCCCTGGGCATCAGCTGCTGGGCACAGTGATGCTCCACCATGTCTATCCTCATGGCTGCCCTCTGCTCCCTGGAATATCCCAGTTTTCCAGAGGCTGAGCAAATTCTGTGCCATTTCCAGGCTGCAAACTACTCTGCAAACAGCCATTCCCAGAGGCTCATAATTCCCCAAATGTATGTGCAGCTCCTTGGGAAATGGAGCAAGGCCCAGCACAGCCATCTCATTCCTTATTCCAGGCAAGGCAGTGGGAAAGCTTCATGGTCCTGCTTGGTGGGCAAAGCTCTCTTCTCAGAAATGAGTTTTTGCTTAAATTTTGGAGAGAAAAATGTTGTCTGACTCAGCCACAAAGCATGGAAAATTTCAAGCAGGCACTTGATGTGTGGCAAAAACTATCCTTGGGCTGGGAGAATGAGCGGGGTTGTATTGTTTGGGTTGTTAAATCAAAAACCCAGGGGAAAAAAATAACTTTGGGTCAACCCAAAATGTACTGTTCTAGATATTCTTTCTGAAACAAAAAAGTGTTGCTTTGAACAGCAGGAGGCCCTTGGTTTTATCCACTACTGATATAAATGACTTTTCTAGGTGGCAAGTGAAAAGTCACAAAGTTTTTCTAATACCAGAGAAATCAAAAATAAACACTGCTCTTCCCAAAGTAACAGATGCTCTTTGTCCTTTCAGATGGAGCCCAAATTCCCAAATCATAGAATCATGTAATATCCTGACCTGGAAGGAATCCATGAGTCATTGTGTCCATCTCCTGGCCCTGCACAGGATACCCCAACAATCCCATCATTTGTCTGAGAGCACTGACCAAGCATATCTTGAACTCTGTCAGCCTTGTGGCCATGACCACTTCCTTGGGAAACCTGTTCAGTGCCTTTGGGACAAGAACCTTTTCCAAATATCCAACCTAACCCTCCCCTGACACATCTCCAGCCATTCCCACAGGTCCTACTGCTGGGCACTGGAGAGAAATAATCTCTGAAAACAGAGATTTTGGTGATGAACTGTTAGTGTTAACAATTCCAGCTTGCTTGGGAAATTGTGGATGGATCCATGTTGGGATCTGCCCTTCCTACATCAACACTCTAGAGGATGTAGCTGAGGAACCTTTACTGTATGTGCTGCTGCTGTCCTGCTGGGCTGTGCAGGGTGCGATGGTGGCATGGCCACGGTCCTCAGACCAGGATGGGAGCTGGTAGTTCTCCCTCCTGGCTTTGCTCTGGAGCTGGGAAGTGGAGGCTGGGATGTGCAGTGCTGGCTGTGGCTCTGCCTGAGGCAAGGAAGGATGCAAGACCCTTGCTGGGAAAATGTCAGGGTATTCAGCCCATGATTTTCCTGCTCATGCTACCTGGAATGTGTCTCTCCACCATGACAAAGGCCACAGCAGAGACACCTCGTGCTTCTGCTCCTTGCCGAGGCAACCTGCAAGAAGGCAAGGAACTGGAGCAAGTCACCCCTTCACAGGAGGCCACAAACACCCCCACTCCTCCTGGAGCAAGCTTTCCAGCCCAAATTCTGTGTTTGTTTGGGGCGTGGTTCTGGGAGCTCTCATCCAGCCAGGATCTGCCTCACTGGGGAGAGAATTCTGCCCTCCACCTCCCTGTCCTTCTGGCTCAGCCTCACAGCTAGCCAGTGGGGTTTGACCAGGGAGACACATTAATCTTTTTAGATGCCTCCTCTCATCTTTCCTTAGGCAGGACCGAAGCACCAGAGCCTCTCGGGGTGTCCTGCAGGTTGGGACAGCCCCTCACCCTGTCCCCTGCTCGGGGGAGCTCCTGTCGCTGCCCTGCACCGTGCTCTGCTTCCTCGGCACCGGTTACGCAAGAGGCTTTGGAGGCAAGACAAAATTACAGCGGGAAGAAATCATCGCAGGGGCTCTGGTGGGAAAAGATATTATCCTGCGTTGCCAGCGAGACTGGCCGCCGGCAGGTAGGGCCCGGAGGAGCGCTGCGTGGCAGGATGATCGCTGATAAGATGCCGGGTCCTGCTCCGATGGCCTCGGGAGAGGGAAGCGCTGTGCTGTGGAGCTATGGAAACGGCCAGGCCGGGTGTAATTGGGCCACTCGCATCACCGCAGGTACGCCGGCTCTTTGTGTGCGCCGCGCCGGAAAAGAGCGCGGCTGCGGGCACGGCTGTGGAAAAAAAAAGAAAAAAAAAGAAAAAAAAAAAAGAAAAAAAGAAAAAAGTTGCTCCGTTGGA
>VWYP01011704.1:46397-129069 GCA_013400435.1 Pycnonotus jocosus
GAAGAAGCTCTGCCGGCAGCTGCTCCCGGCCGTGCCCCCCTCCCCGGCCCCCCGCTCTGCCTTTGAGTCACCTCGGCGGCGTGACGGCTGCATCCGCCCCGCGCCAAGGTCACGCTTAAAAGCATTGGACATGGCTGGGCGCGGAGGTGGGAGAGGCGCTGCGCGATCGCATCGCCTTTGCAGGAGTTGCGGCCAGGGCAAACCTCCCCAACGCGCCCTTCGAGGAAGGGGGCTCCCACCGCCTTTCATTATTTGCCAAGAAACGTAAGCCCAGAGGTCCGTGAAATTGTCAGGATGTGTGAAATCAGGCACCGCCGGGCAGCTCTCCTGCACGACCATTTTAANGCAGCGCCGGCGGGAGGGGGCGGCGGGGGGGCAGCGGGGAAGGCTGTGCGGGAGGCGCTCAGGCGGCGAGGAGCTCCTGCTCGGGAGCCTCCGAGTGACAAACGCGCTCAGGAGCAGGAATTCATTCCTGTAAATATGTTTGCATTATTTATTTTAAGCATTTTTATAAATCATAATAGGAGAGACATCTGCTGTTAAAACTGCAAACTGCATTCATGCCTAGGGCAAGGCGGGAAGAGAGGCTTTTCCCCGGGAAAGACTGGGAAAGTTTGGGGAGCACCGAAGATTTGGGGGGGTGGAGACAGGAGGAAAACGTGCCGGGGGCATTTTCTTGGTGGGAGTTAAATATACCAGTTCCTTCCCGGGGCTTTATTTAAGTCGTTCCCGCCTCCTCCACCTCCTCTGGCTTTTGACACCTTTTTTATATGGGCTTTATCATGAGGATGGCATCTCCCTCTCGCCTTCCCTATGGCCAGAGAAGCTGGGACTAAAGCACCCCGCTCCTCTGCAGAGATAGGCAGGCACATGTGGGTATCGGTGGGTCCTGTTTCTGTTGGGGGCAGCGGAGAGGTCGAGGGGGATCCAGCACCGCTCGGTGATGACAGAGACAAAAAAAAAAAAATCCCTCTCCCCATCCAGGTGGCATCTGCAGGTCCCTGGAGCCGAGAGCTTCTGGAGACGGTGGTGACTGGTTCTGGGTGAGGGGAGGAAGCTCCGGGTGACTCTGACTCACCGCTCTGCAAGATTAATTGCCGGGCGTTGCAGGAGGTTTATCACTGCCACCCGCGCTCGCCGCGGCTGCGGCTCCTCTGCCCGGGGAGCCGGGGCGAGGAGGGGCCTGCTGGCACCGGGCTGTGCCGGTGGAGCCTCGTGTCCCTGCCAGGGGGAGGCCGTGGTGGATTATCTCCCCTCTACACGGCCCTGGAGCAGCCCCAAGTGTCAGCTCAGGCGCCCCAGGGTGCAGGGGTCTCTTTCGGGGTCATGCTGTCCTCTGCCTCAGTTCTCTGCTCTTCAGGGCAGCTGTGTTTGAGCTGGGCTCTCGCTGCCACGCTTGGCTCCTCTTTTGGAGCCATTCTATCTTTTGGAGAGGCCCCACCATGGGAAACTGGTGGCAAATCCACTGGCTCTCCAGGGCCAATCCAGACTTCCCCTCCATCTTAATGTCCTCAGCCATCCTGTCCCACAGCACTGACAAGCTCAGCAACTGTGATGAACAAAATCTTTTGCATAATCAATAATTAATGTCTGGAGTTTCCAAGCAGCTAATTAATCTCCTGGTGAATCGTGGAAAAGAAATGTTTAGGATAAATGTAGGTGTTTTCAAGCCAGGTGAGCAGAGGTTCACGCTCAGCCCAGGCTCTTCTGTTAACCCACATCCATCCCTGGAGAGCTTCTTGCTCCGAGTGATGCTGCTCACTGCCAGAGTGTGGACAATATTGATCATAAATATTTGCCTAATGAGATCATATCTGCTTTCCAGCATATGCAGTGAGTGACCTCAAAAGGCCTGGTGTCCTTTGGGTGAGCTCCCAACGAGCTCGATTGTCTGAGTCTTGCAGCTCTGGAGGTGACCTGCACTGGGCTGTGTGGAGGGGTCAGGGCAGTCCCAGCAACACTGGGATTACTGGAGGCAGGGACCAGACCTTTGCTGGACCACAGCAGAGCCTCCCAGCCCAGAGCTCCCATCCAGAAACTGGGAAATACAGCACATAAACAATTCAGGTTCCAGCCTTAGGAAAAGATTTGAGATTACTCTGGTTGCAGATTTGGGGAATATCACAAGCTTCATCCACCCCATTCCCCAATAAATTCCAACTTGGGGAAACCTCTGCTACGTTCTCTAGAAGCTTCAGCAGCAGTTGTACTCAACCCTGGGCAAAGGCTTTGACCCAATTTCAGGGAACCTGGAGTATTGAAAAGTCCTCAAAGCGGCAGTGTCTCTCTGTGAGTTTTGGGGAGCCTGTGTGGTTCTCCCCTGCTGGAGACCTGTGAGCTCTGGTGGGTCAGTCCCAAGGCAGATCTGCAGCCACGGCACCTTGCTGGTGACCAGAGACAGAGCTTTGCAGTCTCCCACCCAGTCCCTGACAAATGTTCCTGGGCATTGGTCAGGCCCAGGCTTGCTGCAGTCCATTTCTGTGTGAGCAGGCTATGAATTTGTTCTCCCCAGCTCTGGCTCTTCAGCTCATCCCAGAATAGCCAAGTCAGTGACTCGTGGCTCATTTTGAACGATTGCCAAGCAGCTGCAGCTGTCCTTGACTTTATCTTTGCTCCAGTGTGGCTTTGCCCAGCTCCACAAGTTCACACTAGGAGACTCCACTCCCCCTTCCCAGAATAGAAGACATCCAGGGCCCAGTGTCAGCAAGTTTAGCAGCTGTGGGAAGTGCTATCCTTTGAGCAATCAGTAATTAGCCTGGTTGAAAGGCCAGTCCTTGTGGCTAATGAGTAGCTCGAGATGAGAGCTACAATCTCCTGACCTTCTTTAAGTCTTGCTGGTGGCTTCCAAAGGCTTCCTGGATTGCTCTCACCTTTATGCCAGCTCCCCATGGCTTTGTCATGGGAGTTGTTCCTCTCCAGCAGACCCAGAGCTCATGGTCACTCTTGCCTGGTCACCTCTGGTAATGTCCTGTCCCTCCTCACACCACCTGCCCTCCACACTGCTCTTACCCACCTGTTTCCATCACACCTCCTACGTCCCTGCTCACTTCCAGTCTGCAGCCTTACCTGTCCACAGCTGCCACGTCTGAACTGCTGTCCCTGTGACCAGGGCTGGCCTTGGTCAGGGCTGGCTGAGGAGACATTGGAGGGTCACTGTGGGAGGGAAATTTGGTTGATGATGGTTGATGATGGTTGATGGTGGTGATACCCAGATCTGCTCCTGATGGATGGAGCTGACTCCTGTGCCTCCAGCCCCTCTTAATCTTGCCGTCAGCCTGGAAAAAGATACAGCTCACGTCCTGGAGAGCTCACCTTGACCAGGTGAGCACTGATTTTTGGGTTTGGCTCGTGCTGAGGGTCTGTGAAATCAGCACAGGGCAGAAGATTCAGCCAGGGGAAGAGGCTGATCAGGCAGCCATTGCTTCTCTGTGCATTCAGCCACTGGTTCCTCAGGAGCAGCAGGGAAAATGAAGGCAGGGTGGGATTAATGGATTTACCTGAGATCTCTGGAGCCTCCTTTTCCCTTGTTTTACCTATTAAGTATCTCTGCTTCCCTGCCTTGCAGACAGCAGCTTCTTTTCCTTCAGAGGTGTTTCAGGCTGGGAATATTCACAGCCCTGTGTTATCTGGTATCAGCAAAGAGATGGGAACATCTTGGACTGAAGGCAGTTGAGTTATTGTTCCTGATTCTTAGAGCAGCCCAGAGTATGATGGGATGGGATCTTCTCATTTACTGTCACTTTTAGTGGGATTGGAATGAAGAGGTTCACAAGAGCTTGAGGTGGGGGGGGGGGGTTAATATTACTTTTTCTTTTTTTTCCCCATTTTCTTTCTTTGGTGTTTGGTGTTTTTTTTTATTGTTGTTGTTGTTGTTGTTTTTTGTGGTGGTTTTTGGGGTTTTTTTTGTTGGTTGACTGGTTGGTTGGTTCTTTTTTTTTATTTCTGAAGGTAGTTCCTCCCCTTTCCAGGATCATGAGAACAGCAGTGGGAGATTTATCCTTGAGAAGGGAAGGATTCAGAGGGATCTAAAGCAGCTGTGCAGTACCTGTGAGGAGGTGTTTAAGAAGACAGCCAGACTCTTCAGAGCAGTGTATGGTAAGAGGAAGAGGAACAACAGGTATGAGGTAAGTTAAGAGAAACTCAGACTGGTGATAAAGGACACACTTTTTTTTCCATGCAGGCAGCCAAGCATCAGCAGCTTGCCCAGGAAAGCTTTACTGCCTCCCTCCTCTGGGGTTTTCAAGCCCCATCAGACAATGACGTCTTGCAGCTGACCTTGCTTTGAGCAGAGAGTTGAACTAGAGACCTCCTGAGGTCCCCTCTGACCTGGGAAATTCTGCCACTTTGTGATAAGGTCAGCATTCCAGGACTGCTCCACCTCCTCACACAATGACCTCCAAAGCAGTTTTGGGGTTCCTGAAGGCTGGGAGAAGGTGGCTGAACATGGCTAAGGCCATGGATCACCATGCACTGGCTTCATAGAATCATATAATAAAATCCTGGAGTGGTTTGGGTTGGAAGGGACCTTAAAGCTCTTCTCATTCCACCCCCTGGCCATGGCAGGGACATCTTCCACAAGACCAGGCTGCTCCGAGCTCCTCCTGTTCTGCACCAGGACATGGGATTTGATGGAGCCCATACCCCATCCGTGGCATCCCTTGGGCATGGGTCACATCCCAGGATCGTCCCAGGTACCAGAGAGAAGCAGAAGGAGAAAAACAAGGTCTGGCAGCTGCCCAGCTGTACCTGAGCCAAAGGCACCCAGTGGGATGCCCAGAGATGCTCTCCTGCCATCCCCTGCTGTGCTGCAGGCCAGTCTGGAGCACTCAGAGTCTTGGGGGACCAGAGGGGTCTGTGGTGGTTGAGTCAGTGCCTCTGAGCTCAGACTTGTAAAAAACCTGCTGACCACAGTGCCTGATGTGCAGCACAGCCACAGTCCCTCCCTCTGTGTTTTCTGTGACCTCCTTGCAAGGCAGCTTTTGGCGCTGAGGTTCACATCCTCTCCAGATCTGCTGGCTATGGCAAAATGAGACTGGCTCTGCACAAACCCCCCAGCTCCTCATGCACTTCCCTGCAGAGGAGATGGAGAGGGCTGAAATTGCAGCGTGCTGCTTGTTCCAGCCAGCCAGGCAAACCTCACCTGGGGGATGCTCAGGGTTCCTTCAGCTTGGGCAGCTCCTCCCTCCCAGCTCAGCTCCCCCCTCCCAGCTCAGCTCCCCTTTGGGATGTGTGCTGCACTGAGTGGGGAGTGCCAGTTCTTTAGCAACTCAACGTCCAGAAAAACCTGCAGTCACAAACCTAAATATAGCCAAGAGAGGCCATGAATATGGTGACGCAGTCTGGAAGTGGTTCCTGGCTGTTCTCCAGCAGCTGGGAGCAAGGCATGTGGCTTTGGCTCTTTAGGGGCAGTGGTGTGCAGGGGAGGTGGGGGCCAGGCTTGGCACCATGGTGGGCTCACGGGGGGACTCCACCCTCCTGTGGCTGTGAGCACAGGCTGGTGGGGCAAGGCAGCAGAAATGGTGCCACTCCTGGTGTTTGGGGCTGGGAAGGCTTTTCAGTGGTACAGAGACGTGGTCCAGGATTTACTCAGCTGGAACTCCCTGGACAGATGGGACTTGGAGGAGTGCTGATGTGGAGACTTGTGACATTTCCCACTGTGGTTTGGGACCTCCTTTAGCCCTTAAACACTTAAACAACAATGCTGGCACTCCTGTGGGGGGTACAGGCAAGGCTGTGGTCTCACCTCCTGGTTTCCTCCCGCCTGAGGACTGTAGGGTCTCCTGGGCTGCAAGACCTCAGAAGGGATACACCACTGGCTTCATCACCACCACTGACTCCATCAGGGCCAAACCAGGAGGAGCAGAACACAGCAAGGAGCCAGGGAGCCTCAGCACCCCACCCTACACATTGCAGGGAAGGCAAAGTGCTGCAGACCTGAGGCTGGACACCACACTCAGCCAGGGTCTCCCTCCTGCACAGGCAGGTAAAGCTGGCTCTGGCTGGGAGCTGGGATGGAGTCACTGGGGACTGACACCTGGCTGGGTGCCACACTGGTGCTGAAACATGCTGGGGGTCAGGCTTGGCCACCTCTGCCTCCCTGGCAGCTGCTGGGAGCATCCCCAGGCCAGACCATAGCACTGTGTGTCCTTCCTCTTCTCCTTGTGGCAATAAGAGCTCTCCAAAGAGGAAACAAGGTGCAGGAAGGGACATCTCCGAACTGGCCCTCAGAACCTCCCCTCTGCAGGGACTGGGCCCCATGTTGGATGGGATCTCTGTGTCTGGAACTCTGGAATGGCTCTTCCTCCTTGCTCACAGCCAGGTGCTGCTGCCCCTGAGCCCAGGGAGCTCCCAGGGCTGGTCATGCCATGTGGGACTGGGTGCTCTCCTGGCCAGTGGGCACTGCAGGGCTCTAGCCAGGACATGCTGTGGCCCTGTTCATGACCCAGAACCACACTCAGTGCCTGACTGCTGAGTGGGAACCTCAGGAATCCATTTCCAGGGTGAATTGTAGGTCCAACTGACAGGATTCTGCCCACCCAGCCTTTTGGGGTGTGCCTGAGGGTACTCACCCTGGTCAGACCCTCAGTGTGCACTCCAAAGAGGGAAATCTGCCCTTGACCCTTGCTGCAAAGTGTCCTCATGGAGGGGATCCTGCAGAGAGCCAGGTCCTGAGCCAAGGGAAAGGCAGGAGTCTGACTGGCAGAGCCAGTCCTCACATGCAGAGTGTGCTGGGAGCTGCAGTCACCACCCCATCATGGCTGGCTGTGCAGCCTTGTCTGCTGTTCCTTTGCTTGGATAATCTTTGCCACAATAACAGCTTGATTTTAACTCTGGGACCTACTGATGGGGAGCCACAATCAGGTTCTGATCTGCCCCACTATTTGTCTGAATGATTCTCATGCCCAAAAATCCTAGGCAAGGCTGGGGAGGACAGCAGGAAACATGTGCCACTGTCCTGGGAGGTTCATTGTGTGGACAACCCTGGAAAGCAAGGCATGAGGCTGGGTTTAATGCAGCTCATAGAGCTTGCCACATCCCATTCCCTGACTGCAGGAACAGCCATGGTCTTCCTCACTGATGTTGGGATGGCCCTGGCCATGGTGACAGAACTGCTCACCCTCTCCCCAACTCTGTCCCTCTCCCCACCACTCTGCTGGATTTGGGTTTACCCCTTCCCTGCCCATGCTGAGATGCAGAGCCAGCCTGCTGTACATCAAAATATTAATCTGTAGGTTTCAGAGAGCTGAAGGAGCAGAGAGAGCCACAGCGGGAGCGCTCGGAAGCAGACGGTGCTGCTGCGTGGAAATCCATGCCCAAATGCTCCATATCATAGCATACAGCATATGTCTAGAGACAGGCCAACAAATCCAGACCTGAAAATGTGTATAATTGCCAGGCAGGACTCTGAGACTGAGAGAGCGTCAAAGAAAACACACTTTCTTTGTGTTGGGAGCAGCGTGGTGGCTCTCCAGGAGCTCAGTTTAGTGGGACAGACCCTCCTCTGGCAGGTTACTTTAGTCCTAGCAGAGCCTGAAGGTCAAACCTGGCTCACTCACTTCCACCACTTCAGTATTTGCTGCTTTGGCTCAAAACCAGAGCTTGCTGGTCTTAGCACAATCCACAATACCACAGAATCATGGAATATCCTGAAGGACCCTATTGAGTCCATCTCCTGGCCCTGCACAGGACAGCCCCTGTATCAATCACACATGACTCTCACATGTTTCCATCTCTTTTTCCATATAGCTCTTTTTGCCTTTTCCTACTCTCTCTGCAGCCGAGTTTTCCCAGTCATTGCCCAGAAGCTGCCCTGAACAGCGGAAAATGCTGTTGACATCAGATTTTACCATGGTCAATGGCACGTGGCCTGGAGCTTAAAGAGAGTCCCCTCAGCCATGGCGACAGATTCCCTGGAGAGCCAGCACTCTGCCCTCCCTGGTTCCCAGCACAGGTCCTCAGGCAGCAGTGCCACCACCCTCTGCTGTCACACACTCCTGTCCCCATGGTGGGCACCACCTTGGGCGCAGCCAAGCCTGCAAGCAGCTTGGGGGTGGCATTTGGTGGCCTGAACGGCTTGTAATGGGCTTCAGAAGTGACCTGAACTGTGGTGTGACTGCCCAGGGGGTGCCAGGCTGGGTGCTGTCCCTCTGGTAACACGGGCACCCTCCCAGGGCTGGCACCAGCAGCAGAGTGATGCCTGGGCATGCCCCAGGCTGGGAGTCACATCCGTCTGCGGGAAGGGCAGCCCCAGTGGGAGTGGGAAACCTCATCCCAGCTTCCCTCCGCACCTCCCACCCTCTTTTCGCTGTGGGATCTCCTCTCCCATCCCACCCTAAGCCCTCCTGGCAGTACCACCAGACACATCCCTGCAGCATAATTTCCCCATCCCTGCCTCCCATCCCTCACTTCCAGCACGGCAGGGAGCCTTGGGGGCTCTCCCTTGCTCTCCTTCTCTTCCAGGAGCCAGGTGAAACCCAGTAGTTTTTAGGATCTGTGTTGGCAGAGAAGAGCGAGCAGATGGTGCCCTAAAATCCCCGCGCCCCAAAGAGTGAGCTAGCGATCGTTTGTGAAGCTCTTGAGATCTATTTTTTTCCCAGACCCTGCTGAGCCTGGCGAGGACTGTAATTGCAGCCTGGACTGGCTGGAGAGGGCAATACCCGGATGGGCTCCTCGCCTTTCAGGCTGTAATTGGGCCCTGGCGATACAAAGCACAAAGCTCCTTTCCTTCCTGTTTGCCGGGCTCCCTCCGTGAAACCTTCCCCTGCCTGCGCTGGAAAATATGTAAATACCAGGGCATGGGAGAATTGCTCCCTCGTGCCTGCGTCACGTCTGAAATACCCATTAAAAATATATGTTCCAAAAAGAGCACCTCTGCACCGAGCACAAACTCTCCTGGCAGTGGGGGGCTGTTTGAAGGGGGCGGCAGGGAGCAGATCAAAGGCAGGAGGGGCGGCGCGGCTGTCCCAGCTAAATTAGCAGCAGGGGTGGGGGTTCGGGAGGCTCCGCAGGATCAATAGGACTATCTGGAAATGCCTGGCAGTCACGCAGGAGGTTGGGATTCAGCAGCGGGGTCTGCAGTGCTGTGCTGCGGCTCGGCTGGGCTCTGCCAAGCCCGGGGAGGGATGCGGGGAGCCGGGGAAGGGGGATGTGAGGAGGGGGGAGAGGGGCTGCCGGGCCACGGGCTCATGCTGCAATGAGCAGGTTTAATGAAGAGCCTTGAGGACATCCATCTCCCCCAGCACCAGTCACCTCCCTGCCCCTGGCTGTGAGGTCCTGTCCCAGTTTGGGGTATGGTGTGACCGGTGGGGAGAGCAGGGAGTCCACACACATCCTCCTGGCTTCTCCTCTGCCTCACGGCCTTGGGGCCTGGCAAGATAATTACACATAAATTTTGTTGGAAAATCTCCCCTTCAGCGAGGCAGGGGACAATAATTTGTTCCAGAAATCCCAAGTGATGAAGGAGCTTTTCTGGACAACCTGACAGGGCTTGGAGGGTCTGGGAGGTGAGGGCTGGTGATGCCTCTAGTCCTGGTCTCCTCCAGGAACACCCTTGGGGATGTGCCTGGGGCTGGAGGAGCCACGGGGCTCTCAGGCTGAGCACTGGGATCTCTCACAGCTCCAGCCGGTGAGAAAGGGCAACCCACAGAGACATTTTCTTCTTCTTCAAAGGAATTCAGTGTTTGGCTGGAGCGTTCAAAGGAGATTTAAAAAGAGAAGATAAAAAAGAAAGTTAAAAGCTGCCCAGTGAGGGGTGGAAGCGGGAACGCGGAGAGAGATCGGGGGCAGCGCCGGCAGCAAAGCAATGGCAGGACACCGAGAGAAGATGAGGAGAGCCTTCATCCCACCGCTGCCCAGCCAGGGCACGGATTCCCATCCTCCAGCATCTGCATCTGTTGTGGCCATCTGCACGCTGGGTGTTGGCATTTCCCGAGCCCTGGAGAGCCGTGGCTCTGCGGGAGGAGAGGGACTGGAGGTAGCGGTGCTGGCTGCGGTGGGAGCAGGGAGCCGTGCCCGGGGGGAGCGGGACCAGCACTGTGGGAAGGGTGGGATGGAGCAGGGATGCAGAGCAAGACACCGGGAGGGAAAATGTTAATCAACTGCAGTGCCTCCCTGAAAGGAGCCAAATGTAAATGAGATAATTAAGCTATTATTTAAAGCCGGGAGACGGTGGGGACAGGCCCGGGGTGGCCGGACTGCATTTTAATCAGCTGCCTGGCTGGGGCTGGGGAGCCCGTGCTGGTGGTGCCCCTGTCTCTGCATCCCTGCCTCTGATTCTCTGCTTCTGCATCCCTACCTTGGCTGCCAGGCTCCGGGGTTATGGAACAGCCCCTCTATGAGTCACTGTCAACCCCTGTCCCCACTGCCATCCCGTGTCCCCAGGTATCCTGCCAGGTCAGGGGACAAGGGCTCCCAGTGTGAGGGTGTCCACATCTGTGTTACCACCTTTCAGTGGGGTTTTGTTCAGGCTGCAGGAGCCTCTCTGGTGCCTCACTTTACCTGCTCTCACCGTTTTGGATATTAAACGCTTGTAATGAGAATAAGCAGTGCTGGTGAGGATAAATCCACCTAAGGAAAAGCAAAATTTAAATGCCCCAGTGGTGCTGGCCAGACTGGCTTTTGGGAGCCTTTTTTAACTGCCTTGTGTGGAGTTACCAGGTGACCAGAAGAAGTCTAAGCAATTGCCCTGTGGCTCAGTTTCCCCATCTCTGGAGGCAGTGCTGAGATTCACAGCTGCTCTCGGCACAGTGGGGAGCTCCAAGGTCACTTGTGAACTGCCGTGAGCCAGCAAATGGGGCAGAACAGAATCTTTTTCCTGCATTCCTTTGTTTTGGTCAGGGATGGAAAAGAAAACTATGTCCAAAGCCATCCACGACAAGGGGTGTGAAGTCATTTTGTCCCATGCCATCGAGACCATGCTGGTGGTGGAAGATCCGACTCCTGGAAGCAAAGACTTCTGAGCGGCAGGGGGAAAATGAGTGGTTGTTCGCTCCTTTTCTCATGTATCAACTGGGATCTAGCTGAAGCACGGTTAGCAGGAGCCAAGTTCAAAGAAAACCCGAGGAGATGTCTGTTCCATGGAGCATCCTTGAGGAGAGCTCCACGCCGCACGGGGAGCGGGTGCTCCCACTTCGCATGGGAGGTGTGAGAGTTCAAAGACACAGGGAAAAAGCCCATGGAGAGCTCTTAAGGAGAAAGGCAGCACCTCTCTAGCTCAGAAAACCCTGCTCCATGAATGTCTGGAGATCAGGGGAGCAAGCAAATGTTACACATGCCAACCACATTTGTAATCGCTTCCGCAGGCACCTGGCACTGGCCTCGATGGAAAAGGGGGACCAGGTTAGATGGATGCCTCTTGCCTCTCTACAACACAGCCCTTATCTTTCAAGAGGCTTTCTTACTGTATGGTTAAATGGTAAATTAAAAGCCTGATCCAGAGTGGCTTTCAAGTGCCTTGCTCTTATTTAGGTACCTCATTCCTGCAATTTCCATTCCTTCGCAGAGCTGGGCCCTTAAATCCTGAAGACACTTCAGAAAACGCTCTCCAGCATCCCATCTTAGCAAAGGGTTATTCCAGCCAGTCCACGGACCTCTGAGCATCCTGCCAGTGATGGCAGCTGACCCCTGGTGATGTGTGGGCTGGTCCTGTGCCATGTCCCTCCTGGGGCTGCCAGTGGTGGTGACAGGATGCTGTGGAGGGGTTGGTTTTCCCAAAGCACACTGCTGGGGAGGCCCATGCTGAGCCACCTGAGCATGAACTCAGCCTCCCACTGCTATATTTGCCCAAAGCAGCAGGGTTTTTTTCCCCTTCTCTCCATCCAGACAGCCAGGCTCCAGCTGCCTCCCCTGTCGTGGGCTTGGGCAGGGACTTCAGGTGCAGTCGGACTGTAAATTCTTGGTACCACTGTGCTGGTGCTGCAGTTTTATTTGTACAGTCAGCATGTGCATGGGCAGGTATAGCCTTTGCTGACTGGGGAATGGGTTTGCACCCCTGTCTCTTGATTTCCCTGCCCCCAGCTCTCAGGTGAGGTGAGTGCCACCAGCTCTGCCACAGGGATATGATCACAGAGCGCGTCCAGGCCCCTGATCGATCACCGAGTGTCTCCAGGGCTCAGATCTCTGTGGCCCTGGGCAAGATCACACAGGTTGAGCTTGGCAGCTGTTCTAGAAGTGCTTTATAGCTCCAAAATAATTTGAGGAATGAAGAAAGCAAATTCCCTGTGATTTATCCAACCAATCCCAGAGTGATGAGGAGGAGTTTGGGGTCACACATGGCACAGGGCTTGCAATGCCTCGGTCTGAACTGGCCATTGGATGATGTGAACAGAGAATACAGGAGGTAAAATGTGTGGCTCTTGGGGGTTTATTTGCCACAGGAAGCAATTTGCATTTCTGTTTCCTTCTGCCTCCTATTCACAGCCAAGACAAAATTAGCCAAACAACCTTTCCCTGAGCTCTGAGATTTACTGCCCTGTGACTCAACTTCCCCAACTGTGATCTAGGGAGAACAATCCTTTCTCTCCAGTCAGCAGTGTGGGAAGCTTTGTGCACCTCCTCCTTCAGGCAAAGCTCTGTCCAGAGCATCCAGATAGGAAGAAACTCTGCACCTGCATGTCTTTAATCCCAGTTCCAGCGCTGAGTGAAGCCTGGTGCCTTCATTCCTTGGGGCCAACAAGGGCCCAAGGAGTGAACTCATGGATTCACTAAGGTTGGAAAAGCCCTCTAGGATCACTAAGTCCAACCAGTCACCCAGACTGTCAAGGCCACAACCAACCCATGTCCCCAGGTGCTGCATCTATGCCTTTTTGGAACACTTTCAGGGATGGTGACTCCACCACTTCCCAGGTCAGCCTGTTCCAGTGCCTGATATCCCTTTCAATGGATCCAAGGGTACGATGGGATGCTGAAGGACATGTTGCAGATCTCAGGTGAAGCTTGGCAGTGCCTTTGTCTCTCTGGCTGTGCAGGAGCAGCCCAGGGTGGGCAACCTTCATTTCTGGATGTCCCTGTGCAGATATCTTGGGGAGACAGAGGTGACGCCTCACATTATTGTGCCTGTATTGAGCAGAGGAATGAGGTGACCTCTCCTGAAGCTCAACACCATCCTGGAGAGCTTTTTCACATCATCTCCTCTGGGGTGGAAGTGTGCCTGTGAGGTGGCCAGGGCCAGTGGGACTTGGTGGCATTGCCAGACTGGATTCATGCCTGGAAGGGCAAAGCTTGGTGCCACAGCCTGCAGTGCTGGCAGAGCTTAACAGGATCCCAGCAAAGCTACTGGCACGGGTGGCCCCTGGTCTGGAGAGTGTGCTGGGGGGCTGGGGGGGTGCTTTCAGAGCCTGCACAGTGATTCCAGGCAAATCCATCTCAGGACGAGACAAACTTAAATAAAAAACCGACTCAGTGCCCCAAGCACGTGTGAAGTTGTTTTCTCAAGGGTTTGTCCAAGCGCTGAAGTTCCCATTCTCCCAGCAGGAAGAGGAGAGAAAAAAACCCAGGCACAAAAGCCTTAGGAGCAGTCACTGGCTGGCGTGGGTGGGAAGGGGGCCAGGCTGGGCACTGTGCAGTGGCAGTAATTTTCCACACACGGTGGATTAGGTGAGACTCTCGGGCAGGAGTGAATTCTATTTTTTTCCTCCCTTCTTCCCCACCTCCAGAGACCGGTGTTGGATGGGAGCCCAGGAGAGGCGAGATAAAGGTCTTCTCTATCAGACAGCTGTTGAAAGATCTCAAATGAAGAGGCAGGCATCGCTCAGGAGCCATTCATGGCAGCAAATGTGAAGGGTAAACTGCATAACAGGTACTGTTTGTTGCCTTGAGAGGCCTTTGAAGATACATCCTCTCCCAGCTGGGCAGCTCCCCTGACCCCCATCTGCCTGGGACTCTCCAAGACTCGGTGAGCTGTTGCCCTGGTGGGTCACCTCTGCAGCTGCTAGAGCTGGGAGAGCATCATTTCACATCCATCAGGAGGTAGGAAAGGGGTAATCATCCACTGGGGTGAGGAAACCTCCAATTCTCCCTTCACCCCTCCTGCAGTCCTCAGGTAGGGATGGGGTGAGGGAACCGTGGACCCTCCCTCCATCCCTCCCACACTCCCCAGGGCTGGTGGCTGCCCCGAGGGATGTGCAGCAGAACCCAGCTCATCACCCAAGCTCACTGGCAGCCAGCTCTGACCCTGTCCTGTGCCTCAGGCTGGACACATTCTGGAGCACACCCGACTGCCCCCTCCCCAGGCTGCTCTTGCCCCTCCTGCAGTACCCAGGTCGGGGGGGGTTGGGCATGGGGCACACGCCATGGTGCTGGCCATGGTGTTGTTGTCATGCTGTGGTGTGTCAGGAATCTAATCAGATCTCACGCTCCAGGGAGCAATTCACTTCACCACAGGAAGGGAAAGCGGGAGACGCCTGTGCCGGCCTCACACGTGGCCCCCGCCCGCAGCGCCGTGCCCAGCAGGGCACCCCGGGCATGGCTGGGAGTGCTGGGCAAGCACGTGCTGGGCTGTGCTCTGCCCCAGCTGGGAGGCACTGCTGGGCCAGCCCAGAGTGGCCACAGGCTGCCAGGAGGATTTCTTGTCTCCTTCACCTTGTCCATCCTATCAGTGGCCCATCCCATCCCATCCCATCCCATCCCATCCCATCCCATCCGTTTCATGCCATGCCATCTCATCTCATTCCATCTCTTCTCTTCTACTTTATTCTGTCCCATCCCATCCAATCAGATTCCCCCTTTTATTCTGTTCTGTTCTATCCCTTCTTTTGTCCTGTCTCCTTTCATGCCATGCCATGTATTCCATTCCTTTTGTTTTACCCTTACCATGTCATGCCATCCCATCCCTTCTGTTTTATTCTGTCCCATCCCATCCAATCAGATTCCCCCTTTTATTCTGTTCTGTTCTATCCCTTCTTTTGTCCTGTCTCCTTTCATGCCATGCCATGTATTCCATTCCTTTTGTTTTACCCTTACCATGTCATGCCATCCCATCCCTTCTGTTTTATTCTGTCCCATCCTTCCCCCTCTGTTTTATCCCTTCTGGTCCCATCCCAGCCAACCCCATTATCTTTGTTCAGTTCCATGGTCCCCTCCCATCCCATCCCATCCCATCCCAATCTCCTGCCCATATCATCCTTGTCCAATCCCATCCTCCCTTCAGCAACAGCTCTGTCACTGTTTTCATTTCCCAGTGACTAAACCTGTGCAGTCCTCTGGACCTGGCCAGTCCCCCTCAGTCACCTGTTTCTTTTCCATCCCAACCCCATTCCTATTGGGTGCACGTCCCGCTGTGCCAGCCCTGCCAGAGGCAGGAGAGGCAGAGCAGAGCCAGGACACCGTCCCTGGGCTGTCACAGCTCACATCCAGTCTCATGTTGGGAATGAAGGCTGCCAGGGGGACAGCCAGGATCCAATCTCTGCTCTCTTGTGACCCAGGACAGGACCTGAGGGAACAGCTGGAGCTGTGTCTATGGGGGTTTAGGCTGGATGCCAGGGAAAGGTTCTTCCCCCAGAGGGTGGTGGGGCACTGAACAGGCTCCCCAGGGAATGGTTACAGCTGCCAGAGCTCAAGAAGTCTTTGGACAATGCTCTCAGACACAGGGTGGGATTGTTGGGGTGTCCTGTGCAGGGACGGGAATTGGACTCAATGATCATGGTGGTCCCTTCTAACTCAGGATATTCCGTGTTTCTATGACCTCAGGGTGAGCCACTCCCAGAGTATCTCTGTGGCATGAATCCCCCTTTTCTCTACAGCTCCTATCCCACATGTCTGACTCCTCCTTGGGTCATTTTGCATGTACCCACCACAAGTCACGGATGAATGTCAAACAGAGGCTGATTTACCTCAAATTAAGTGGCCAGGGTCCAATCGTGAATTGCTTGGAGTGCAGTCCCAGCCCCGGAGAAGTTGGGGACTGCGCCCTTGTAGGTGCTGAGCTACCTTTGGGGGTTTTGCAGTTACTGAGGGAAAGGATCCAGATCTGCCCTTGACTCAGCCATTTTATAGCATCTCCTGAGCTCAGTGAAGCTGGCACTAAACCTCGGTCGCTTTGATCATGACAAATAGGAGCTGGAGAGCCAAATTCAGTGCAGAGTCACTGCCTGTCTGTGGAGCTGCTGCTTTTCCTGCTTTTAGATGTCGGTTTGGTGTGTGGCTGCTGGCTCTGCCACCCACACTGCTGGGGCCAGGATGGTGCTCTGTGAATCCAGAGAAGCCTTGAGATACTGGTGGGACTGGTTCTGCCCACATCTTCACTCACCTCTGTGGCAGGAGCCGACCTGGGGGATGCTGAGGATTGGTGTGTGGGACTCCCCTCGTGTTAACTGATGGCAGAGCTTGTGCTTTTCACTCACTGATTGAGTCTTCCTGGGCAGGAAGGTACACTGGTGTGGGAAATTGTGTGTGGGGGTCACAGAATTGCTGTCCTGGTTTTGGTGGGTGGGGGTGGGTGCCCAAATCTCTGTGAGGGCACTGCTGGCCCAGGACATGCAGCTTCTGGCCCAGGACACGCAGCTTCTGGCCTCCTCAGTTCTGCCTGCCCCTCCAGAAGCTCAGCTGGCTTTGTGGCTGGGTCCAAGGCAAGGGACACTGTGTGGGGCTGGGAGCCCCACTGAAGAACGGCCCAGGTGCTTGTTTTCCAGCCTCTGGGCTGAAGGAGCCATACCCAAGTGCATGGAGCTCCCCAGGCACCAGCGTGAGGTCTGTGGGTCTTCTGGAATGACAGACAAGCTGGGATATCTGACTGGGGGGTGCTGGCAATTCTGGGACCATATGAACCCTGTTCCCAGGGCACCAGCACAGCTGCATCCCCACAGAGGCAGGCTCAGAGGGCTACCAGAGCCCCGCGGGGCTGCAGCGTGGGGCGCGCATCCGGCGCGGGCGGGGAGTGTCGGAGCGGGCGGTGGGATGCGGGCGGGGGGAGGCAGCCATCCGCTCCCACTGTGCCTCGCTCTACTTGCCGCGGTCCCCAAGCTCCCTTCCCTTCCCCTCCGCTGCCTTTTATGCAGCTCGCCCAAGGCTCCAGGGCCTGGGGATCTTTCCAGGCTTCCCCAGCTGGGGTTTGGCAGCTCTAATTTTAGGCACTTCGCAGTTTTGCTTTCTCGCTGCTCGGATGAGGAAAAGCGCTTGTGCAAGGAGGCGAGCCTGGCCCTTCCCCACCACTGCTGGCTTTTTCTTTGTCTCTGTTCCCGGCTCGCTCCCGCCTGGTGCCGGCTGCTCCGAGATGCCGGTGAACATTAATAAGCCCCTTGTAAAAGCTGGAGCTCTTGCAGGGGTGCAGAGTGGGGATGCTCGTTGAGCCAGGGCCCCTCCAGACCTGCTGCTGCCCACGGTGATGGTCTCCAGACCGTGGTGTGACATCCCACTCCCCCACAAAATCACCAGGAAGGGCTCTGGGCTGCGCTGGGAGGCTGCAGGCTCAGAGGAGAGCCCAGCCAAGGGCATCAGGCTGGCCACGGTCACCCAGCAGCTTCCAGTCCTAATGAATCTCTGAGAAGAAGCTAAGGAATGCTGTGAGGCAGGAAACCCCAAAACTAAACATGGATTAAAAAAAAAAAAAGGGATCAGATCAATCCATGCACAGAAAACCCAGCAAGAGCTGATCCAGCCCTCAGGTCCCTGTCGGCAGCCTGTTAGAGCTGCTGCAGGATGTGACCCTGGACCTGGTCAGCCTGAGGCTGGGGCAGGACAGCTGGTGAGTTCTAATTCCAAATCCAAGCTAAGGACAGCCCTGTGGGACACGAGATTTTGCCCAAAGTCCTTGTTATGCAATTTAGACACAAAAGTGGAACATCCCCCTCCTCACATCCTCAGGGATAGCATCTTCTGGGGAAGACAAGGAGAATTTTTTCCCAAGGAAGCAAAAAATCAGGTGAGGAGGTAGGAGCAGCTGGGAGAGCAGGATGGGCTTACTGGGATGGATCGTTCCCACACAGGGGATGCACTTGGATTTTGTGCATTGTACCCAATGAGCTTCTGTCCTCTGAAGGGGAACGACCGGGGCTGGAGCTGTCTAACTGGATTGCGAGCTGCCTACTCCTGAAAGGGCTCTGCATCCCATTATCCATAAACCTGGTCATGGCACATGGCTAATTCAGGCAATTTCCGACACGTTTATGCTGCCGGCATAATAAACCACCCCGTCGGCCTCAGCCGGGCTAGAGCCCCGTGCCACAGACAGCAATCTGCAAATCAGGCTCTGAAGGCTGTCTCTGCAGCCGGGGTGTGGCCGCGACGGGCACCAAGGGCCCGCGGAGGGCACGGGGTGCCTGTGTGCCCTCCCTGCTTTTGGAGCCCCTCGTTGCCCGCGGGAGCTGGGCTGGCAGGGTCCCCAAGGAAGCACTGCCCTGCAGGTGATAGGAAGCTTAACTCCTCCCTCCCACGCTGGCACCCCTCTTGTCACGGGTCTGCAGGACGCAAATCCAGCGTTATCAGAGGCCCGCAGCGCCGGAGAGGGGCCCAGCTGGCTCCTGTCGCCCTCTGCGCTCCCCATCCCTCACGTGGAGCGGTGGGTGGACGCGGCTCCGGCTCCGCTTCGCTGCCAGATTATTTCTGGGCACCGCCACAGACGGACGCGGCGGGGNCACGGGCGGCCGCGGGGCTGCCCGGTGCCGTGGCTCGGCTGCCCGCTGACGCTGCCGTCCTCGTCCCCCTGGTCGCCGCGGGCTGTGAGCGCGGTGCGTCATCCACCGCTCCGCTAATTCGGGGGCAACTCTTTTGCGCCTGCGAGGATCACGCCATGCGCCGCGCCAGGGCCCCCGCGCTCCCCGGCCCAGATGCCCCCCTCCCACCTGGCCCGCTTCCCCCTGCTCCTGTATCCAAGGAGAGGGATCAGCGGCGGGCGGGGGGAAGCGGGGCTCTGACGCAGGGCTCGCAGCGCCGCTAATCACCCCGCGCCAGGAGCGGCTCCAGGCCCCCCTCGCCTCCGCCGTCACGGCCGCGCTGACCCCGTGCGCGCAGGGTCAGGGACCCGGGGCTGATTCGGGGCTGAGCGCGGCTGTCACGTTCCCTCGGCAGACACGGTGCAGCTGCCGCTCGCCGGGAGCCGCGGGGGCTGCTCCGGGGTGGCCGCGTTCCCCGGGGGTGAAGCTGCTCCGCAGTCACCCCAGTGCCCGTGGGCTCCTCGGGGGATGGCAGCCAGGCACAGCTCGGGGTTTGTCCCAGGGGAAGGGGGGGTGAAGGGCTGTGCCTGCTCCGGGGTGTCCTCTCCGTGTCCCACACAAGGGCTGGGGAGCATGTGGCGGGATAAAGCACGCACCCCGTAGGAGAGAGAGGGATCGCCGTGCTCAGATGAGCTGCGTGCTCGCTGGGAGGGGCGAGGTGGCTCCCACCCAGCGCCGGCTCCACGGCGGATCTGTGGGATGCCCAGGCTGGATGCGCGGATGGGGTCCCGTGCCCTTTGGAGAAGATGCCTGTGTGGGAGTTTGCCTCGAGGTGAGGTGTTAAAGCAGAGCTTTTCCTCCTCGAAACCCCCACGCTCCGCGCTCCCGACACGGCTGGCGAGCTGTCGCTGCCGGCAGAGCCGGCGCAAGGGCGGTGGCGGTGGGGGCAGTGTCCCCAGGTGGGCACAGAGCTGCGTGTCCGCGGGCTTTGCGTGCCAGGCTGTGCTGGGCGCTGGAGCTCGTAGTCACACACACACGGTGCTGCAGTGATCTCACCAGCACGCCTGCAAGCTGGGGCTGATTTTCATAACCTTCCTGGGCTCAGACTAGATCTGGAGTTGTCCTGCATGGATGGACATGGGAAAGCCAGCTCGTGTGGATGGGCATGCTCTGTGAGGTTCTGCATCCCCATCCTTACTTCCAGGTGGGGGCAGGATCACAGGAGACAGAAAGAAAGGAGAAGGCTTGGAGGCATTCATATTCCTGGTGGGACTTCAAGAAACATCGCTAGAGCATCCACAGTCCCTGAGGATACAGGTGGGGGGACACACACCCCTTTCCTCCAACACACCAGGGATGCAGCACCTTCTCCATGGCGTGAAATGGAGCAGGATGTGGAGGGAAGAAGGGCTTTGAACAGTCAATTTCCATCGCTGAAAGCTGACAAGTTTAAAACAGCTAATGTGCCCCGCAAGATGAGGCCTTGGGAGATTTACAGCTCTCCTCGGCTGACTGCTCCCATACGGTGTGCATGTCAGCCAGGGAGCCTTTTAAAGAACCAAGATAAAGCTGCAGCGGGGCCGCAGTGCCCACCAAATGGGTGGCAGAGAGAGAGGGAAGGAAGAACAGAGGTTGCTGTGTGTGGTTTTTTCCCATCAGGCAGGTGCTGAGCTCATGTCCCCTTCTGCAGCCACCACCATGGAGTTACTCCAGGTCAAGGTCGTAGCAGAGCTCTTGGAGCAAAGTTTGCCAAAGCTGGTGCAGGAGGAGGTTTGTAAAATTCAGTAGGAGCCATCAGGACCACTGATGCCAGTGGAGGTGGCACTGTCTCTCAGGGATCATTGCATGGTGCCTGTGGCATGAGGAAATCCTGGGGACTTCCCAGCCTGAGCCCTCTGCTGCAGGCTGGAGCCTGGTGCTGGGCTGGGTGGGATGGTGGGGAGCAGACTCCTGGGTGGGTCCAGTGAGAATGTTGGGTTTAGCAGGACCACAGCTGGAGCAACTGAGTCTGCTGCCTGTCCCTGAGTGCTGCTGCTGCCTGTCAGCTTTCTGTGCCACATCAAAGCCCAGCTGGGATCCTGGGTGCTCCCCAGGGCAGTTGGAGCCTTGCTCTGACCTCTCTGTCCCCCTGAGTCCTCTGCTGCAGCCAGCAGCACTGTGTGCATGAGCAGACCCACGACCAGCATGGAGTTCTGTGGAGTGTCAGCTGGCCAGGGCTGTGGCCAGGGGACCTTGGGCACATGGGGTGTCACAGGACCTGCTGCCCATCCCCAGCATACTTGTGGTGTTGGCAGTGTGGGAGCCGTGTCCACTGCCACCCCCTGCCTGCTCTGCCTGCCAGAGACACCAGCACGGGATGTCAGCAGCAATTCACCTTCCTCAGGGTCACCAGGAGCACCAGGCTGGAGGCATCATGTCCTGAGAGCACCTCTGCCCCATGCAGAGGCACGGCACTGGCTGGGATGGCAGTGAGCCCCATTTCCCAGACTGGGCAGGCTGCTGCTCTGTGCCCCCCACATCTGCTGGACTAGCAGTGCTTACATCAGCCCCTCTGCTCTCCACAGCCCAGCTTGGCCCTTCCTCTATGGGGCAGAGCTGCAGCCAGCTCAGCACGCTGCTGCTGCACCTGAGGATGATGAAGCTGGAGACAGGCAGGCCCAGGGTTCCTCAATCCACTAAATCCAGACCAAACCATCCAGGCAGACCTTTTTTTCCCTCCATTTGCTGCTCTGTCAGCCAGAGGGTCAGTCCTGCTGAGGGGCCTGGGAATGGGGGAGCTGGCACACTTGCCTTTGCATGATGTTTCCTGCAGACACCTCTGAGCTGTGGGTACCCAGGATTGCTGCTGAACTGGAAATTTGGGTAAGGAGACCTTCCCACAGCCTGAGGGTGATTTTCCTGTGTTCCCAACCCCTCAAATGCAGAGCTCACTTCCCTTCCTTGGCTAGATGGTGGACAAAGATCCGGTGTGATCTGGTGCTGTTGGGGTTGGAAAAAGCTCTCCAGGCTGCTTTGGAGCTCAGTGGCAGCAGCAGGGACTGCCAGCCCTGATCCTCAGGTGCTGGAGTGGCAGAGCAGCTGTGGCTGCCCTGGGTGGGAGCTGCCAGCCAGGCTGGGGAAGCACCACTCAGTGATGCCCATCAGCTTCCTCATCCCACCAGGGGGAAACAGGACAGGGCAGGAGAGTCTCTTGCAGGATGTTCAGCAGTGGGGCATCTGCAAATGCTCTCCATTGTTTCTGCCTGTCCTGCTGCCCAGCTTTGCTACCCCAGAGGCCAGGTGACCCCCAACTCCTCTGAACTAGGAGGAATTTTCCATCCCAGCACCTAACTGATGCTCCTGGCAGTGGGGCTGGGTGTGAGGGCTGGTGGCATCACCCTGCACCCTCAGTGCTGTGGGGCTGCCAGGCCTCGATGCACCAGGAGCTGGAGAAGCAGCCCCACCCTGGCACCAGCACCTGGCACATCTCTGGCTCCTGCAGTGCCTGATGTGTAGTGGGATGAGGTGGATCCACCAGGGAGGACAAAGCTCTTAGGTGCCCTCTGTTCCTCTCCCTCATAGCAGCAGCCACAGTGATGGACCCTGAACAACATCCAGGCCAGTTTCCAGCCCTGACACTTGAGAGAGGAAACACCCTCCCTGCTGTGAGATGTTTGAGTGTGCCTCCTGTGACCCCCCTGCCCTCCTGGGAGCAAAGAGCCCTTTGCCCACCTGGGGGAAGGAGTAGCTGCTCTCTAGTCCTGGCTGCCCCCTGTGCTGGCCGCTGGCAGCAGAGCGCAGTGCTGGGGATGGCTCTGGGACACCCTGCAGGGGGCTCAGGGACACACATCTCACCCCCTGCCTGCCCCGGGGAGTGTCCCCATGGCTCTGTCCAGGGCACTGCCCAGGTTCCGTGTGGGTTCCTGCTCCCCTGGGGAGGTGCCCAGCCTGGCCCAGCTCCGGGGCCGGCGGGGAGAAGCCTCCCCTTATCTCCCCTCCTTTGTGCAAACACACGAGCGCTCCTGGAGCCGCCGTGTGATGCCGCCAGCCGGGAAGCCGCAAAGGCGGGGAGGTTGCCCAGCTTCTGTCTCCTTCCCAGCAGGTGTGGCTGGCCCTGCCAGGCAGATGGCTCCGCGCCTGGCAGAGACGAGCGCCGGCGCCAGGAGCAGCTGGCTCCCTCCGCAGCCGGGCCAAGAGCGGGGCTGCTGAGCGCTGCGGGGAGCCCACGGGAGGCAGGCGAGGCTCTGACCTCCCCTGCCAGGCTCGGGTTGTGCTGGGCACCTCTGGGCTCTGCGGTCATGTGGGGTGTGCTGCCAGCTCCTGCATCCTGTGGGGACCCAGGGAGAGGTGTTAGCAGGGATCAGCAGTGCCCTGGAGGGGACAGGTGCCTCTTGGGGACAGTCCCAAAGCCCTGGACTGATGCAGGAACCTCCAGGACACCTTTGAGATCTCCAGTGAGACCTACCAGACAGCAGGGCCTCTCCTGCACCCTGGAGCAGCTGGGGCTTGGAGCTGAAGAACCCCAGGGTGGCCCCTGCTGTGAGCCATCAGCCCCATCCCAGTTTTGCTCCTTGCTGCCTGGGCTAATGATCTGCTGGGCAATCAACAGACCGATTGGAAACCCTGTTAGAGCCTGGCCAGGCACTACCTTGTTATTTCTATCCAACCAAGTGGGGGAAACAGCCCTTTTTCATCCACTGACAGTCACTGTGCTGTTGTGCAGCTCCTGGCACAGCAGGACAGGCTGAACCAACCTCAAAAATCAGAATGGAGACGAGAAAATGACGCTCCCCCCTCCAGGCTGTTCTCTACTGCAGAAGGGGAGCAGCTCATGGGTTTTTTTTGCATGATGGCAGCAACAAGGGGACTGCAGAGGCTCTTGTGCTGTGCTGGCCAGCCTTGCCCATGAGGGATCAGCACAGCGGCCTCACACTGCACTGTGCAGCCTCATTTTCTGTGCCGTTATTAATTCCTGTGTTTGCCTGGCTCTGAGTGGAGGCAGAGAGCAAAAGCAAATGAAATCCACCAGGACTGACGGTCCAGGAGCTCAGTGCAGCTCCTGAGCCTGGCATTAAGGGCTGAGAGAAGCTGTTCCTGGCACTTGGCTTTGCAAGGGGCAGAGAAGAGATGGAGGGGGGATGGTCCATGAGAGCAAAGCCTCGGGGCAGGCTGCTCCCATCATCCCGGCTCCTCCATCCTCATCTTGCAGCCGGCCCTGGAAGTGGAAGTTTTGAAGTCATGCACAGAGCTGTTTGCTTGGTATTTCCTGCCCCCGAGAACAGGAAGCAGCAGTGAAGCCCAGGAGGGAGCTGCTCTTGGGAGAATTCCAGCCTGACACATTTTGATCTGTGCCTGCAGGAAAGGAGGAAAGCTCCATGCTCCTTCCCTCATGCCTGTGTCCAGTGCTGGGAGCTGATGGGCCGAGGCTGAGGCCAGCTTGGATGTGGATTGCAGAGAAAACGTGGCAGTTTGAACGATTTTCCATTTCCCTCTCCCTTGTACCACTGTGACCTGGTCCTTGTTTGCTCAGGCTCCAGGACAAGCACGGAGACGCTGGCTCACGAGCTGCAGTGTGAGAAACGCCTGCAGTGATGGGTGCGTGTCCCCTCAGCTGTCCCACGGCTGTCCTGCTCTCCAGGGACTGTCCTCTTGGCCCCATTTGCTGCAGGTCCACTCTCATCTCCCCTCCCTTGCCAGATCTGGAGCAGCATCACAAAACCCCTCCTGTTTTTGAGGCCTGGGTCCATGCTGGGAGTCCCCAGCCCTGCACAGAGGCTCCCTCAGCCCACCAGGGCTTGAGTGCAGAGCCTGAGGTTGTCCCCTGTGTCACCTGGATCAGCGAGGTCCCTGCCACAGGACCATGCTCCCCTCCACAAAGCTGCTGGTGATGGCCAGGGGAAGGGCGTGTTGGGCTGGTGCCTGGTGACAGGCAGGAGTTGCTCCCATCAGCACTGCCAGCGTCTGTTGCTGGCAGATCATGGCAGCAGTCTCCCAGGAACGTGAACAGCACATTATTAACAATCTTTTAAAGAGCTGCCAGTGTGTCCTGGGTCCCTGTTTATTTCTGCATATGGCCTGTCCCCTGCTGAATGCAGCATTCATGGGAGGTGTCATCTCAGCTTAAGGGGGTCTATTACTTACCCCAATCAAACTCCTGCAGTAAGTGATTCCTCCTCTGGCCAAGGACAAAATCCCACAGAAGGAGGGAGTTTATCCTCTCATTAAATCATCCCTGCTTTTGTTTCCCTCCTCCTGCAGGATGCATTTTTGCAGAGGGGACGTTGGATCAAGGGTGTCCAAGCTGGAACACGTTGATGTCTGGATCTGCTCCCAAATCACAAACTGCATGGATGATGGGGCTGCTCCTGTGGCACTGGCCCAGCTTGGAGAAATCTGGGGATGCACTGGCTGGAGAGGACATGGCTGGGGAGCAGGGACATGCCCAGAGAGAGATGCCATTCAGAGCCAAGGTGCTGGCACAGAGAGGGCAGGTGAACCTAGAGAAGCCTGGAGAAGAGGAGACTGAGGTCAGACCTCACTGGAGGCTGCAGCTCTTCCTGAGGGGCAGCTCCAATCTCTGCTCCCTGGGACCAGGGACAGGACCTGAGGGAATGGCTGGAGCTGTGTCAGGGGGGTTTAGGTTGCTTATCAGGAAAAGGTTCTTCCCCCAGAGGGTGGTGGGGGCACTGCCCAGGCTCCCCAGGGAATGGGCACGGCCCCAAGGCTGCCAGAGCTCCAGGAGTGTTTGGACAATGCTCTCAGGCACAGGATGGGATTGTTGGGGTGTCTGTGCAGCACCAGGAGTTCAACTCAATGATCCTGGTGGGTTCCTTCCAGCTCAGGATTTTCCATGATTCTAGACTTCCAACCTCAGCTTAGCACAGGCCCACCCCAGAGGCTGTGCCCACCTGCAAAGGCACTCCAGACCCTGCCTGAGGGATGTTGAGCTCGCTGTGCAAAAAGCAGTGATCCCATTCTGTGGTCACAGAGCCACCAGCTGGGATCCAGACCAAGAGCTCGGGGTCTCCTGGCCTTTCTCACTTTGCAATGTCAGCACCAGCCATGGGACAAAAGAGCTCAGAGCAGCCTTGCCTCAGCACGTGGAGGTTGCAGGGGTGTGTTTGGCCAGACCCTCCAAGACTGGGTTGTGTGGGTGCATGATGTGTGTCAGAGGTGCTGGATCCCCACCCCAGAGGTGCTCCCTTCCATGGGTCCTGCTGACAGGACACAAGGTTGTTTCTCTGGGCAGACATGAACCAGCTGCTCTTTGGGGCTGCTCAGCTGCCTGGTGTGTCTGAACACAGCCAGGTGATGTGTGGCAGACCAGGCTGGGATGCTGGGAGAGTCAGCACCTGGGACACCTCTTTGGAGAATGCCTGTCTGGATTTTTGCAGGACCCTGAATCCTTCTGCTGCTCCTCCAGGGTCACCTCTGCCCAGGAGTTTTCCTGTTTCCTTGTCATTGCTGCAGGAACCCATGGCCAAGCAGATGAAAATCAGGTCCACCTGAAAAAACTTGTCCCAGGTGAAGGACAGACCAACACCAAAGCAATAAGGAGTCCCTGGCTGCTCTGGGCAGCATCATAGAGTGCCTGGCACAGACCCACAGCGGTGGCAGTGGAAGCAGCAGCACACACTAACCCTGATCAATCCATGGCAAGGAGGGGTCAGGATTGTCCCTGATTGTTTTTTGGAAGCGGCAGATTTGGGTCTGGGTTCTGGGCAGCTGCACAGGACAGGACCTGGGGCAGGGTCAGCAGTGGCAGGCGCTGGGGTCACTCTTAGGGGGTGTGACAGAGGGTTTGCAGCAGGGCAGTGCCAGCCCCTCCAGGACCAGCAGCCGGAGCTGTTCCGGCCATGCGCGATTTTCCAGGAGCAGTCGCCTGGGCAACTGTGAGCGCGGAGCCAGGCGAGCCATCAGCACAGGAGCCATTGTGCTCCTTCAGGGAGTGATTCCCAGCCCTTTTCCCGGGTCACGAGGCTCCCTGGGTCACCCTGTTTTGCCAGCCCAGAGCTGGGCAGCGCATGGCCTTGCTTGGGGTTCCCTGAGTGTTCCAAATCACCCCTTCAGGGCAGGCTGAGGGGTGAGGGAGTGAGGGATGAGGGAGACCAGAACCCCCCAGCAAGGAAAAGCTGCCAAATGCCAAATATGAACTGAGAATCAAGAGGGGCAGCCAGAACCAGCACCAAGCACAGGGAATGAACCCAATTACCGAACCCTCACTACTGACCCTACACAGAGAGCAGGCCAGCTTTCCCTCTGCACTACTACCTGTAGTAACCATGGGGGTGTGTGTGCATGTAGGGCTGTGTGTGTGCATGCCCACAGCAGCAAACACTCCCCATCTCACTGCATTTCTGCCTCCCTGTCTCTGTTTTGCTGTTGTTGCTGCCTGCCTGCCTGACACCTGCTGCCCTGGACGAGCTGCTGCCTTGCTAATGAGCTGCAGCATCTCGCTCGGGGTCCTGCTCACCCTCGGAGCACAGGGACTCTCCAGGCTCATGTGTTTAGCTCAGCCCCACGGTTTCAGTCCCTGCCAAGAGGAATGGAAGAATCTGGTGCAGCCAGGCCTGGAAAAAACAGCAAGGACAGTCTCTGGTTAACCCTTCCTGCGCTGCTCCTCTGTCCTGCCTTCCCACGCACAGGGAACCCTCAGGCTTCACACCCCTCCTTCCCACAGCCCGGCCCATCCGCGTTTCCCTACCTCCGGGGGAAAAGCAGCTTTTCTCGTGAGATTGCCCAGAATACGCAAGGAGTGAGTATTCCCACGGCACTTGAATGCCTGCCCCCTTTGATCGTGGGAGGGCGAAGGGCACAGATCTGGGAAAAGAAAAGAAAATCATTAAAAAAAAAAAAGAAAAAAAAACAAAAAAGAAGGGAGAGGGAAGACAGAGAGAGGAAAAAAAATTAAAGCAATTCAGGCAGGAGCTTTCCTCAACCTCTATAAAATACAGTTCACGTTTCCTGCGAGCCTGGGGCGCAGATCACATTCGACGTGAGGTGCTTTACCCGGCCCTGGTGTAAATTCCGGAGCCTCGCATCTGCATGGCGTGATGGGGAAAAGCTTAAGAGGGGCCCGGGGAGCTGCAGAGAAGGCGGCTGAGCCTATCTGGCTACCGCAGGGGCTGTCGATGCACAGACATTCCAAGGCTATTTGTGAAGGTGAAATGGTCTGTAAAGATTCCAGGACACCATGTGGCAGGATGGTTAGCAGGGCTTCTCCTCCGGTGTTTGCACAGCGCTGCCGGGCTGGAGGGAGGTTGTGTGCGCAGAATGCCTCGCGGTGATTAGAGCATCTGCAAATTTCAGCTTAATACGCGGCATAATGAGACACGGAATATTATTAGCCTGCAGCCATCCCCCCGCCCCAGCGGCGATCTGCAGCTCGGGCTGGTTTCACCTTCCTCAGCGCGGTGCCCCGGGGAGGATGCTCACCCCGAGCCCGGGGCAGCTCCCCGGCCACGCGGGACCGAGCCCCGGCGGCAGGCACGGGGGATTTGCACTTTGGCTTATGCAAAATGAGGCGGTGCCGTCCTCCCCCCGGCTGTGCACAGCAGCCCCTCCTGTACGGGCTTCTGCAGTCCCCTGAGCCACAGCCAGCCCAACACAGGGCTGCTCACGGGGAGTAGCCTCAGCTCCCCATCCCAAAGCTTGATTCACATCCCCAGGCCGTGAGAGGCGATCTGGTGTGTGCCACCCACCAGGAAAAGAGGGCCCAGGTAGTGCCCAGGCTGCACAAGGAGCCGTGACAGTGCTGGAAGACAAGAGCATGGTTTTGTTTGACAGAGAGTGACACACACATGGGGTGAGCCTTGGTAAGAAGGGGTGTGTGGAGATGCTGGCAGTGGGTGTGCACAAAGATCCACACCAGCTCCGAGCTCTC
This sequence comes from Pycnonotus jocosus, assembly GCA_013400435.1. Classification (NCBI taxonomy): domain Eukaryota; kingdom Metazoa; phylum Chordata; class Aves; order Passeriformes; family Pycnonotidae; genus Pycnonotus; species Pycnonotus jocosus. The sequence continues at coordinate 74,844 of VWYP01011704.1, forward strand.
CTCTCCATCCCACCACGTGGCAGGACCCTGAAACCCCAGCTCACACAGGTCCTGCTGCGCTGCCTAATGCCTCCTGTTTTCTGGCAGCCAGGAATGTCCCAAATATTGCCACCCTGAGATGAACAGAGCTGCTGGGCAGTGGCAGAAGGTGCCTAGCACAGTGGGGGCTGACATGAAGGGGTTGGTGGGGTCATGTGCTTTATGTGAAGCTCGGGGAAATCCCTGGTGTGGGTCTGCATTCAGACAGGAGCAGCTCAGTAACTGCCCTGACTCTTGGGGCAGCATCAGCCCTGGCCCAGGGTGATGGTGAGAAGAGTGGGGCCATGGGGGTGTGTGGGGAGCACAGGGTGGGCAGCCCATGTGCCTGGTGAACACATGAAGGTTTGTGTTCACATGTACTGAGGTGCGTTGGATGTGTGTGTGTGTGTGTGTAAGCTGTGTGCAGGTACGATGTACCCTGGAATACACCCTCTGTGTGTGTGTGTGTGTGTGTTCACAGGCTGTGTGACAGTGACTGTGACAGTGACTGTGCCTGTGACAGGGACAGTGCATGGCCTCTGCAGGCTGCAGGCAGGTGTGACAGTGTGTGTTTGTGTGTGTGTGTGTGTGTATGTGTGTGTGTATGTTGTGTGTGCATGTGTTCACAGGCAGTGTGACAGTGTGCGTTTGTGTGTGTTTGCGTGTGTGTGTGTGTGTGCATGTGTTCACAGGCAGTGTGACAGTGACTGTGCCTGTGACAGGGACAGTGCATGGCCCCTGCAGGCTGCAGGCAGGTGTGACAGGATGTGTGTGGGCTCTGTGTGTGCTCAGGCTCGTACCACATGCAGACAGACACCAGGTCCAACCTCTGCTCCAGGCACCAGGGACACACGTGAGGCACAGGCAGTCACGTCCCTGGAGCTGCCTCCTTTTTCCTGGCAGTGACAGCACAGGACAGCACTGGCTCTGCTGCCCCAGGGCTTCCCCCACGCAGCTTCTCCCTTACTCTGTGCTGACCTACTCGGTCACACGGTGACCTTGTCACTGCCACCGAGTTTTGCCTAGGCTGTTTTTTAGTGACATCAGCTCCCCTGCTTCAAAGCCGGCATTTGCTGCCCTAAGTATGACAGTGACACCTACAGCCAGGGGCTTCCCCCTCTCCAAAATGCTTGGAGCCACCTGAATCCTTGTTCCTCACGCTCAGCTTTTACCCTGCTGTGGGTAGATTTTTACAAAGCAAAGTCCAGGGAAGGCAGCACCACATCAAAGCTGTTCTGGACACTGTTAAACTAACACTAACTGCCACCATGGTTAATCTGTAGCAAGGTCGAATTCACAAATCGGCAGGTTAGCTTCCAGACTGAAATTAGATCATCAATTAATTAAATCATCACTTTGATACAGAAAGAAAACTGGAGAAGACCCAATCCTCGTAAATCCTCTGAAAGCCTCTGAGCAAGTGGCTTTGTATTTTATTTGGAAAAATTTGAGTGAAGAAATTCAGACTCATAGTGTGATAGTGAGAACAACTGATCACCCTCTGCCTAAGCCATAACCCCTGAGCTGAGCTGGGCACTGCTGTGTCCATCGTGTCCCCAGCAGACATTACAGCCCAGCATTAACCTCTGCTTCAATAACCAGGGCTTTGAGCCTTCCCATATACCAGAATTGACTGATGACTATTTCCAGTTTCTTAGGACTTGGAAACCCAAACCCCACTTTAATTTTATGAGTAATTTTATGGGACAATCTTTAGGGTTGTGAAAGCTGGAAACTTCTCTTTCAGGTGCCTTGACCTTATGGCTGCTCATCTACCCATGCAGGAGCCCCTCTCCACTTCTGTCTAATCACCCTTGAATTCAGAGCCATAAAAAGGATGGGCTGTCTCCCAGCTAATAAAAATAGGAAAAAAAAAGGAGAGGCAAAGCCAAAGATAAGGGTGTTGTGAACCTTCCCCTCCTGCAGTCTTTGGAACATCCTGGAGCAGGGACTGGTGTCTGAATCAATGAGCAGATGGTGAAGTCTTTCAGGCATGGAGCTGCTGGCTGCTGGCTGCCCAGGCTGCATGGGCACACACAGCCTGCTCACTCCCGGATGGGATGGGATGGGATGGGATGGGATGCAGAGCTCACTCCCAGGTGAGATGGGATGGGATGGGATGGGATGGGATGGGATGCAGAGCTCACTCCCAGGTGGGATGGGATGGGATGGGATGGGATGCAGAGCTCACTCCCAGCTGGGATGGGATGGGATGCAGAGCTCACTCCCAGGTGGGATGAGATGCAGAGCTTGCAGGGTGGGTGGTACAGAGCTCCTGAATCAGGGGACAGCTTAATAGTGTCTTCATCACTATGGGCTACATGTGGGCCAAAGGAAGACTGAACTCCCATTGTCCAGCTCTTCTGGGGTCTTGGGGCCTCCTTCCATGCAGTTAAGAGTGTGTGTCACTGTGTTTTTCCATGTACCCACAAGAAGAGGACACTGAACTGGGAGAAAATGCAGATATGCTGCAAATGGGAGCAGGGCAAGTCTTGACTCTAGCCACAAGGGAGGTTTAATCTGTTTAATCTGTTCTTCATCTTCTAGAACTGATGTCCACACATCAGGGTGACTCAATTCAGTGCCAGGTGCAGCATTACAGCATGGGGGCTTGTCCCCCTCTGGCAGGCATCAGGACCTGCCACAGGCACCTCTGGGTCTTGCTTGTTCCCAGATAATCAGTTTTCCCCATCTCTGGCATCTCTGAGCAGGCATAGAGTGCATTCCTCAGTCTCTGCTCATCCTTTTCAGCTGACCCTGGCATTACGTCCACTGGCAAGTCACATCCACTGGCAACTTCTCCTCCACCTGCCCAAGAAGGACCCTAAAAATGCAAATGCTCCCTTTGCCCCAAATCTGCTCTCCACAGAGGGGCCCAGCAACGTCTCTGACAACAACCAGCAACGTGTCATTTGTTTTTATTACTCTAGGAGGGCAAGCTGCTGTGCGTGACCAAGGAAACCGAGAGCGGGCTGCCCTTGTGAACTTGCCGAGTGCCTGATGGAGATCAGGAGGAGAAGAGAGCTGGGGGAGTAGGAAAAGCATTACTTCTCTCCTGCTTGTTGGCTGAGGCAAGATTGATTGGCCGTATTGGCGATAGCATAGCACGCGTCAAGGTAGGCACGAAATTGTGGTGAGCACTAGAAAACCACCAGCCGTGGGGATGGACTTAATGTGAGGGAAGACATATGGGATGGATGCAGGATTTGTGTTGGGCTGGGGAGCAATGTGGCTCCCTGAGGCAGGGAAGGGAGAGCGGATGAGCCTGACACGGAGCACAGAGGCGTGTGATGGCACTGGCTGGTCACTGGATAGACCAGGGCTGGCCTCATTCCGCCTCCCTTTTGATGTCTCCAGCATTTATAGCCAGTGCTAGAGAGAAAAGGACACTTCTAGGATGCAACTCACCTCCTCAAATCAGCTGAGAGGTGTGTCCAGAGATTACTTCACAGGTGGAGGCTTCCTCCCTTGCCAGCCCTGCCCAGAAAATGAGATGCTCCCAGGCAAAGGGCAGGCCTAGAAAAGGGTCTGAAGAACAGGGAGGTGGCTGGGAAATGGGAAAATACCACGGTACTGGCTCAAAGCCTGAGCAAGGGGCTGGGGGTGGCTGTGGTCATAGGGTGCCAGCTGGAGGGATGGCAGAGGAAGAATCAAGGTAAGGGGTTGTGAAGAGAAGAGGAGCTGGAGGTGTTTTATGGTTGGTTTGGTACCAACAGTTCAGTTTTGCATGGTGGTGATGGCTCCAGTGCTATTTCCCACTGACAGATACTCAAACCAGAGTCATTTCCATACAGGACATGGACATTATATTTTGGATAATTTTTTTCTTTGGAAAGCCTCAAAAATCTGCCTCTCAATTCACCTCAATTTGATGCTTTCAGCCTTCAATTCCCCAAAACTGAGGGGAAAACCATTCAGTTTGAGGGAGAAGGTTAATGCAGCAGCATTTCCCTGCTGCTGACCTCCACCGTCTGAATTTCACCACATCCGAGACCGAGCGCACAGCAAGGCACGGCGCAGGAAGAAGTTGGGGTGTCAAGGAGGCCAAGGGCGTCTGAGTGCTGGGAGGCTGGGCTGGGAGCTCCGTGCCGGGGCGAGGAGCGGCGTGAGCGGGGCTGGGGACTCGCGGGGCACAGCCGGTCCGGTCCCTCCGCCTGCCTGCGCGCTGCTGGCCCCGCAGCTTCCTCTGGCAACGCCTTGCGCAGGCTATTTTTATGCTATGTGAAAAAGCGAGTCCTTCTGCGAGCCGAGGGAATGCGGCGTGGAGAGGGAAAGTGAATTAGTGAAGGTCACGGGCGGAATGTCGCTCTGCGCGCGGCTGGGGCTGGAGAGCTGCAGGGGATGGATGGCGGGCGGCCTGGGAGACAGGCTGGGCAGGGTGGAAAATGGTTGTGGTTCCACCTCAGCCTTCCCGGGGAACATCCCGGCGCGGTGGCCCGGCCAGCACGGGGGAGCGAGCTGGCTGTGCGCTCCTGCTGCTGTGCTGCAGTGTCGGTGGAGCATCAGCCGCTCCTCGGGCTGGAACCGGGCTTTACACACGGCATGAAAAGTAACGATCGCGCTCTCTCGCTAAATCACACCCAGCCAGGCTGGGAGAGGAAACCGCTCTTGTCCGCAGAGACAAAAGGTTCGTGCAAGGCAGAGCACCAATAGCTCCCAAAGGCGAGAAGCAGCCTTTTCTCCCTGCTGGAATCATGAGGGGAGCACTGCCCAGCACGACGCCCCGAGACATGGCCAAAATCTATTTCTGTGCCATCCCTCTCCCCACGCCCTTCCTGCTCCCTCCAAAGCAGCGACTTCCCCGAGAGCAGCAGGGAGAGGTGAACGCAGAGAGGATGCCCTGCCTGCACATCCCTGCCGGCAAATGGGAATTTGGGATCTGGACCACGCTTGGGCTTCCCTCGCTCGGTTCAGCCAAGTGAAAAGTTGGCCATGGTGCTCCTCCCCTTCGCGCGGGGTTTGGAGCAGGGCTGGGAGCCCAGGAAAGGGAAGTGCGGATATCCCACTGCTCCTGCTGCCACGCCGCCAGCGGCTCCGTCCCGCAGCGCCAGGGACCGCGGGGAGCCGCCGTGCTCCCGGCAGCCTCCCGCTTCTGGGGGACGCTGCAGGCACCTTTCCCATCACTTTCCCATCTCGGAGCAGATTTATGAGCCTCCAAAAGCTCTCCTGCAGCCCTCCAGGAAGGCTAGGGCTGGGGGCTGGCAAAGGGGGGGGCTGTTTGCAGGGAATTGTGAATCTACTTTCTTACACGGCTGCGTACCACTGTGCAACGGTAATCCCCTGAGCAGGGTGAAACGGAGGCCTAGCTACCATGACCTCCTCTGTAGGTTTCCATGGATACCATGTACTATAAATAAAAAAAGGAATTTCAAACCAGTTTTCAATCCTGCTTAGTGGGAATAGGAAACCTCTTTTGAATTTAGTTTCCTATCTCACCTTACGGGAGTTATTTTGCAGCCTGTTTGAAACAAATAATTACCCCTTCAGCCAGGAAATTACCACCAATCTTACCTATTTACTTCCAAACACTCGGCTAATTAGCACATTGGGGAGAGCTGCCTATTTGCACGCTGGAGATGGGAGGCTTAGTGTCTTTATTTTGGTGATGCTGGGAGAAAGGACGCGGGGCCAAGGGTCAGCGAGGGGCGTCAGAGCCCTCCGAAAAAAAATAATAAAGAGAGCAGGAGAGCTGTAAAACTCAAACCACCGAGATGCCATGTGAATTAGCGTGCGAGAAGCCCCGGCAAAAAAGGGAATATTACATCTGCATCCTTTTCCAATGAATCAGAGTCATGCTGCAGATTTTGTCTGGCATACTGGGTCTCTGGAGGATAGAAAATAATTTGGTCGCAGCAGTGGGAGGTGTGTGTGCGTGGAGAAGGGAGTTGCTTTCCAACAGCCTGCTGTGGTGAGAACATGCCTGACACTTCATTCCTTTCCAGTTAATGCAGCGAGGCCGGGAGGAAACTTAACCCTCTAATTGCTAAAGTGTACCGGGGACTTGGGAAAGTCCCTGGAAAGCAAAGGGGGCTCCCGGGGTTGGTGTCTCCTGGCCCGGCAATGCTGGCAGACAGCTGAGGGATTTGCCCAAATGGCTGCTGGTGGGGGCAGGGGAGATGCTAATTCGAAACAGGCGCTGGCGAGCGGGGCCGGAGGACACAGAGGTTGTGTTTGTCAGACCCCTGGGCTGGCAATGGGCCGGCCAAGTCCAGCCCGTCACAATGCTGGGTCTGAGCCAGCTGCACACGTGGTGGCTCATGGAGGGGTCTTGTGGTGTGGAGATCCCCAATGGTTCCGCTGCCCCAGCCCAGCGCTGCCGCTCCGTCATCCCGGCACTGAAAAACTCAAGTGCCTCCCATTTATTTTCCATCACCACACCCGTGTTGTGTCCCCCCTGCTCCCTACACGGCTGCTGCTGCTGTGGCCAGCCAGCACAGCCCTCACGGCGTGGTCCTGGCAGGGGTGACCCACAGCTTCCACCGGACAAGGGAGGGAGGGCAGGTGAAGGATCCGAGAGCACAGCCTGGGCAGCCCCATCTGCTGCAGCCCCACCCATCCGAGCCTGCCGGGGCTCTGCTCCTCGCTGCCGTCCCTGGTGGTCTCTGGAGGCTGTTCCCAGCAGGCACAGCTCCGTGTGTGAACCAGGAGTGCCCTGTCCCTTCCCCTGGCTCACCCCAGCAAGGGGCTCCCGCAAAGCACAGCACTGGGACTGAGAGAGCAGAAGCTCTCCACAGCTGGAAAGGAGAAGGAAGAGGAGGAGGAGGAGGAAGGATGCATAAAGCACCTGGGGCTCAGCCAGAGCCTCGTGTGCAACACGGCTAAGCTCTGCTCAAAGCTTGTCCATAATGTTTAATAGCACAGGATGATCACGGGCATCTGACTCGGAGCCTGTTGGCTGCTGCCCTCCTAAAGCTCCTTATTAGCATTTCCAGGACATGGATGTTGTGCTGGGATGTACGGGAAGGCACTCATAAGTTACAGAGCAGCAATACATCAACGGTAGGGAAGGGCCCATTTAAGCTTAATATCAGAGGCTGGCTTTTTCTGGAGTCAGGTGTCTCGTTCCCATTGAAATTCAACAGGAGTTGGAGTCTGCTCCCAGGGCTTCTCTGAAAGTCCCAGACTTAATTAGTATTTATCTTAATTAGGGGGATGTTACCTGCTCTGGGAACCTCATGCTATCTGCTGTATTCATCCCCACAGCATCCTGGGAAAGGGCTCCCAGCCCTTTTTGCAGTGAGGGACTGAGACACATGGTGGCTGCTGCTGCCAGCCTGCCGCTCAGCACAGAGCAGAAAACATCTTCTGGGGGGCTGAGGGGGTCACAGAACTGCCCTCTCCCTTTCTGGGTCCTGTTCTCTTGGGGGACTAGGTGAGAACATGCAGGAGACCGGAGGGAGGTCACTTGATGGGGTGCAGCAGGGGGATGCTGAGCCCCCTTCGCCTGTGGCCTGGGGAGCATTTTCAGGGGGACCTGGGTGGACCCAGGGGTCTGGAGCACCGCTGCTCGTTCACCATCTTCAGGCCAGGCCACAAATCGCAGGGTGGAGGATGGGAGGGTGGGGAAAGGAGAAAATCAGTGCTTTTTTTTTTTTTAAGGAAAAACCCTCCAAAGTTACCGGCTTGGGAAGAGCTTAGAAACCTGATCTGGTCCGAGCCATAAACAGCCAAGAAGGACAAGCCATGGGGCTCTCTTGGCAAGCAGAATCTCACCCACACCCTCCTGCAGAGGCGGGGAGAGGCAAACGAGTCCAAATAGCTCCGAGGTCCTCTTGGCATGGACTTTCCAAGGGCAGAGAAGCTGAAATCTGAGCCCCTGCTGCCTGCCCTCGGCCCCTGCTGCTCCGCGGGCCGGGAAGGATGGGGTTCCCCACCTCGGTATCCCTGTCCTCCCCAGGGGTTAGGATTCCCAGCTGGGCTGGCAGCTTCAGGGAAGGGATTTGGAAGAGGAACAAGCCAGCTGTCCCCTGGCAGAGCCATCAAACACGGTGACCTCCCCCGGGGTGCTCCAGTGGGTGGGATGCAGGGCCTCGGGGGCTGGCACTGCCATGCAATGGGGACCTCAAGGGGGCAGTGGGGACCTCCAGGCATGTCCTGGGGATGCTCAGGGGATGCAGATGCAGCATGACCCAGGGATTAGGGCAGTGGGTGCCGACAGGAAGAAAGAGAGGATGAACATCTCCCTCCTCCCACTGGGAAAGCTGCCTCCAGCAGAGCTGTGAGCCCAGGCAGGCTGTGCTGGCAGATATCTCCAGAGGATCAGCCTTGCCCACAGGGCTTTGGGCCAAGGGCTTTGTGGAGGAGATGGTGAAAGGCAGCAGGAAGCTCGAGGCTGGCCCACAGAGCACGCTGGGCATGGCACAGGCAATGCTGATGTCTGGACAGAAGCAGGAGAAAAGGGACTCCAGAGAAGGGCAGGGGTGGCATGAGCCATCTGCAAACACCCACCCACAGTGGCACAAGGAGCAGGGAGCAGGTCTGTTGGGAGCAGAGGGCTGAGAGCTGCCACATCTGCTGCCAGCTGCAGGTGGGTCAGCCTGTAGCTGACCTCAGGGACAGTTTTGGTGCTCTGGTGACTGGTGACTCTATCCATGGGTCAGTGAAGATGTCTGAGCTGGGCCTGAGTGCTATGGTGCTGAGCATTCAGCTGCTCATCAGGAGCTCAGGGAAGGGACAGGAGGGGGCATCTGTTGCCCCACTGGACCTGTGGCCAAGCATTTCTCCATTAACTGCATATCCTGGAGAGCAGGAATAGTTTTGCAGATTTGCTTGTGAACTGTAGGGCTGGAATTTGAGAAAGGGTTGGGGTGGAAAGGTCCCTTGAAGGGCACAAATGTAGCTTCATGATGAAGAGAAAGCAGGAATTAGTCACTGGGGGTGAATAGCCCCCAAATGCAAAATATTGCAGAAATTCCTTCATTGACCAATTGGTTCAAGACTGAATGGTCATTTCTCCCTTCTCCACTGTTTTTTTCACTCACTCTGTGAGAAAAATGGCAAAAGTTTCATAAGGGAAGGGAATCTCTCAGGAACTAAGGGCTGATGTTGAATGGCCTGATGAAAATTCCTGGAAATGTTAACATGGCAGAGCTGCAATTAGGAGCCATATCCTCACAAATAACATGGAAAGCTGTGTAAAGAGCATTCCTACCAGCTCCTGGGGACACAGGGATACAACAGGTGGCACTGAATTTAATACTGCCATTAAACAACCTCCTTTTTTTCCAGCCAGGAGAAATGTGGTGGCTGCAAAGATGGACGACTCCAGTGTTTCATTCTGCTTCATGCAGAGCTGCCATTACCTCGCTCGATATTTTATGGAAGGCTCGCCAGGCTGAGCCCGTAGGCTTCGAAATCATCCACAGTGTGCTAATGTAAAGTTGCCTGAGCTTATGGAAGATTTTGAAGGCCTGGATTCCATGTGTTGAGACTGGCACCATATCAGAGGAACAGCTGAGTATATGGAGCAGGGAAGCTACGTGTAAGTTATCCAGCAAGGAGAGAATCTGCCTGGGGCTGCAATCCTGGGTGCTGTGATGGGGAGGGGAGGCAGCGGTCCCGGCTGGTCCTGCCTCACCATGCAGACAGGCTGGGGCTTTGCTCCACAAGAGCAAGATTATGCTGGTGGTGGACACTGTCCTGGGCAGCTTTGTCCTGTTTATTGGCAGGCCAGGCAGTGCTGCAGAGCTGGGGTTGTGTGGAGGCTGGGGGGAAGCAGGATTGTGGGTCTCCTCTCTGCTGTGGGACAGTGCTTCGGCTCCCATGCAAGTGCCAGCCTGCAGAAGTGGCTCTGGGTCACAGGGTGAGGGACAGGATATTTAGAAAATCCAATTTAAGCTTGGCAAGCACTTCCCTCTCAAGAGGGTCATCTCTTCTCTAGGGTAGCCAGGAGAGAGGAGCTCCTGCCCGGAGGAGCTCCTGCCCTGCTCAGAGGGAAAGATACCGAGCCAATGCCTTCAGCCACCACCTGGAAACCCCTTGGAGACAGTGCTAAAGGGATGAAATTTCCTTACCAGTTCCCAAGCTGCTCTAGAAAAGATCCCAGGAATGCCCAGGTCTGCTGCAAGGTCCTGCCCCACCACCAGAGATTTCATTCACCCATGTGGAGCAGAAATAATTGTCCCTCAGCTACCCAGGCTCACTGCCTGCCCCATTGCAGGAGGCACTAAAGCAGGAACAGCCAGGGCAGAGCCCAAAACAGCTGGATGGATCCTGGTGGTGTCAGGAAGGGTTGGAACAATCCAGGCTCCCGTCATGAGTGGGGCTGGGTCACCAGGATAGGCAAGGAGCTCACTTGTTTCTGAAGCCACATATGAAGCAGTGGTGGTTGGAGGGTGCCTGGGAAGGGAGGAGTGGGTCTGCAGGCAGGGGGACAGGCTTTTGCGACAGTGAGTTTTGCACTCTTGCAAACACCACAGGCCCACCTGAACTGGTTTTCCCGGGAACTCTGTAAGACTCCACGGCATCCTGGCACCATGACCAGCACAACGTTGCTGCTGTGGACAAGGTGAAGCCATTGTTTTTCCTGGGTGAGTGAACAAGCTGAAGACTTTAGGTACAGCCACCAGAATCTTTCCTTCTGGAGCAGGTCACCCCTGGCCACCAGGCCTGGCTGCTCCTTCTCCAGAGCAGTTTGTGGAATGAGTTTTCACACTGGCCCAACGCAATTGGGCTAAAAGAGCTGCCTCACTCATCTGAGCTCTTTGGGAAGGCTCTTGGGCTGGGGCTTTTGGTGTCCTTAGAAGGGGCCAGCAGGATGTGTGAGTGGAAGTGAGAAATGAGATTTCCCGGGTATAATCCTCCTACATGAAACTCAGTGGCATCTGTGAGAAGGCTCGTGTGCACCAAGAGGATCCACGTGAGGGAGCGCAAGGAGAGGGCTGGGGTGAGACCATGTCCTGGTAACTTGCTCAAAACTTGTGAGGGTCAGGTTCAGAGGTGTCCAGGCTGGTCAGAGAGAGAGACACCGTGGGCCTGGATCACACAGCTGAACTCAGCACAGCACGGGGCAGAAGGTGTCAGCAACAGAGGCAGAGCCACTCTCTGTGCTGAGAGCTCCTGAATTGGCTGCCACCTCCCAGGAATTGGGTTATTTTGTGACAACCCAATGAGGACCTCTGCTCCAGAGCCCAGCAGTGACCAGAAGGGTGAATAAAAATGAGAGACTTCATGGGAGACACTGCAGAGAAGGATGTCAGAGCCTCGCAAAGGCGTTAGGCAGGCGGGGGGTGTCACCGTGACCTGCCGGGAGCGCTGTGGGCAGGGCTGCACATCCCACCTCACAAATGACAGTCACAGGCACGATCTGGAGGAGGGCTGGGAAAATAGCTCCAAGACTGGCACACTCTGGGGCTCTTACATGCACAGGCTTGGGCCCATTTGGCTTACAAAGTCCTGGAAGTCCCAACTGCAGCTGGTTGTTCTGGGGTGACAGGAGCCAAAGGCCTGCTCCGGGGTTTGGGGAAGTGAGCTGGACCTTGTCTGTCTGAATGTTCTGACCTGCAGTGACATGGGCTGGGTAAAATCTGGCAAGAGATGCTCTGAAATGGGAAATTCCTACCTACATCAGACCAGGGAGGTGTTTCCAGCTCCATGCTGTGGGTCAGCACTGTGCTGTCTGTATTTCCTTAGGCATCTGTTAACAAGGCACTGCTAAACAGTGATAATCTTGCTGCAAAAGCCCAGGTCTGAGTGTTTGCTGCAGCAGGATCCTGTCCCCAGCTAGAGAGTGTGTTTGGAGCCCATGCAATGGCCTGCTTAAATCCACGTGAGACTTGAGGGGTCTTGGCAAAGGAGCAACCTAAATCAAATTAGGGAAGACAAGGGGATGCTCCCTTGGGCCACTGCCTCGGAGTGAGCCCACAGGACTTGAAACAATGATGTTTCCTTTGCCATGGAACAGTAGAAGCAGGTAATCCAGATTAGTTGCTAAATGCCTCCAGGAGGTAGGATTAGCAAAAGGAAGAGCCTGCAGCACTCAGCTGGCAGAATCTCACCAGCAAAAAGGTATGGCCATAACGGTGCCTTTGCAAGTGTCTGTCTGGTCTTAGAGGGCAAATCACAGGAATGACCACAGGAAACTCTCCAAGGGCCACAGAAGCAATACCCATGTGCATAGGAAATGTCTGTGAGTGTGCACCACCTCGGCTCTCACTCCAAACACCATGATTAAAGCAGGGAGCTTACTAATTTTGGTGTTGTTTTGGTGTAAAGCATTTGCTGCATCAGTAGATGTTTGAATTCCCACAGACAACATGAGCAATAAAACGGTATTTCGTACGTCAGGTTTGTTTTCACTTCAGAGAACTGGTCAGAAATGGAAATTTCTGTTTGAAGATGTTTGAATTCCCAGTTATTTGAGTCCTACATAAGTCAGAAATTCTGATGAGCTTTCAGAGCTTCTGCCCTTTATGGGAGTACATTGGTTCTGCACAGCAACAGTGCTCATGGTACCTGTTTTGACTCTATCCTTGGTTTAAACTGTTATCTGACCATACCTTGTTCCTCTTCTCTCCCTGGGGCTTTTTTCCTGTCTGCTCATCTGGAGAGCTCTTTGAGACTGGGTGATGCCAGCCCCAAAGGAAATGAACCTGTTCACCCCTGATCCTGGGGTGAACATGGCATCCCACAGTGGAAAACACCCCCTGCACACAGGGAGCACTGGTAGAGACTGGATCTGTGCTATTTTCTCCAGAAACACAAAGCTCTGGAGCATTGATCAGCTTGTACTGAAATCATTGTTGCTTTTGAAGCAGCTCTACTGGAGGCAATGTTTGTGCCTCCAAGGCCTCCAAAAACTAGAGGAGGCAAGAAAAAAAAAAAAAAAATCAGTGGGGGTTTGGTGGAGGAGGTTTGTGAGCTGCCTTTCCCAGTGCCCTTGGCTGTTGGTAGGAGTGTTTGGGGTGCCTGGTGAGGTGTGAGCACTTTGCCTCCATTGAAGGTGATGAGAAACACCTGCAATGCAGGGCTTGGGGAGCAGAAACAGAGGCCACAAGGTGTGGGGGTCACTTTTCCCTCACAGGAAGGAGGTGAAGAGTCTGACTCTTGATTCCTTGAGGCAGAAAACCCAAAAGGAGTGAGGGCACTGTAAGTCAGCAGTGTTGGGACGGGAGCTGTGTGCATGTTGGGGAACCTCAGAATCAGGTGTCTTTGTTTGAAGATGCAGGTGTTTGAGCAATACACCCACCCAGTGCTGCACAGAGATCAGCCCCCTGTCCTAATGCCCCTCCTTGCTGGCATCAAGTGGTCAGGGATTGCAAAGTGCCACTTTAGCCCTTCCCAAAGGGATGAGCTGCTGCAGGATCCTGTCTGATACATCCCTTCCCTGCCCTTTCCCTCCAGGCACAGCACTGGTGAAGCCCCCAGAGCCTGATGGAGAACCAGAGCATGTGCAGAGCTGCTCTGTGTCCTTCCCAGACAGTGTGATTTGGACTGGGACCTGACCCAAGCCGTCATCTCTGCCTGGGATAAAGGGAGTTTGTTTCTGCCTTAGCTCACTGCAATATCTCCTGCTGGCAGACTTTCCAATTAGGGAGCCAAGTGGGAGTCAGGAGAGACCCCAGGGTGGATTTTCACACTCACTCTGTATTTATATGTAAACCTGGATGCAGGGCTGAGCTGCTGAGAGTGGGAGCAGGAGCAGCGAGGGGGAGAGGCCAGCCCAGAGAACAGAGGTCTTTGCAGCTCTCATTGGCACTGAGTGGGGGAGAGAGTTGAGAGAGAGGCAAAGTCTGGCTCGTTTCTCCCCCACTGCTTCATGGGCTCTTCCCAGACCCTGCTTGTGTCTCCCAGAATGGCACTTGAGCATCCTTGAGTGACAGAGATGGCAAGATCCTCCCTGGTGACAGATTGGAGCATCCCTGTGTGCCCCAGTAGCCACCTGCAGCACACACAGCGTGGAGGTGTATGGCCTGGCTCAGGTGAGTTGTGGGGCCTGGCCCTGCATGCTTCCACTCTTGTCTTTGGCATTGCAGTGCCCCAGAGCTGAGCCCTGAGTGTCTCTGCTGTGCCCTGATGGTGCTTCTGGCCCCACAGAGGGGTCAGCAGAAGCTGAGCAGCAAGGGAAGCAAGGGAAACATGGGCAGAGGAAGATGGCACAGCTGGAGGGCACATGGACCACAGCCATGGCAGGGAGCAGCAAATGCCCCAGGCAAGGCTGGAAGACCTTCCCTCCCAGCCTTCCCCATCCTCTGCTCCCTTCTGTTTCCATTGGGTAGGACCTTTTCAAACTGCCAAAAAACACTGGCCTTCCTCTCTATTAAAAAAAAATAAAATATTGAAAGCAAACAGATGTGAAGTTAAAACCTGGAGAGAGCAGCTCTTCCCTGGCCAAAAAGGATCAAAGCACCCTGTGGGCAGCCCGTGTGTGAGTACCCACCATTCAGGGGGGGTGAGTGCCCCCCAAAAGGCAGCTCCACATTGAACCCTCCTGGTCAGCAGGGCCCCTTTGCCAGCTTGCACAAGGGCTGTTTTCCAGGTGCTGCTGCTGAGCTTTAAGGTGTGATTATGTCTGCACAAACAGTTCCACTGGCTCAGCTGCTCCCTCCCCTCCTTCCCTTTGTCTGGGAAAAGCCATGTCTCTCCAGCTAGTTTTTGCTGGCACCTGAGTTGGATGACAACTCCTGGAGATCAAAACACAGCCTTGGTGGGTTGGTCACTGCAATGACAAGGTTTTGGTCAGCTGCCTGGGTGCTGAGTTCAGCTGGGTACTTAGTTAAGCTTAGTTTAGCTGGTTTGCTAAGCAAAGCACCTCTTGGGTGGAACAAGGATATGCAGGCTCAGCACTTGGTTTCCAGCTCCTTGTTTTGCATCAGGGGAGTGTTTGCTACCTGGCCATGCTGTTCCTGACTGCAATAGGGGTAACAGGATTTCTTAGCTTGGCAGGTGTGCCGGAAAGATAAATTCAGCAATATTTGGAGGGTATCGCCAGACTCGGGCTTTACTGCAAGCCACAGCATTTCTCATCCACACCACTGAACTGCAGCTACCTCTCATGAACAGGCAGAGCAGGAAGAGACACCTGCGGGGTGGCTGAGAAATCCAGGAAAAGATGAGCAGCACAGGGAATGTGAGCAGGGATTGCTCATTCTCCCTCCCAGCTGAGGAGCAGGGGCATGAGGCAAAGGCAGCGAGTTGGAGCAGATGGATGGAAGCAATTTTTCAAGGAACGTGCTGTGGTGATGTGGAACTCCTTAATAAAGGGCATCAAAGCATTAGTGGGGATGCAAGATCATGGAAAAGGAACCCATGGAAAAGCAGGCACTCTGCAAGACAACATCTGGATCAGGAAGAACAGAGAGAGTGCCGTGGGAAGCACTGTGTGTTTTTCTTCTTCTTTAATCCCAGGGAAGGATGTGTAGGAGAGATCCTTCCCCTCCAGCTGCTGCTGGAAACATGTCCGAGGGGGACAGGCCTGTGGCAGTGCCACAGTTCTCCTGCAAGGGAAGTTTCAGACCCTGAGGTGCAACACCACATAGAAAGAATTGGAATCCCATGTGTCACCGTCCTCCTGGGTCCTGCAGGGTGACACCCACACCAGGAAGGGCTGTTGGTGTTTACTGGATGGGCAGGTCTGGAATGCAAAGCTGTGGTCAGGTCTCTGCCTTCATTCTGTGGTGTTGCAGGTCAAGAGATCATAGAACAGTTTGAGTTGGAAGGGATCTTAAAAACCATCTCATTCCAACCCCCTGCCATGGACAGGGACACCTTCCACTGTCCCAGGGTGCTCCAAGCCCTGTCCAGCCTGGCCTTGGACACTTCCAGGGATGGGGCAGCCACAGCTTCTCTGGACAAGGGAGGTCAAGGGAGGCCCAGGAATAGCTCCTTAGATGGATCCCTGCCATGTTCAGGTGAAGTGGGGCGGCTTTCAGGTGGCCAGCACCTCAGTGGGAGTTACCTGGAGTTGTTAGATAAATAGGTAAATAAATGTGATGGGCAGAATAGGATTCACATACATTTGGGTGCAGACGTGTCCCTTAAATCTTTGTCTGTATCTAAGAGGCCTTGGAACAAGGCGGATCTATGAGCCTATTGCTGATTGCCAGAGCCAAATCAAAATCCCAGGGAGTCAGCAGGCATCCAGCAACCAAGCTGAGTCAGAAAGCACCTCTGGAGCCAAACCCCCAGGACCCTAAAGGAGATGTTGCCATCTCCTGCAGCCTGAAGTGGCCCCCAGCTGAGCCATTCTGTCCCCTCCCGAGGGCCGGCAGAGCCAGCGGGCAGCCCCTCCAGCACTCGGCCGCTGCATTATTTAGGGGCTGGGGCGCAATTAGCGAGGCTCTGGAGAGCGGCCAGCAGGGACTGCAGGTGTTGGTGCCTCCCCGGGGCACGGGCACCGCGAACAGCTGGGCTCCACCTTCCTGGCTTGCAACTCTCAAGGGCACTCCCAAAAATAGGCTGCTGCAATCACCTTGGCCAGAGACCCTGCTGACACAAATCACCCTGGCAGAGCGGCGGGAGGAAGAAAACACTGTGATTTGCACAGAGACCAGAACAGAGCCGACAGAAGGGTGATGATCAGCACAACTTGCCTCTCCACAGACCCAGTCCGTGTGGAGGGGTAGTTCTGGATGAGAGCATCATGCATGTGATCATCCTAAACCCACCAGTTTGTCTTATTCCTTCCTTGTAACAGCAGCTTTGCCCCCACCACTCCTGGCCCTGCTGGATCCTGTTTTGCTGCCCTGTCTCACCACCAAACAAACCTGTTTTGTCGTTCAGCCCCTGGCAGAAGCACGGAACTGCCAGCAGCAGGTGCTGAATGTTGCTTTCCCACTGTAATTAGCAGGCTGAGCTCCTCTCCTCGGCTCTCTGATCTCTGTTTTCATTGCTCTCTGCAGCTCACGGGAAATGTGATAGGCAGTATCCAGGGTCTTGTGTCAGCAGCAGGCATTGCTAAGCTGAGCACCTTGGCAACAGGGATAGGATGAGGGGGGAACACTGCAGGCAGAGGTGCGTGAGACACCTCTGAGTGGGCACCTCACTGAAAGAACACCTCAGTCCCAGCTGCTGCAGGGGTTTCCAAGAGCATTAATGACTCTGTGGAAGAAAAGGAAGGGTGTTTGGGATGCTCTTGCAAGAACCAGTGTTTGTATCTGTGGCAGGCATTTCCCAAAGACCAGCGTGGTGAGGCTGGCTCAGGTGAGCCTGCCTCCTCCACAGCCACCAAAGCTGTCCCACAAGACACTGCATCACTGTTTTTCTGCAGCAGGCACAGCCTGACTCATCTTTGGGAGGCATCCTCCAAAATGTCACTGCGAACAAACCTGCTTAGTTTCTGTCACTACCTGCCGGGGCCTCAGCTGAGGGAGGAGAGAGGCAGGCTGCAGGGCAGGCTTCCAGGCTTGCTCCCATCCCCACTGCTCTCCCAGGATGTCCCTAAATGCCTCCAGGGAGCTGGTTGTCTTCCCAGTGTTGCCTTGCCTCATGCCCCGCTGCTTCCCTGTGCGTGCCCTAAGGCTCTCTTGTGTCTGGAAGGGGAATTCTTTAGTTGTGACCAAAATCCGCTTGATCCGACCATGCCTGGGGGACTGGTGAGGGTGGAAGATGCCTTTCTTTGTGCTTCAGGTGGGAGATTTTGAAGCTCTGGAGCTTCCAAACACAGAGGCAGAAGATAAGATATATCATTGAAAAAGGCTTTGTTCTCTAAAGAGCTCAAAACTGTCACCTTCAAAATGCCCATTCACACAGGTCCCACAGCTGCCCTTTGGGGATGTGGCTCAGAACCAGAAGATCTTTAGTGGCCCAGAAGCCACCAGGACATTTAGCAGATGGCTGTAAGAGTGGGCTGTTTTCTCATCTTCCCTTGGAGATATCCCTACCTGGACACTCTTTCTGTGCTCCATCATCACATCTCCGAGCTCACTGCTACTCAGTAAATACCTTCAAAACTCAGGATGCCATCCATGAGTCAAAACAGTTTGGATTTTGTTCAGAAACAAGTCAGGAGAGCTCTTTTCACAGCCAGAGTCTGTGGTAAGTACAATGAATGTTCAGTCCTTATGTGAGCACCACAAAAGCCAGGTCGAGGCACCCCCCAACCCCTCTCAGGATGGTTTGGAAGAGATGTGCTGGACACACTGTGCTTCCAGATGATAACAGGACCAGGGGGTCACTGGACAGAATGTTTTGGGACTGAATGCATAGCAATGGCACCAGAGAGAGCCTCACTATCTCCCTGAGAAGAGGGGAGACAGGCTGGGTCCAGGTGAGGATAGGGAGGATGTTGCAGGAGCACTGGACGTGAATGCCCAAGCAGGAGGGGCAGGACCCCCAGGAGGCTCAGCAGGACCCCCTAGGAACCAGTGGCCCCCTGGCACTCAGTGTTGGGTGGACAAAGACTTTTTGTGGTGAAGGCTTTGCCTTTCTCAGCCTTGTTTAGGACATCCCTTCTGTCCCCAAGCCAGGCCCCTCATGACAAAGTTGTGTCCCCCAGCCCAGATGGGGCGGGGGTTGGCTGTGCACACCCCTGTGACACAGGAGGAGCCCACGGGAAGGCTGGTCAGAGTGTGATGGTCTGGGGAGCACATGGGGCATGGCTGGAGAGCTGGGTGAGCCAGCCAGCCTGCTCCAAACAATTCCCAGTAGCAAAGACCTGAGCTGTGCTTACAGCCCAGGCTGGTGAGCACTTGGCTGGAAGCCAGCCAGGTCCACCTGAGCCAGGATCCCAGGCTGGGCTGGAGAGCTGTGAGAGGAGAAGCAAGAATGGGCTGGAGGCTATGGACACCTCAACTGGAGCATCTTTCACATGGCTGTGTTTTGCTGTGTCTCAGTGCAGACTCTGCCTTCACACACGGGGCATGTCCAGGGAGAAAAGTCCCTGGGATCCCCGGGGAGGCCTCAGGAATATTGCACACATCAGCCCAGCTTGTGGCTGAGCAAGGCCAGGGAGTGAGACCCTGTGTGCCTGGGTCTTCACAGCAAGCCAGAAATGGCACCTTGTGTGCAGTGTTCCCTCACAGGCACTCAGCCCTCCTCTGCTGAGATTCACCGTGGGGGGACGGGCACCAGCAGGAGGAATTTGCCGGGTGTGAGGAAGTGACTTGAGCTGTGGCACAAAAACTCTCTGGGTGGGTGTCATGAGCACACGCTGGGGAGTATCCCGTGGGCCTGAGCTCAGAGCTACATATGCTGCTCCTGTGCCAGCACCAAACATGGCACCTGGCATCTGCTCAGCTCAGACCCCATTGGTACAAACAGGCGGTAGGTGGAAAGTCCAAGCCCACAGCACAGCCCATAAAGGTCGTGTTTTATTCTGGCTGATCTCCTTCGCTTGCCTCATCTCCTGGAGGAAAATGAAGTGATAAACAGCCAGCAGCACAGTTTTGTTAAAAACAAACCAGGGCAAACAAACAAGGGATAATTCTCTCTCTGGTTGGTGTGGGGAGTTCTGTGAGCAGAAAGCAGCTCCAAGGACAGACGTCACTCCAGGTCCCGCATGGCCAACAGACAGTGGCCAGCTCCTTGCTGGGACAGCATGGCTGGGCTCAGGGTAATGCTTCCTGGCCAGTGTCCTAGGGAACCTAAACACCTTTTCTACTTCTGCAGGATTCATATTCCCGCATTCCTGCATTTTCCAGGCTCCCATTGAGTGGTCTCCAATCTCAGGCTTTGCTGAGCCTGACTGTGGTCTGTGCCCAGAACAAGGGGCTCTCCCCAGGTGAAGAAAGCTCAGAGACAAAAAGAAGGAATTGGGGACAGCCTGCCTGAGCCCTTGCACAGAGCAGAGCAGGCAGGGAGGCAGAGGAGGGCAGCCTGGCAGAGGCAGGGATGGCTGCAGCATTCTGGGCCTTAGAGAGAAGGAAAACGGGACAAGGAAGAGCAGAAAAAGGGGCCCTGGGAGGTGAAGATGTGCAGAGTGATCACACACACTTGATAGTGTGTAGAGAGGAGGGGAAAGGACACCCTGGGCTGGGAGGTGGTGGAGAGGTCCGGGAGCCAGTTGCTCCTCCTGTTTTAATTCTTACCTTCCTCCCCCAAGTCCCAGGATCTCCGAGACCTTTACAGGGCTTTACGATCCCATAACCTGGCAAAGCGAGGCACTGAGAAGTTAAGTGAGGCCACCAGAGAAGATGAGAAGGGATTGTGTTACTCTTTTTTCCCCCTGAAACAAAGCAGAGCTGTCAGTTGACACTTCCCGCGCTGCCCCAGCTCCAGAGGGCTGCTGGGGCCGCTTCCAGCAGACAAGAGACAAGAGCCGTGGGGTGAGGCGTGGGATTCCTGCACTGCGGGGTCCTGTGCAAAGCGGTGCCTGGAGTCTGTGTCCTCCCACCGGGGCAGGGAGAGGCTGTTCCACTGCCCGTGCCTCCCCTGCTCGGGCCCGGGAAGCTGCGAGCCCTGGAGGCGTCTTGGGAACCTGGGTTTGGACGCAGAGGGTTAGGAAATCGGGCCGGCTGCCACCTAAAGTCTGCCTGGCTTTTGGCAAAAGTCTGCCTGAGCGATACAGCTCCCTGAAACGTTTCAGCTTTGACAAATGTGTGGGGTTTTTGTTGTGTGTGGTTTTTTTTTTTTTTTAATGAAGAACCCAACTCCTCTGCATTGAAAACTTGCCTGACTGGTCGGAGGATGGCTCAGCCAGTCCGTAGGGAAGTGGGGCACCAGGGTTTTCCCGTGCACACAGGATGCCTATTGTTCTCTGGGCACAGCAGAAGGATGGCTGGCATTAACTACAGGACTGGGCAGGACCTGGGTCATCACAGCTGGAACACCACCTGCATGGGCAGACCCCTACTCTGTGTCCGTTTCAGCTGGGCCTGGCCAACCTCCACACCTCCAGACTGCAGGAAGGCTTCCCAGTCCCTGGAGCAGACCAGACAGGCAGGAAAAGGCTGAATCTGCCTGCATGGCCCATGGGCTGGCACTGCAGCACCGGCAGGATTGTGCTGTCCCTTACCCATCCTTGGGGGAATGGCTGCAAACTGACAGAGGGCAGGGTTAGATGAGATCTTGGGAAGAAATTCTTCCCTGTGAGGCTGATGATGCTCTGGCACAGATTTCCCAAGGAGCTGTGGCTGCTCCATCCCTGGAAGTGTTCAAGGCCAGGTTGGATGAAGCTTGGAGCAGCCTGGGAGAGGGGAAGGTGTCCCTGCCTAGGACAGGGGTTGGAACAACATAAGCTTTAAGGTCCCTTCCCACCCAAACCATTCTGTGTGATTCTTTGATTCTCATTTTCCTCTGTCTGTCTGGGCACCGGGGACTGTCCCCTGATGTGACACGGAGGGACGCTGGGCCCCCTTTGCTGGGGATCCCATATGGTCTGTAACGGCTCTGGGCACCAACCCGAGCGTGGCAGGAGGGGCTGGGGGAGCTGCCAAGCTGGTCTGGGTACAAATCCCACTGCTGAGCACCGCACCAGCCTCAGAGTCCCCGCTGCTGTCACCTTGGCTGCACCAAGCTCCCCCAGCCCCGGCGCTGTCCCCGCTGCTTCTCATCTGCTTGTTATTCATGGCAGGGGGCACGGAGCCTCCCCCCGCCCCCCATTCACCGCGCGGACCATCCCCACAGCCCCAGAAGGTTGAATTTAATGCTGGGGGATTTGCAAGTCAAGAATTCCTGCGCCCACACAATGCGCAGCTGGGCTTTGAAAAGGCGTCAGGATTAAAATGCAACCGCAAACTTGACAAACCGGCGCAAGGGCCGCAGACAATGGGCTGCAGCTCCCTGTTATCATTCACGGCGTGTGAAGGACCAGCTCGGCGGGTTACAAGTCATGCGCTGGAGATGCTGCTGGCCTGGACACCAGCAGGGAGGGCTCCTTTGTGCGGCTCTCGCAGTGGGGAGCAGCCCGAAAGGCAGCCTGAGCCGAGAGACATCTCCGCTCGCAGCCGGGGGTAAGGAGGGCAGCGTGACAGGGACCCTCCGCCACCTCCTGCGGGCTCTCGGCTCCTGCCTGGCCGGGATTCAGCCGCCCCGGGGGGCTCCAGAGTCACCGGGCTTTGCTGGAGGGAAATTAAGGAGCTTTTCTTTGATTCTGTCCTGAAACTGTAACTTGGTTTTTCTGCAGAGTAATAAAGCACAGGGAGACGTGGGGGGATTCGGGGCAAGCGGGGATGCCAGGACGGGGCAGAGGGTTTCAGATGATGACGGATTAGATACAGGTCAACCGTGTAATGGTGAGGGACAATGCCACCTGGGGCTGCAATAATTAACACTCCCGAGGAAAGCCGGCAAAACAAGCGGCTGGATCTCCCCGTGGGCAGCAACGAGACATCTTCCCCAGCCCCTCGAGGCAGCCCAGGCTGCTGCTGATCCCGGGGCACTCGGGGCACGGCTCTGCCCTGGCCCGGGGGGAGCACAGGGCAAGGGAAGCTCTGGCAAAAAGAGACTTGGGCCTGGCCAGAGGGGTGGGAAGGAAGGAGCCACCCAGGAGGTGATGTGACAAGCATGGGGTCCTTGTGTGACTGTCATGGCTAGGATCAATTATTTTAATGAGCCCATGGACAAAGGTCAGGGAGGAATGTAATGTGTAACGTCAGCGGGGTCTTCATGCTGGGTGTGCACTGGCTACTGCCATGGCATTCCCATTCCGAGGCTGCAGCCATCCAAACCTCTCTGCCTGGAAGTCTGGAGGATGTGAGGACTGAGTCTTCACATGTCCAACACTCTGGTGTAAATTTGGATCAGGTGATCAGCCCCTCCCCAGCTGCTTTCCTACCCTCTTCCTTCATTCCAGTGTGCACTTTCTGCACAGGAGCATGCACAGCTTCCCTCTTGGTATTTGCAACTTGAGATTAGCAGGAAAGAGGATTTTCGTCTCTCCTTGGGCAAGGATGGGTATGGGGGTAACCCTGCTCCCCTTCCAACAGATAAAAGGATGGGTGGGCAAACTCCATCCTGAAGACTGGACTGTGCATGAGCTACAGAGATCTCCCAGCACCTCTCAAGGATCACTGTCCATGTGGTGGGCCAGCTCTGAAGGGACCAAAAAAGCCCAGAGCAGTTCTCCACACCAAATGGCACTGTGCCATTTAGGCTCTGCAGGAGGGTTTGGTTTGGTTTGATTTCTCTTCTTTACACAAAACAAACTTGGTCCTTCACTCAAAAAGGGACCTTTCAAAAATGATGCAGAGCTGACACTCTTGGAACTTAAGGGAGTCTGTTGGGCAGCAAGAAGCTGTAAAAATATTACTGGATGGAGGATTGACATTTTTCCTATACTGAAGAGCAGTTTTGTAGTAATTTTGAGGCTAGCTTAGATAGCTGTGCTAAAGAGCAGAACATCTGGGTTTTGAGCTAGCACAGCTACTTCAGAGTCACAGGGAGACTGAGGCTTTTACCTGGCTTTGCCCAAATCTTACACGTCAGAACATGAGCTTTAGCAAAGTGGCCTTGGCCTGACAGGAAATTCAGAGCTGTGGTGTGGGATCTGTCTTAGCACAGTTCTCTGTGTCACACACACTGAGCTTTTCAACCACCTAGAGAAAAACCTCACAAGCAAATTCTTCTTGTACCTCCCCCCTGGGCCAGCACCAGCAGCTTTTCCCTGGTGGTGACTCTGAGCCCAGCTCTGAGCTGCAATTTGAAAAATGGCATTAATGATCGAACACTTTGCTGCCTGCAGTGGTGCCCTGCAAAAGGGTTTCTTGCCAGTCTTGCAATCCCCTCTCTGTCCCATGGAGGTGCTGGTGTCCACGGTGTCCACCCTGCAGGCCAGGGGTGCTGTGTCCACTGGTGATGGCCACAACAGAGCCAGGTTCACTCCAGCATCACAGGCCTTGGAATGAGAGAATGCTGAAGCAGAAGGGCAGTAGCTCATGGGGCTGAAAGAAGAAATGATGCTGGGGAGCTGCTGGGGCAGACTGGACCTGCCTGGAGAGTCCCCACAGGCCACAGCAGGCTGGGCACCCACCCAGGCTCTCTCTGGAGCTGCATTTTAAAATTAAAACAACCAAGAGCAGCAAGAACTATAACTAAAGACCCTTGGCCCTTGCAATGGTAGACAGTGCCTGACCCCCTCAGTAATCAGGTCCTGAGATGCTGCCTCTGTGTGAACACTGCTGCATCTGCTTCATCCCCCCAGCTCACATGGCCAAGTGGCACCCACAGGGCCCTCCCGAGGGACAAATGCCCCCGGGCCACCTTCCTCCTGCCCGGCCCCAGCATGTCTGTGCCCTGCATAGCTGCCAGCCTGCCTTCCCTTGGGGTGGGAGGCGTGCCTGCAGGGGATTTGGGTGGGTGCTCACCCTGGGGCAGGAGCCCTCCTGGGGAAGGTCACTGGGGAGAGGGTCAGCCTATATTCAGGCCAGCCTGCTGGGGAAGACGTGTTTGGGATCCCGGCAGTGCCCGGCGGGCAGATGCGTGGCAGGAGCTATATTTGGAAGGTGCCATTTGGTTCCCTCCCCGGATGCTGCAGCAAGCTGTCCCCAGAGCTGGCCCTGACGCTGCGTGTGCAGCTCCCGAGCACCAGCATCCCCCTCCCTGGCCCCACACCACACTCTGCTCCCTTCCCCCCCCACCCCCCCGCTTTTCTTTCCTGCGGGCTGTGAAAAGGTGCAGTCTGCCTGTGACCGTTCCTCCTCCCTCCCTTCCCCCTTCCTGCTGGTCAAAACCGCCATCCTGGAACAGCCCGGCGGATTAGTGAAGGGATACCTTTGAAACCGATGCCAGGAAAGCTCCGTGGATCAGTTAACAGGAGAGTATAAAAAGCCGTGCCTGTGTCCCCCCACGCTCCCCCCATCTCTCTTCCTCCGTGTCACTGGCCCTGGCTGCCGGCTCGCCCCTGGCTGGGGGCCTGCGATCCCAAACGTGCTCTCCAGGCTGCCTTGCCTCATTAATTAAAGAAGACAGATTTTTAGCTTCTCTTTCCCTCCCTCCCTCTTTCTCTTCCTTTTTTTCTTTTTTTTTTCCTCCTTGGGATCCTGCTGGGGAAAGTGGAGCCAGTCTTGTGGGGGCAGGAGGAGGACGAGGATGGGCGCCAGGGATTAGAGGCGGCTGATGTGCTCTGCTCCCGGGCTGTGGGACACCCCGAGCCTGCCTGGTGCCAGCCCAGGGGACACGAGGAGAGGGCACTCAGCTCCCACAGCCCCAGTCCTGGGATTTGCAGCAGCATTTGCATCTCCTCCAGGAACATTCCCTCATGGCTGGCTTCCACGAGCATCCTGCCTGTCCTTAGCACAGCCCCCCGTGACTCTGGCCCTGCTGGTCCTGCAGGACCCTGGCACAGCAGGGACTGTGAGTGCAGCCATGCATGGGGCTGGTGCAGGAAGCAGCACGTGGGTGTGCAGGGAGTGTGATATAGCTGTGCAGAAAGTGTGAGAGAGCCATGCAGTGGATGTGGTGCAGCTGTGCAGGGTGTGTGATACAGCTGTGCAGTGAGTGTGACAGAGCTGTGCAGGGTGTGTGGCATAGGTGTGCAATGAGTGTGGTACACCTCTGCAGAGGGTGATGTGTGTGTACAGCTGTGCAGTGAGTGTGCCACAGCTGTGCAGGATGTGTGTACAGCCATGCAGGGTGTGTGGCACAGGTGTGCAGTGAGCATGTCACAGCTGTGCAGGGGCTGCAGCACAGCCATGCAGGGGGTGCTGTGTGTGTACAGCCATGCAGGGGGTGCTGTGTGTGTACAGCTGTGCAGGGGGTGCAGCACACCATTGCAGTGGGTGCTGTGTGTGTACAGCCATGCAGGGGTGCAGCACACCTCTGCAGTGGGTGCTGTGTGTGTACAGCCATGCAGGGGGTGCTGTGTGTGTACAGCTGTGCAGGGGGTGCAGCACACCTCTGCAGCAGGTGCTGTGTGTGTACAGCCATGCAGGGTTCATCCACATGTGGTGCAGTGTGTGCTCCTGCTCCAGGGATGGTTCATGCCACCAGAGCACTGTTACCATTCACTCCACCTGTGCCTGTGTTGGGGTAGCACAGCTCAGAGCCCGTCCCCAGCACAGGCACAACCCTCCACATGAGCTCAGGATGAGAGGCAGCCACCCTGGCACACGGTGCATGAGGACAGGAGAGCAAAGTAGGGACAACAGGAGGTCCAGGAGGGACCTGAGGTCTGAGCTGTGCTGGGAGCTGGCCCCTGACTCTTTCTGGCTGTGTTGTTCCTCCCCGAGGAGAAGGCCTAGCTGGTTCTTCTGGCTGAGTCATCCCCAGGTCTATCAGCCGGGCTGCAAAATTAAATTCAGAGCTCGTCTTTTTAACACGAAGATCACTTACATCCAGCTGCACGAGCCACGGCCCCTTTAGGATTTAATAATAAAATGAATGCCCATGACCTGACTGTTTGCTCACGCCTGGATCCTCCTTGATGGATGAAGAGAAATTGCTCCCTGGCTCGGGTCATCCGCAGTAAAAATCGCCAGTCGATTGCCGGGCCCTCCCTCGGCTCCTCTGCGTTCAGGGCTCGCTGCCTGCGCTTGGGACCCGCCTTGGAAGGGATAATCAATAATAATCAGGCTCGACGCTGTGACGGCACCTTTGATCCGAGCATCTCGGAGCACTTTGCAGCGGATAATGAAGGGAGCCCCTCTGTGAGGCAGGCAGGAGTGTCTGCATTTTATGGGGGGAGCACAGCCCAAGGATGGGCTGACCCTGCTGCTCTCGGGCTCCGTCCTGCTCCACATCCTGCATGGGGACGGCTCAGCCGCTTTAACAGGAGAGAGGTGCTTGGAAAGGGGATGGTGCCAAACCCTCGTGTGGCTCATTCCCTGGTAACTTGTGGGTCTGCTTCCTTCACGAGGCAGCCTGGATTGCACTGTTGACATAGGTATTTTTGGAAAAGTCGTGCTGGTTTAAGGCTCAGTGTAGCAGGGAACAGAGCAGCCCTGGGTGAGGTGTGTTCTGCCAGGGACAAGTGATCTCAGGGCTCCTCCACCCCCAAACTGGGGCTCCCCGTGATGGGCTGCAGCACCTCTGTGGCACTGGCACTGGGCAGGGTCCAGAGCTGGGGCTGAGGCTGGGGAGTGTCACTGCCAAGCAAAAACCATTCCCAGGCCTGGGAAAACAGGCTGGCAACAAGAAGCAGAGCTGTGAGCTCCTGTGTCCAGCCATCCTGGAGAGCGCTGTCACAGCCTGGGCTCTGCTTTCAGGGATGGCTTGCACAGTCTGAGCCCAGTGGTGCCAGCCCTGCTGCTGCACACCAGCCACCCCAGACCCATGGCTGTGGTCTCTGTGGGTCCCACAGGATGTCAGCCTGGGGACTGGCAGCAGGGAGTACCTGCACCGCCAGGAGTGCAGGGCTGGTGGCACAGACCTCGCCTAGGGCAATGAGCTCTACCTGAGGGAGGGCTGTGTCCCCCACGGGTGGGCAGGGAGGGACAAGGGACCCGGCTCTGGGGATGCCACTCCTATGTCCCCAGCCTGCACCCCTCAGCCAGGGTGATGTCCTGCTGTTGGAAAGGCTGTGTCCCCAATAGCTGGGCAATGGGGACAGAGGGCATCCAGTCGTGGGGATGCCACCCTTCTATCCTCAGCCTGCACCCCTTGGCCAAGATCGTATCCTGCCCTTAGGAAAAGCGTGTCTCCCCGTGGCCAGCCAGCGGAGGGCGGGGAGGGGCAGCTTTGGGTTGTCACCCCAGTGTCCCCAGCCCGCACCCCACCAGGACAAGGCTGCTCTGCTGGTGTCGCAGCGCCACCCCTTGCCTCCCGGGGAAAGTGCCCGCTGGCTTCATCTGCACTCTCCAGCAATTAAGCGATTAATATATTAATTGGTTCTAATCTGCGCATCTCCAAGGTCACCTGCAGGACCGGGAAAGGGAAACAAACCTCCCCAGGCGATCGCTGCCACACACCCGAGGGATGAGACTGCAGCGCAAGGATTGCCCTACGGCCCCCCAACCCCAAATCCTCCGTGGGAGCGTGGCCGTGGGGAGCAGCCCCCGCGGGATGGAG
This sequence comes from Pycnonotus jocosus, assembly GCA_013400435.1. Classification (NCBI taxonomy): domain Eukaryota; kingdom Metazoa; phylum Chordata; class Aves; order Passeriformes; family Pycnonotidae; genus Pycnonotus; species Pycnonotus jocosus. The sequence goes on from VWYP01011704.1 coordinate 102,681, forward strand.
GCGGGATGCTGGCTGGGGGATGCCGGTGCTGGCCTCCAGCGGGAAGCACACCCCGTGCTGGCCACGGGCTGAAAATCGAGTCACCGCTGCTCTGTGGGTCCATCCAGCCGGTGCTCCCACCGCCCGCCTCCGCCTCTGCCTTTGTCTCCGGCGCTCAGCCGCGCCTCCAGTCTTCAAAGTGTTAAAACTTTTCAGTGTGTGCTGCAGATCCCTTGCCTGCAGCCTCCTGCCCTGAGTCAAATTAATCATGTACTGGGAAACACAGCAGGCATGTACTAGCCCTGGGCATGGTGTATCACGTACTTTCTGGAATCTGTCACATGGGGAGCTTTCTGTTTTAGGCTCAATTGATCCTTTCTCGGTTTGATACTGTGTTTAATTGTGAGATGGGGCTCTGTGTTTTTGCTTCAGCCGAACTTAAAGGGCCGCTCTTCCCAGCCTTGTTTTCAGATGTCCGCAAGAACAGACCGCCGCTGTCTCCTCACCCAAACAAAAAGCCTTTCTCTCCCCACACACAATATCCTCTCTGTATTGTCCACAACAAAGAGCAGGGCTAAATTAATTTTAGGTCCGGCTCTTTTAATGTAGGGCTGGGAAGGGGAGGTGCTTTTATTGCTGCAGCTGACGGCTCCAACAGGAGAGGCGAGAGGTGGCCTGGGCCACCGGGCACTCCCCGGGCGCTGGGGATGGGGAGGGGATGGGGAGGGGGAATGTCCCTGGCCCCCAGGACCCCCCCAAACCCCCTCAGCTGCAGTGCCCGGTGCAAGGTGAGGTGAGCTGGAGCAGAGCCCAGCCATGCTCCTCGCTGCAACATCACCCCAGCTGGGTGAGAGCCTTCCTGGGCTCTCCCTTCACCCCCAAGGAGGACTCTCCACCTGTCCTGCCCTGGGAAGAGTGGTCCAAGGAGGCTGGGTGGCACAGAAGGTCCAAAAGTGATGTTCCCTGGAGGCTGGCATCTATCTCTGGCTGGCCAGATAGCCATGGCAGGGCGATTTCTCATTCTGTCTCCACACAAAAGATTCCAAGAGACAAACAAAAAAATCAGAGCATCCCTTTGAAACTGGTTAAAAAGGGAAAAAATACTTTTTTTTTTCCCCACGTGCTTTTCCTTCTGAAAAAGGCTTATCTGGAGCAGTCACTGCGGGCTGCCGTGTGGAACGGAGCTCCAGGGGGCTGGGACAGGGTCTCCTCAGGATCTCCTCCCTGGCCTGGTGGGGACAGTGCCACCCACCTGCACCAGTGGTTTGTGTGGCTCGGCTGCCGCAAGGAGGAGGAGGAGGGAAGGGTCATTGCAGCCACCAGGTCCCAGTGACATCTCCAGGATGTGGGATGTGCAGAAAGGTGGGAAGGAGCCCTGGGAAATCGTCAAAATTGAGACAAGGAGAGCTGAGGAGAGCAGGGTTTGGGGAAGTGAGGGCCTGGTCAGGGAAGTGGGAAAGGAGGGGATGCTGAGGAGAGCGGAGGATGGGGACAGGGGACGCTGGTTGGGAGAGTCAGGCTTTGAGAAGGGCTACGGCAGCACAGGGGCGTTGGGAGGGATGACAGGAGACAGAGGGAGGCTGGCTCGTGTGAGCTGCTGTGGTTTTCTACGAATTTAGGCAGAGATGTCAGATTGAAAGGGGAGGGAAAGGTGCTGCAGACAGCACAACTCTGGGTCTTCTCTGCCCTCATCTTCCCCTTCCCAAGGGGGTGGAAGGGGCAGGTCCCTGGCCGGAGTGTGGGCAGGGTCCTGGTCAGGCCGCCGTGGCCAGGCAGAGGCCGTGTGCTGCTCTCTGCCCCGCAGCCCTCAGTTTCTCGGTGGATGGGCAGAAACTTGCTCCTGGGTTTATAAATATTCAGCGCCAGCAAAGCCCATTAATGTTGCATTAGGGCTGTGAATCGGAAAGCCCCAAAGCCAGGCAGCTCCTGCTGCAGCTGCAGCGCCATCCCGGTCCCGCCCATCCCGCTCGGCCGGGGCTGCCAGGACAACACAAGGTGCTGCTGGAGGGCATCGCCTCAGCCCTCCCCCTCCAGCACACCTGGCACAGGTGGAAGAAAACAAGGGCGTGGTGTGCAGCTCTCAGTCCCCAAACCTCCCGCTCCCAGGAAAGGCAGTGAATGGAGGTCGAGGGCTGGGTGGGGTTTTTTTGAGTGAGATGCTACGAGCCAGGCGTGGCTCCCTGGGGTAGAAGATCGCCAGATCTGGCCAACTTTTTGGGAGAACAATGGGAAGCCCCTCGGCTGCGGAGTGAAGCTGCCTGGGTGCCTTGGGCTGCTCCCTCCAGCCGGCGCCGAGTTGCATCTCCAGGAATAGGCAGGAACGCGCGTATTAAAACAGAAGCTGGAGAAGGGAGTTACATCTGTGCAGAGCAGCGATCCAAGTGTTACTATCGGGACCAAATTTTCTCACTTCCAGGAGAGCAGCTCAGAATGTGACAGTCTGCAGACTTGGGCATCAGCTCAGCCAGCTTCCTCCTCTCCCCGTATCTCGCAGATCCACCCAGCAGCCGTGTCCCTGCACCCCAGCAGCGTGCCAGCGAGCCCGAGGGCATGGCAGGAGCAGGTGTGAAAGGGGGCACACAGAGGGGAGAGAGGGGGTAAAGCTTTGGGGTGCTAGTGGAGAGAGGGGCTGGAGAGGCCGGGAATCGCTGCCGTGAAGGGCACGGTGAACTCCTGGAGGTTCAGCCCAGCTCTTGGGAATGAAAGGCCCCTACTGCTTGTACCACTGCTGATGTGTGTGTGGGGTTGGCTTCCCAAAGCTCCGGGATGAGCTGGAGGGAGTGGCCGTGCCAGGGAGCTGCCAGCTCCGCCGGGGCTGCTCCGGGAGCGGCTCAGTGCGCTCAGAGCAGACAGTGATAAAGTCACTGCTCGCTGTGGGGACATCCTCCTCCCTCTGTCCTTGCTGCTGCTCTGCCTCTTCCCCACAAAACTGTCCCTGCTCCTCCCTCCAGAGCCTGGGAGAGTCACAGGGGAGCACACCCCTGCCTGGCATGCAGAGAGCCCGAGGTCAGGATATAAATGCGCAGGATGTCAGGCTCTGGAGGAGAGGAGGGGAGGGCTGAGTCCCTCTGGGCTGGAGCAAGGTTCAGTGGCTCTTCAGGATGCCTGCAACCTCCCTCCCCGAGGGCTGGGCAGTGTAGGAAGCTGTCTTTGAGCTCCTGGAGGAGAAAAGGCCTGAGACAAGAAACTGCTCAAGTTAATTTCTGTAGCTCACCTGAAATGCTGACCTGACAATAGCAAAAAATAAAAAAAGGATGAGAAAAGGGGAGGTGTATTTCATCAGAGATAAGAAATGCGTTTTACATCAACAAATGTTGGAGACAATGAGGAGAAGCTGCCTGTCTCATGTAGTTTAGATAGGGAATCATGACAAGATAGAGAAAGGTCATTTAGAAAAGCAGCAAAGAATGGAGGCTTTGCCTGTTGAGAAATAAACTCTGGGAGGAGTATGTTTCCCCAGATTTAGAGATGGGGAAAAGCTGAGGATATGAGGACTGGAGCATCTGTGGGATCTTGGTGCTTCATAGCCAAGCAGGTAACTTTATGTGGATGGAAATGGACTGCCAATGTTTGGGTAAAAGTTTGAGAACAGAAACACAGCAAGAAACTCACAAGGAAGAAGAAAGCCCAAAGCTGCTGTTTCCCCAGCTGAGCTGGGGTGCAGTTTGGGGTAAGTCACACTGCAATCTGCCTTGTTGGCTGCTACCTCAGTCAGAAAAGAAGGGTTTAAAACAACCCAAGGTCCATCCCCGCTGATTGGGAAGAATTACATTTTGTGGCTGGATATAATGACATCATTGCTGTGCTCTGTTCCACACTGGGCTTTGGTGCCACTGCTGCTAAATTGCTGCCAAATTGCCTCAGCTTTCACCAAAGGGTGCTTCACCTTCCTCCTGCAGCTCCTGGTCAAAGTCAGGGATGAGGAGATGCACATCAGCACAGTGGGTGCAGCGGCCTGGAGCTGAGAACCCAGAGTTCACAGCATCACAGGAGAGTTTGATTCCATGGGGGTCTTGTGGGGATCTGGAACACTGCTGAGCATCTTTCACCATCTGACCTTCACTGGCAGAACTTGGTCAGTGCCTGGACCAATCTGTCACTGGCAGGGATGCTCCCTGCTTTCCTGTCTTTTGAACGTGGCATTTGATTTATCAGAAATGGCTTTTTGATGAAAGGGGTGGAGGGGACAGGAGAATCACTTTCTGGAAGTTACTCCATAGAATCATAGAAGTACTTAGGTTGGCAAAGACATCAGCAGTGCCCAGCACAGGGGGCAATCACTGCCCTGGCCCTACTGGACACTATTTTTGGTTCAGGCCAGGTGCCCTTGGCTTTCTTGGCCACTCAGAGGAGCTCACGTGGTACCAGTGTGCCACTGGTGACATAGCAAATCCTTCACTGTTGGACCCAGCATCAGCAGCAACCAAATCTGGGTTGGGAGGCTCCTTGCATAGCAAGTGGCATCCAGGAATTTGGGGTCTTCAGCTGTGGTGGGGAAGATCTTCAAGAGGACACAGCCTCAAAGTTCACTGGGGGAGGTTCAAGTTGGACATCAGGAAGAATTTCTTCACTGGAAGGGTGGCCAGGCATTGGAAGGGCTGCCCAGGACAGTGGAGGAGTTCCCATGCCTCAAGGTGTTCAAGGATGTGGCACTCAGTGCTCTGGGCTGGTTGACAGGATGCTGATCAGCCAAAGGTTGAACTTGATGATCTTGGAGATCTCTTCCAAGTTCTCCTTTTTGGAAGTAATTTCTTGAACACTTCCAGGGATGTGATTCCACCAGCTCTCCAGGCAGCTTCTTCCAATGCCTGACCACCCTTACAGTGAGGAAATGCCTCCTGATGCCCCACCTGAACCTTCCCTGGTGCAGCTTGAGGCCATTTCCTCTCCTCCTGTCCCTGTTCCCTGGGAGCAGAGCCCAACCCCCCCGGCTGTCCCCTCCTGTCAGGGAATTGTGGAGAGTGAGAAGGTCCCCTCTGAGCCTCCTTTTCTCCAGGCTGAGCCCCTTTCCCAGCTCCCTCAGCCGCTCCTGGGGCTCCAGACCCTTCCTCAGCTCTGCTCCCTTCCATGGACACGCTCCAGCCCCTCAATGCCTTCCCTGAAGTGAGGAGACAAGACCCAGGGAACAGCACAACCCAAGGGAGAGGTTTCCAGAGGCTGAAGGAACCACCTCCAAACCCCAAGAAATCCTCTTGGGAATAACCCAGGGAATAAGCTGATCATCTGCGGGGGCAGGGAAGGAATTTGTCGCCATCTGCCTCTTGTCTCTCTGCTGTGGGGAGTAATAAGCAAGTGAGGAAGGGAGGATTCAGCAGTGTTATTAGGTGGAGAATGGCATTATTCCCCCTGTCTGCACCGTATAAATGAGTGTGTATTTTTCATAATGGGGGAATACATGCAGGGAGAGAGAAAAAATGTTTTAAAAAAGAAAGAAGGAAAGGGGGGAGGGGGGAAATGAATCGATATAACAGAAGCATTAGGGCACTCAGGGGAGTGTTTTACTGGGGCCATTAATATACTTCTCAGGTGGTAAAAGCCACTTAGCCTTTAAAAATGATAATGAAATGTTAACTACCCAAAGCATTATTGCTGAGTCACGGAGAGCCAGGCAGCCCTTCAGCTCCCATCTGATCGAGGGGTGCTGGCAGGGTTCTCACCAGCCCTGGCCAGTGCTGGGAGCAATGATCTGGCACATCTCGCCTCCCTGGGCACAGGGGAGCCCAGCTCCAGGCAGCCCTGCCCTGCTGGTGGGGCTGTGCCAGCGTGGGCACCCCTGCCAGCCGTGCCCTCACCCCAGCTCCTCGCCCTCCTGGCACTGGATCATCCCCCCAGTTGCACAGGGGGCTCAACCCCTGGGAGGGCAGAGAGGGGTGAGCAGGATGAGACCCAAATGCTGCAGCCACGCTGCTTCCAAGCCAAAGGGAGCAACGTGGGGATTGGAAGGCCACCACCATTTACAAAAATCCATGCACATCAAAGGATGTTTTGAAGTGGAAAGCTGCAGATGCCATGGTCTTGTCTGGCTGCAGAGGATCCCAACGTGGGGGAGCCCAGGATCCTAAGCACCATGAGTGTCCAGCTGCTGGGATGAGATGTGGAAGGGCATGAGATTCCCTCTTGGCTCTCAGGAGATGGCACAAAGCAACAGTGGAGGCCTCGTGGAGTTTTAGTCTTCAAACCCTTGGTGACTGCAGGTATGTGGCTGATAACACCCTAAACCACTTGACCAGTATGAGATCCTGGAGACCTCCTGATGTTGATGGATACCCCCATGCTGATGAATGTGCAGAGTTTTGGAGGCACTGGGCACTCCCAAATTGCTGACCAGCTCTGAAAACCATGGGGGTCAAATTCAGGCTGTGTTTTTGTCAATGGGAGAAGCGAAGGTTCACCCTGCAAGGGGGCAGGAATTCTCATTTCTCATCTTTTATGTATCTCTGACTCTTATTTGATTGGGAAGGGCCCAAACAGCCCCCCATGGTGTCACACGAGGAAATTCAACAGGCTGGCATGGACCAGCGAGCTGCAGTGTGAGATGAAGGTCTTCTCCTAGGACGATTCAGTGCCCAAGCAGAAAATTAATTTCCTTCCATCCATCTGTATATGACCCAAAACCTTCCCTAGTCAGGGAGATTATGAAGTTTTTTCACGAATGTGGATTGAAAGTCAGAGGTAGCTGTGAAGGATGCTGGAGGAGGACTGAATCTCTGGGGGGACAGGGAGCAGCTTGGCTCCTGGAGGCACAGCATCACTCTCATCCTGCTTCAGGCACTATTGGAGACCTATTTCCGGGGAATTTTTTTACTTGTGTGAGTTTTCACCTCTGTCAGGGAGGAGCTGGCAACACCTAAAGCGATCAAACACCTCTCTTTACCCCTTTTAGCCCCACGCTGGAGTCAGTGCATTTGCAGCAGCGGGATGTATTTGGGAATGCTGGTAACTGCAGCGTACAGGGCAGAGTTAAGGATATTACAAAAGCCTGTCTGGGACTCCTGCACACCACAGAGCAGGTCTGAGTGTCCCCAGGCACCCTGGCTTGTTCGAGGCTGAATTTCCCCAGTAGCTCGTGGGGGAGGGTCCTGTTCACCAGCCTCTCTCTGGGAATGCAGCCCCAAGGTCAATCTGCCCTGCACACCATGCCAGTCCTCTCGGAGCCCAGGGCAGGGCAGGGCAGTGGCAGCTGGTGCTGCTTGCCCAGCTCCGTACCTGGGAGGGGGAGATGGAGGAACAGGAACACTTCCCACTCTGCCTCACCTCCGTGCTTCATCCTCTTCCAGGGGAGAGATCAGCAGGAGGCAGCTCTGATCTCTGCAGGTCCTGCTGGGCCCCACACTGGCAAAGCCTGTGTGCGTGTGATGGAGGCAGGATCATCCCCACGGAGGGGATGTTCAATCCTGCATTCCCTCCCTGGAGCTGGGGCTGTGTCCCTACCCCGAACCCAGAGAGCCCCGGGTTTTCTTTGTGCTCTGCAGAGAGCCTGCAGGTACGGCAGAGAGGGCATCTGAAGGGCATCTCCTTGCAGCGTGGCACTGCTGGAATTAAAGGACACCGAGGACTTCGGCGTCTGCTGAGAGAAGCGCTTCTCCCACCGCGGGTCACGCCGTGCCCGCAGCCGTCGGGGAGCTGCTAAATGGGTCACGCTGCTCTGCGGGCTCCATCAGAGCCTGACCACGGGGTGTGGCTGGAGCTGCCCAGCCCCACCGGCCCAGAGACAGCCCCCGGAGCAGCCCCTGGCCCAGGGGGCACCGGCAGCCCCGCTATTAGGAGCGGCGCAGCCGCCTTGCGCTGGAGCGCTTGATCCCCAGCGCCCGCTGTGAGCAAAATTGCCTGGGATCAGGTGGTGCGAGCCAATTTTTCTCGCAGCAGGGGCTGCAGGTAAAGCACCTCGGTGGAGAGGAGCTTGTGCTGCCCTGAACTTTTCTGTTGCCCGCCTGAACTCGGGGAAGAGGAGAAGGGATATTGTGTGCACTCAAGCAGAAGCGGAGAAGATGCCAAGAGAGGAGAGAAGCAGATGGAAAAGACAGAGAAAGCTCAAGATGAGGAGAGAGCAGGAAGGAAGGAGCAGAGGAAGGATAAAGCAAGAGGGAGGTGAGAAAAGAGCTGGAGCTGGGATGCCACAAAGCAGTGGCCAAGGCAGCAAGAGAGCTGCATCTTCTCTTTCTTGTCCTACAAACCAGACACAGACGTGGCAGCAGCTAATCTTCCTGGCTCGTGAACAAAAGGATTCTTTTCATGCCAGTAATCCAAGAGCTGCCATGCCACGGCTCTCCCAGCTCATCTGCTGTGAATGCACTTCTGTGGCGTCCAACTGAACGGGTTAGTAAAATAAAGACAGATGGCAATGGATTAGCTCTCACACTTCTTCTGTATCGCAATGCAAGCACTGCAGTCTTCTCCACTGCCTCCTCTCAGGACAGTTTGCTTGTGCTGCAGCTGTGCAGCCACCCCCAGTCATCACACACAAGTGTCCCAGCTCCAGAGGCACAATCCTGCAAGCAGGAAAGGTTTGCCATGGTTGTTGTCTTTGTTTCTTGGTGAACCCATCCTAGGGAGAGGCTGTGGTCAGAGTGAAGGCAAAGGCAGCCACTTCTCCACTGAAATGGGATTTCTTCAGGCTCTGAGGCACGTGGTAATGAAGGAGATGCATTGATGAGCAGCGTTGTTAACATCCAGACCCATCATCCCTAAGAGTGGTCCATTAAATTATAAGGCAAATATATCAAGAAACAGAAATGGGGGTTGATGCCACCTTGTCACAAGTCAACAAGAAGACTTCTTGTCTTCTTCATTTAGTCCACTTTGCCCAAGTCAGGCTGGCTGCAGATGTAGAGCTCACAGTGAGCCCAGGCCCAGGGGATGTGACAGGAACATGCATTTCTGCTGGACACAAAGTGCTCTGGACACAGCCTGGCTTTGTTTTAACTGGGATGTTTTTCCTATGGTTTTCCAGCCAGAAGCTATGTGGGAATTCTAGCATCAAGTCACATAAAGAACTGATCTTTACAACTTTGTTGGTACCTATCCTTTCCCACTGCACAGGTTGTTCAGGCTGAACTGTCTCCTGCAGCGAGGGAAACTTCACCCTAACATCTCAGTGGAGCCTGTCTAAGCTCAGTTTTACTGGGTTTGGCATCTCTGGTGCTGCTGGTGACTCCAGGGATGCCCAGGTTCCTCAGGGTGCACAGGGTTCTGTGCTGCTGAAGGAGCCCCTGATCTCATTCAATCAGGTCATGGGATGTCTTCACCTCTTACTCTGTGATTTGGGAACCCAGGCCTTCTGATTCCTCATCTAAGACCATCACATGAGCCAGCAGTCCCATTTCATCAAGAAGATGCATTTTCCCATGAAAATGAATATTTCTTAGAAGTCCTGCCAGGTACAATTCAACCAATTTTTCTGTCACTGCTCACCTAGAGTTCATACAAATAAAAATGACCAAGAAATTTGAAACTCTTGCTCCCTGAAAACCACTGAGACTTACTTAGTGCTCTTGACAAGAAGATATCTTGTCTGCATTGTCTTTGGAATTGTCCAGTTAATTTACAACCTGTAAGAAAGATAAGGCTCCAAGCAGCCTGATTCAGTCTTTAAATTAGCCCTGCTTTGAGCAGGAGGATGGAGCAGCTCAAGGTCCTTTTCCAACTCCCTGTGGGTAAGTGGAAGATCCCACTGGGATGCTCCAACCTTGCAGCTGAGTCCCAACACCTCAGAGCTGATGGATGTTCTGGGTGTTTAGTCCTACCTGCCAGCCTGCTTAACCAAACTCTGTCCCTCAGTGTGCCCAGGGATGTCCTTATGGATGTCCTTTGCTATTTTCTGTGGGTATTTGATCAGTAGTATTCCTGATAATCTTACTTGTGCCTAAAAATACCAAGTTTGCTCCAGGATGCCCTGGAATCATGTACTGGCCTCAGATCTGGGCCCCTCACTACAAGACACACATGGAGATGCTGGATGGTGTCCAGGGAAGGGAACAGAGATGGGAAGGGCTCTGGAGCAGGGTTCTGATGGGGAATGGCTGAGGGAGCTGGGGGGTTCAGATCCCAGGGCAGCAATGGAATGAGGTGTGTGAGAGATGTCTGCCACCCATCACGGCACTGCCCACAGGAAAATCCTGAGTGAACAGCAAGCTGTGACATCATGGATGACATGTGGTGAAAGCTGGGTGCTTTGGGAAAGGTGGGTGACCCCTGAAACGAGCTCTGACAGAACCCTGGTGCCCTCTGCACTCAGCTGTGTCCATCCAAGATGAGAGGGAATGAGGCTGGAAGGAGCTTGGCCCTTGCTGGAGTTGCACATTCCCGACAGGCTGAGCAGTTCTGCAGGAATGGCTGCTTGAGGCAGGGCTGTCTGCAGCCCCCTGCACCCCTCCCCTCTGGGAGAGGCACTGGCAGGGCAGAGGCAAAGGTGTGGCCCAAGCTGTCCGTGCTCATGCTGAGCAGGAGCCTCAGTGCAGCATCAGAGACCAGCCCACCTTGCCAGGCAGGGACAGTGCAGGCTGAGATCTTCACTGGACACCCATTGACACTGATATTTTTCTTTCAAGGAGCCAGAACTCAGAATTATACATCCCAGAGCCCAGCCCAGAAGGGACAAACACTTCCACCACCACCACAGCATTAGGAGCTTGCCCTGAGCAGGGCCAGCACACCCACTGGAGACACTGGGGAAACAAAACATCAAACAACCTTCCACAGCCTGAACTCCCTCAACACAGAGCAAGGCATGTTTCCCCTCAGAAAACGGAAGACTTGTTCCCTCCCTGCTGGCATTCCGAGCCCTGCCAAAGCCAGCCGGAGCGGGCAGCCTGCATTTTGACACTTCCTGTCTTCAGGGCGCTTGAGGTTTTTGCAGCCTCCTCTTTGTGTTTGCTTTTTTCTTGTGCAAGGTGGGATTGGAGAGGCAGCCAAGCAGCAGGCACTGAGTGTGTGCTGATGACAGCCTGCCAGGGCGTCCCGGGCTCCTCCAGGGTGCTGACGACAGACGAGCCATTATCACCCCTCCCGTGCCTGGGAAAGGTCCTGCCAGGGGTGATTGCAATCACAGCCCTCGGCACAGCTTTCCCTGCGAAGCACGCACGGCTTTTAGGGATGCAGTTGGACTGTGTGGGAACCAGCAAGTGCTGCTTTTGCCACCTGACCTGCTCAGAGGCTGCCTCCAGCTGCTCTGTCCCACCTTTCTGCTTCCCATAACATTATCTCTCCCCAGGACTGTGCTCATCCTTGCTTTGCTGCACTTCTGCCACTGTTGCCAAGGGCTCCTGGAGCCAGCCAGAAGAGCCTGGCCCTTTGGACAGTTGTGTGCTCCTAGGGAGCAGCGTGCCACTTTGCTTGGCCCTGCTCTGCAGCTCCCTTCCCTCACACCCCAAAAGGCAGCTGTTCCTGTTGATGCTGCAGGTGCTGATTCAGCCTCTGCCCTGCCAAGGCCTCCCTGGAGACCAACACCTGGATCCTGCAAGTGAAACTGGAGCCTGCAGCACACAGCTCTGCTCCTGGTAACTGCCATGGTCACTTGGTGTGTAGTCAGCTTGGGAAGAGCTGGGCAAAGGGGGAAAAAAGGTGCATGGGGGTGGACAGAAACCTTGAGAGGTTCATCCACAGCAAAACCATGGAGCTGCAGCCAGCACAGGATCATCTCCTTCATAAACCTCCTAAGGCAGTGCTGCAATTTGCATCTGGATGTGTTTCATTCCCTATCAAGGTTCATTAGCAGCTGCCCAGCACTAAGCTGCCTGCTTGGGAATAATTAGTCCCTTTCTCTGAAGGTCACAGCAGTGCTAACATCATAACTTCCCTTTCTTTGAACGTGCAGACAGTTGGATGCTGCCAGCATCCCTTAGAGTGCTCCTGGGAGAGGAACACACAGGCAGTGGGGCAGCACGGACAACCAGCTTGGTGCTGCTGGGTTTATTTTTACTGCAAATATCAACGTTCCATGGCAACTTTGCTGCTTGAGCTGGAGACAGCAAAGGTCTAGAACAGAGGCAGTGTTCTGTTTGAGTTTTTACTCCTGTTGTAGGCTCAGGGTTCTCTGTTCAGTCTTCCACAGACAGAACAGCAGCTCCAGAACAGGGTTTTAGGTGGTTGGGTCACCATAACTCTTCCCTACCCTCAAGCCCGTGGGCTTGAGCACTGAAAATTAATTTTCAGTGACTCATGTGTGAGTGTTAGCCAGCCAAGGGAGCCCCAGGGGCTGCATCAGCTTTGGAAAAACCCTTCAGAGAGCAGCCTGTGCAATGGGGGCATGGGAGCTGCTGCTGCACAGCACACTGGCCTCTGCTGGGTTTGTGGCCAGCCTGGGGAGGCTGCAGATCAGCCTCCCATGGGACTGGAATGCTCCACTTCCAGCTGTGGATCCAGCACTTCCCACCCGTGGGCACAGAACTGCAGAGCTGCAGCTGCTCCCAGGACTGGTCTGGTGGCTGTGCCCGTGCTCAGGAGGCAGAGGGGAGCTGGGAGGGTGTGTGGCAGTTCCTTTGAGACCTGGTGACACTGCACAGCTCAAGACAACTCTGACCTCATGTGCCTGGGGAGCAGAGGCCACAGTAGACACCTCTGGAGGACATGAACTTTGCCACCTCTGGCTGCCCTTGAGGATTCCTGTGCTGCCAGGTCTCCTCACTGACTCGTGGCCATCACTCCTGGCTCCTCCAGCCCTGCCTGCTGTGGTTATTCCCTGTCTCCCAAAGGCTATCAGCTGTGCAGTGCAGGATGAGGGTTTCTGACTGACAAGGGCCATAGCAATGTGGCTTTGGGCAGATCTCTGACCTCATCAGGGCACTCTGCTTTGTCCTCCATGCATTTTGAGCAAATTCTCTTCAGGGCATGGTACAAGGTGCTTTAGCCCTCCTTCAGGTCAGGGTGCTGTTTCCATGGCCAAACCCACCCTGATTTTCTCAAGAAGAATTCCCAGCACAGACAAAAGCCAGTATCCAGCTCTTGGGTCCCAGCACAGGAAGGAGCTCCTGGAGCCAGGCCAGAGGAGGCACCAGGATGAGCAGAGGGATGGAGCAGCTCTGCTGGGAGAAAAGGCTGAGAGAGCTGGGATTGTTCACCTGGAGAGGAGAAGCTTTGGGGCAACCTCAGTGTGGTTTCTAATACCCAAAGGGAGCCTGCAAGGAAGATGGAAAGACATTTACAAGGGCCTGGAGTGATTGGACAAGGAGAAATGGCTTCCCACTGAGAGAGAGAGGGTTTAGAATAAATATGGGGAAGAAATTCTTCCCTCTGAGGGTGATGAGGCCCTGGCACAGGTTGCTCAGAGAGGTTGTGGATGGCCCATCCCTAGAAATGTCCAAGGCCAGGTTGGACAGGGCTTGGAGTGACCTGGGATAGTGGAAGGTGTCCCTGCCCATGGCAGGGGGGTTGTAACAAGATGAACTTAAGGTCCCTTCCCACCCAAACCATTCTATGGTTGTATGAATATGGCCTTTGTGTAAATATGACACAGCAAGTCTTTGTTACACTGGAGTAACCTGCCTTTTGAAACTTTAAATAAGGGAATAAAGTGTAACCTGGAGCCATTTCAAACTCCCAGGCACACAGATAGCTGCTTTACTTGATTGAATCCATGCAGAGACAGTTTCTTATTAAATAGACAAGAGGTACTCTATCTATTAAAACCTTGCATGAAGGTGAAGCATCTTTTGGTGTCTCTGCAGAAGGCTGCATGCTCTGTTGAGATGGGGCTGGCTGTATTTTGTGTTTTATGCTGCACCTAGGAAGGCTGGAGTGTAAATTCCAACAGCTGCAGTCCCTGGTGCAGGATGCCAGTGCACGCACAGCCTCGTGTGTCAGTGCAGCTGTGGGTCACTGTGGGATGACTGGATGATGAGAGACTTGCATAGGAAATGAGAGAAAATAATCAGGCATTGAGTGCTGGCTGCTCCCTGCAGCCCTGCTCTGACCATGGGTCACTGTTGGTAGCTGAAGCTCTGGTGGCTGTTTGGGAGCTCTGCTCCAGCTCCAGCCCTGGGGTTGTCCAGGCATTCTGGACTGGGTTCTGTTTGCTTTATTCAGGTGGTGTGATGGGTACCAGGATTAACAGGACATCTGTGATCCCCAGGATGCTCTGGGCTGAGCAGCCCCTCCCTGCCCAACTGCAGCTCCATTTTCTGTGCACGGGGTCAGGTCTCCAGTACTGCCTCCCGTGTTCTCCTGTGGAATATCAGCATCTCTGATGTGGCTGCTGAACACTTTTGAATTGATCATTGACTCAAACTCCCGTTGTTGGTGGGGTGCTGGCAGATGCTCTGCATGCAGCTGATCTGGCCCCCAAGAAAGACCCTGAGGTGCTGGAGTGAGTCCAGGGAGGGCAGCAGAGCTGGTGAAGGGTCTATGATTCTGTGCTACAGGTCAACCTTTCTTGTTCTTCATGCCCTGATGTAGCTGTGCAGATCTTCCTGTGCCCTCTTAGGCTAGGAACAACCCACTCCCCACTCCCCAGCCCTTCCTCATGTCTCAGGCTTTCCCCTCTTGCAGTTTCCCAGCTCAGGCACTCAGGATCACAGCTCCAGGATGGCTTGGAGCATTGTAGGGAAGGGCTGAGGGTGTTGAGCTGGCAGAAATTTTCATCAGTCCATGAATGGCTTTTAAAGAAAGGCTATTTGATGTGGTTTCCCACATAAGAACCAGTGGAATAGCACAGAACAGTCCATCTCAATCCTCTCCATTCCATGTGCCACTGAGCCCCACTGGGAAAAAACCCCAGAGCATCTCATGCTTCTCCCAGCCAGCTTTCCATGTTCTCTCATTTCCTCTATTTCCCCTTCTTCTGAGGACTTGCTTTGTCCCTGCAGGGTTGTGTTTGTGTGTCTGGGTCTTTGCTGTAATTTCAACCAGCTTCTGGTTCTCAGAACAGACTTTCTAAAGTAAAGGCAAGATGAGCTCTCAGACCCATGTTCTGTTCTGTACACACTTAAATAGGCCCAAAGTTTTATTGCAAGCTCATTCAACTTGTCCCCAGTCCCTCCCGTCCTGACCTCAGTGTCTCTTGGATCTTTGCTATCCCCAGGTCCTTCCTTCACAAGGAAACACACTCCTTCTGTGGAAACAAATTCCTTCCTACATATTTAAACACCACTTGGCCATGACCAACTCATGGCAGCATTGACTCAGAGAGATTTATTTAAATTCACTGAAGGGTGAAGGCAGTGCCCACCAATCTGATAGCAGAGTTTGATTTTCATGGATGTGGGATCTGTGATTTAATAGGTTTTCCAGGCACCATGGTACAACAGTTCTCCTTCAAATGCAACAGGACTGGGGAGCTGACCTCTCCTCTGTGCCTCTGAATGCTTCCCCTCAGTTCCTGCGCTAATAACACAGAGCCTGAATATTTCACCATTATTGGAAGATAGTTTAATCCTCTTTGTAACTTGGCAGAGCAGATTAGAGTTCCTTCTATATTAAATTACAGGCTTCTCTAAAGCATCCTAAAAAGAGCTCATTTCATTAGCATGCTGTTGATTTATTATTTATAATGACTGTTTACAAAACAGCCTGCGAAGATGACGAGGCCCCAGTCAGGTGACTGCATATTTCTACAGGCAGATCCAGCCCTCCAGAGCAACCTGCATGCCTGGGCTCTGCAAAAAAAATTAGCTGCTGATTAGAAGTGATTTGCAAGGAGAGTTCAAACATGCTAATCCAGCCCTGGCTGGAGGAATGCTGTTGTGATGGAGCTCATGGGGGACCTTAACTGGGGGTTTTGGTGATGTTTGCCATGAGCTGTCCATGTTTGCTTCTCAGGAGCATGGAATCTCAGAATGGATTGGGTTGGCAGGATCTTAAAGTTCCTTCAGTTCCACCCCTGCCATAGGCAGAGACAACTTCCACTGTCCCAGGCTGCTCCAAACCCCAATGTCCAGTCTGGCCTTGGACACTGCCAGGGATCCAAGAGCAGCCACAGCTGCTCTGAGCACCCTGTGCCAGGTCCTCCTCATCCTCACAGGGAAGAATTTCTTCCTAATGACATTGGGGAGGCAAGAACTGGTGCAGTCCCATGTTGCCCCTTGCTGGTCTCTTCCTCTGAGCACCATCCATTCAGTGGACTGGTCCCAGAAGCTGTGTCACCACATCCTGACCCTCCCCAGATTTTAGCATCTTCAGCCTCAACTGGAGTCACTGAGTCCTCTGGGGCTTGAAAGGAGCCTGGGGCAGTATTGTCCCTTCACTCTCAAGGGGAGGGGTCTCTCCAAGCCCACTTTTCAACAATTTGCATACCTTGAGCTGATTAGCAAAAGCAAAATTAGTGCTGGGCTTGATTCTCATGGTTTGGGTGGATCCTTTGCCCTGATTAGCAAATCCTGATGAGTGCTGGGCTTGATTCTCGTGGTTTGGGTGGATCCTTTGCCCTGATTAGCAAATCCTGATGAGTGCTGGGCTTGATTCTCGTGGTTTGGGTGGATCCTTTGCCCTGATTAGCAAATCCTGATGAGTGCTGGGCTTGATTCTCGTGGTTTGGGTGGATCCTTTGCCCTACACAGCAGCAGGAGGGGAGAGGTGAGTGCTGGGCAGGGTGGAGCATCCCTTCCTTCAGCATCAGAGCAGGGTTCTGAGCCTGCAGGTACTGGAGGAATGGCCAGGGATCTCTGGCTGTGCTGAGGCCAGGAGATGGATGGCTCTGCTGCCAGAGCTCTGCTGCAGTGACGCAGCCTGCAAGCTCCAGGCAGCAATCCCAACATCCAGGGTTTGGCTGATGGTGCAGGTGCTTTTCTCTAAAGGAATCAGACTGGGCTGGACTCCTTTTTTTCAGAGAGACTTTCTCTTCTCTTTGTTCTGCACCTCTGGTAACTTCTGATTCAGAGAGTCACTCAAAAAATTGCACTCCGATAGCATCCCTTGGCCTTCAGGCAGAAAACACCAATCCTACATACAAAGGGAGAAATCTGACAGAGAGAAGCCAGAGATCTCTCCTGAAGGCTGGGCTTTCAACACTCATCCTTGAGGCAGAAGGTCCCAGACCCTCCAGGAGGACTCTGCAGTCTCTGCAGGGCTCATAAAGGCACATCAGCTGCCAAGTGGAGGTAGAACAAAACAAGAAGTTGTGGCTGCTGCTAAATTAAAAATCTTCCACACAGAACTGAGAAAATGCCTCCAAATAAGTATGGTTTGTTGTTGATTTTGTGGTTTTTCTTTTTTTTTTTTTTTTAAGTGAACATCATTTTCTAGTCAGGCAATAAAGGGATGGGACCAACACTGCTTTAACATAATATTCTCCTCTACATCATTTCAAGCACTGAGGGAAATCTTCAGCCTATATCCAGTCACAGCACAAGAAGGACGTGGACCAGCAGGAGTAGGAGCAGAGGAGACCATGGAGATGCTCCCAGGGCTGGAGCCCCTCTGCTCTGGAGCCAGGCTGGGAGAGCTGGGGGTGTTCACCCACCCAGGCTGGAGAAGAGAAGGCTCCAGGGAGAGCTCAGAGCCCCTTCCAGTGCTCTGAGGATCAGAGGGCTCTCTACCCCTGCCACCTGTACCTCTTTGTGCACTCCTGGGGCAGCTTGTCAAATGCAGCTGGAGAAAGTTCCATCTCATTTAATCAACCTGCCTGCTGAAGTCCCAGGTGATTCCTGAAAAGGTGTCTGAATCCAGTCCTTTTTCCTGAACTGTGATGTCTGAATCCAGCTGATAGGATGGATCTGCTCTGCTCCATCTTGGACCTCAAGTCCCTGTCTCTGTGTTGGGCTAGGAGACAATCTCTGCTGCCTCCAAACACACCTCCAGGCCTGGCTGAAATCCCAGGGTCAGCACATCCTTGCTTTGCTCTCTTCTGAACTGAGGCTCTTAGCATGTTCAGTGGCATGTAACTGAGACATAAAGCACTTGGACAGGAAATCCAGGCCAGCACTTTCTGCACAGGTACCTTGGCTCCATGAGCTTGAGCCAGAGCAGGGACTCAGGGCTTTTTGTGTCACACAGATTCACATTCCCAAGCCAGCAACCCCTGTCCTACACTGAGACACTTCATTTGATTTTCACAGAGCCCAGGGAAAGGCGCTGGGCTCTCCCATTGCTGCCTTTCAGAGGTGCTGGGTCACCCTTGGGTCAGTTCTGCCACTGTCACTGTAGCGCTGCTCCCTCGCTGTGACACGGCACGGGGGACACACCTGCCATGGCACTGCTGGGAAGGACTCCTGTCTGCCTGAGGATGGCTGGAGGTGTCAGCAGCTGGGGATGCACAGTTCAGGAGGTTTGCCTCCTCTTTTTGAGTCACAAATTGTGAGCAGGTCCAGGCCTCTTTGCCCCCATCCTTTCAAAGTTTTTCCTCTGTCCTCCCATCCATCCCCTTGTATTTCCTCACGTGCTGAGTCACCTGTGTGTGTTTTAGGGTAAAGCACCACCACTTTTCTGACCCTGTGTGGGTTGTAGGGTAAAGCACCACCACTCAAACACCCTGTTTCTACATCCAATAAATTCTCATGAGGTCACATCTGCTCTGTCTTGCCCTGCTGGACTGACAGGAGCCCAGAAGATTTGGCTCTAAGCATCAACCTCATCACTTCTGAATTACTCAGGAAAGTTTATTATCACCAACACATGGGTGATGCAGCCCTGTTCTTCCTGAAGATTTTCTCCCTTACAAGAGTTGATACACTTTTGCAGGAGGGAAATCCCAAACTGCACAAACACACAAAAAGTTCTTTTGTGTCCCTTTTTATTTGTTGTTGATGCTACTGTTGTTTTTCCAGGTCTGAAGGATGAGTGGTGCATCAGAACAGGAGGAAACAACCGCAGTGAATGGCAATAACTGGATTAAGAGATTCAGTAGCAGACTCTCACCTGTGCTGTTTATAATGCAGATTAACTATTTAATCCACCTGGGTCTCCAGTTTCAATTCTCTTTCTTGTCTTGCTTTCCCCTGAGGTCCTCCTCCACCCCTTCCTTGCTGCTCTGTGGCCTCGCAGCTGGATCCCTCCCATGCCCTCCTCTGGGGCTGTGGCTTTGCCACATCCCAGTGCTGGCTGTGCTCAGTTACTCCGTGGAAAGTGTCTCAGGTGAGGGCTGTGTGCTGCTGCTGCTGCCTGGCCAATGAGCCCTGCAGCTGCTCAGTCTCCAGGAACTGCTGGAATGACCGTGGTGGCGGGGATGATTAATCAGGAAATGGTAAAGAAAATGCTTATAATGAAGCACTCGAATTTCTGACTTTACTGGGGGGTGTAAACTCACAAACAAGGTCATGGAAAAGAAATCCATTGAGGAATTGAGGATGACTAAATACAAGGGCTTTAATTCTAGGTCAGGAAGTCTCTAAACCACAACCCATTGCAGGCTGGAAGGATATCATGGGGAAGTGTTTGACCACGATCACGCTGTCCTTGATCAGTGCTGGGGACAGCTGCTGAGCCTTTGGACCACTGTGTCACACCACAGCCATGCCATCCTTCACCAAATTTTGGTGGTGGGGACAGAGTACCTTGCCATGGACCATGAGACAGGGAGTAAAACACCAGGCTGGGTGTGTACATCACCCGGCCCTCCTCTCTGCTTTGCACTGGCCATGTCCTGTGGGAGCTACACCTGGTCCCTTGGAGAAGAGGGCAGAAACATCTCCAAACCTGGATTCCTCCTTCCTGCTTGACCACAGTGCAAAAGCATGGCCCAGCCCAGGATTCAAACTCCTCTGTGTCCTGCAGAGACAGAAAATTTAAAATTCCTCTATTTTAAAATTCCTCTGCCAGCTTGGTGTGGGACAAGCAGGATATCCTGAGTGCCAGACTCAACCTGTCAACATAAAGTGAAGTGAGACTGGCCTAAAGTCCCAGGGGCATGGGAGGTCCTGCTCTCTGCACTGACAGCACAGGCTTCACATCCTCTTCCCTCTGGAATTTTTCACATTCCCATTTTTTGTCTCTGTTACTGAATCCACATAGATTTTATGAATGTGAATGTATGTTTGTTAAAACCCCCAAATACATCTCTGGGATGCAAAAACTGTTTTCAAATAGTGGATTTTAAAGGGGCATCTACCACAAAAGGCTGAGAGTGGTTAATACAGCAGATACCAGCCACTGACTGAGAGGAATAAGCAGTATGGCTGATAAGCTCATTTGATAAAGCCTTTGCTGGGCACTGCAGATGCAGGCTGAGTCCAGCCTTTATATCTGTTCCAGTCCCACAGGCAGCACTCTCAGACAGGGCTGCTAGGAAATATTGTAACCCTGTCCACCTCTCATGCAGCTTTCAGGGAGCCCTGACAAGTGCTCATTGTGTGGTCTTACATGTCACAGCTGCCACTGACCTGGCCCCAGATCACCAGCTGATACCCAAGCACCTGCAAGCTGGCACCAAGCTTTGCCAGGCAGCACAGACCCTTTTTGGAGCTCTGTGGGGTTATGGTGTCCTGCATGGTTGAAGCAATGGTTAAACCCCATGTAATCGTTCCAGTTGGTCACTTGACCACGGAAGATCTTTTCTGTTGGAAGCTGCTGATGTTGCTCCATGAGATTCAATATTTGGGCTGGATTACAGCAGCCTTCATGTGCATGAGCTTGTCCCATCATGAGAAATAATGGATGGGAAGGAGCTGTTCAAGGAAAGGAAAATAGGGGGTGTGTGTGGCCTCATCTGTCTGCTAGAAAAGGCACAGGATTGCTCTGTCCCCTGGTCCTCACACTACAAGGGACAGGGGACCCTGGAGAATCCCACTGGGCTCGGGTGCTGCTGATTGCCAGGCTACACTAACCTAACTCACAGCTCTCATGGCATCCTCTCAATCCAGGAATTGGGAAGGGAGGATCTGGGCTCAGGGTGTTTTCAGGACATGCAAGACATGTGCCACTTGAAATGTGGCTCATCTCCCTTCTCAGCCTGAGCAGAGCTGAGCTGAAGTCTGGGATCTGCACTGAGTTGGATCCCAGGGTTTGAAACCCAGGGCTCCCAGCTCCTTTTATGTGAGGTTCTACACCTCGAGGGTCATCCCTGGGTTTATGGAGATGCCTGAAACCAAGGGAAGGAGTTCCTAGTGGCTTCTCCATTGAACACCAGTTAAAGTACAGTTTTCTGGTCTACCCTGAGGCTGGGTTGAAAGATCCTGAAGGAAAAAAATTGCTTTTGGGTTCTGCACAACTTGAATTCAGCAGGAATATTTGAATGTCTGGTGCTGCATGTGGACACCAGGCTGTGTCTGAAGGAGCACAGGGGCATTTCCCAGCCCTTCCATCATGGTCCCTGCACCATCAGCACTTTCCTCCACTGCTGACCTGGCGGTGGCAGAACCTCGGGGCTCCCCTAAATGTGCTGCTGCTCCAGAAGACATTAAACCGTTATCTCTGTGTCTCACTGCATCAACATTTTTGCAGTCTGTATTAAAAATCCTACTATGGTTTTTCAGCACAAAAGGGGAAAGAAGAGAACCTTCTATGTTCAGGACATTTGGGACATCACTAGAATTTCATCCATCTGTGATTGGCCCTCAGACCGTCATACTCAATTTATTTCTCAGCCAAAGTTTTTCAGCCATCTGCTCAAGTGGAACAGCTTCCAGCATTTATTCCCAATAGTGCTCCTCTGAGGGAGCACATGGATTTTCTCCAGTACGACAGCATCACTATTTTCCAAAAAAACCCTCAGCCCAACCCCGCAGTGACTGGCGAGGAGCCCTCCCTGCTCTGCACCCCGACCTTGAATTTTAAGCAATTGATCAAGAAAACACAGAACAGTTTCTGTTCCACTCAGGACCACCGTGACTGATGTTTTTTTAAAGGGTTCCTCTGCAGAGATGTTAATGAGGTCGCCTTGGATACTCAGCTTAAAACGGTGTGGCTTCAGCTCCTTTTATGTCAGCAATCAACAACAACAACAAAAAATATAAACAAGCCATCAGCGGATCTGCTTGAGGAGGGGTGGGGGACCCCTGGCAGGTGACTGGAGCAGATAGCGACTCACAGTCCACCTGCTGCCAGCAGTTTGGTGCTGAGCCTCTCTGATTGTCTACTGGAGCACCAACACAATGATCCCCATAATTATTATCTCCTTAAATTGGAAAAAAAAAAAAAAAAAAAGATTGGAAAAGCTTGATTTTCCCAGCCATCCTATTGAAAGTGCCCCAGGAAAGGACTTCAAATTGGGAATAATAAGAGGTTCAGGGACAGTCAGTTTCTCTGTGTGAACAGAGGAGAGGCTGTGTGTTCTTAGGGAATTGTTTCCTGGGCTGAGACCCACTTGCATTGCTCCTGCTTAATGAGTTATCATCCATCAGCTGAGCTGTGAGAGTGGACCGTGTCCAGGTTTAAAAAGCAGGGGAAAAAACACCTGAGGCAGGAACACCAGGCAGGTGCATTCAATGTTCTGATGATCTACATAACACAGGCCTCACCATGACTCCAAACAAGTTGCTTGGCTTCTCTGAACCTCGGTCTCCTGCCTGGTGAGTGAGGGTAAATTCAGTGCCACGGCTCACAGGCTTCACTGGAGTTCTAAAGGAAAATGTGGAACCAGTGATGGAAAGGTATGAGCAAGTTCAAAGGAGCAGCTTTGGCAAACACACCTTTACATGTGAAGAGAGATCAGACTGATTCCTCAATAAGCAGTTAGATTAATAACTCTAATGTTTATTTTTACTTTATTATATGTTTACTACTCCACTAATCCAGTTTATAGAGACATGGAGGACCTACTTCTCTAACCCTCACCAGCAGTGCCCAAACATCATGATAGAGAGCATCCTCAAACCCTCAAGCAGGTTGGCATCATGGTGTGAGCACCCCTTTCCTCGGAGGAACTGCAGGTGAGCCTGGCACTCTGTCTGGGGTCTCAAAGCTCACATTTAGATCATAGAACAACCCAGGCTGGCTCTGCGCCTGCAGGAGTTCTGTCTTTTCTATCCCTTCCTCCAGGGAGCTGCAGAAAGCAGCTTGTTCTTCCTCTTACTCTCCTGCAGGATGAACAAACCCAGCTGGTTTTGCCTCTCCTTGTACCTCAACCATCCTCTGGTGGCCTGTGCTGGACCTGCTCCAATTTGTCAGTGCTGGTTTTGTCCCAGGAAGCCCCAAACTGGACCCAGTGTTTCCAAAGCAATCTCAGAAGGGCCAAGCAAAGGGGATTCTCACTCTCTTGATGTGCTGCCTGCCTCCTGGCTAGCACAGCTGAGGGTGTAGCTCCCCTCTGCTGTAACACAGCAGTGACCCCTGTTCAATTCCTGACTCATCACCAATCCCACCTCCCTTTCCACAGAGCTGCTTCCCAGCCCAGCTGTCCCCTGGCCTGTCCTGTTCCCTTGGGAGGTTATTCCATTAGGATTGTGCATTTTTCTGCCCGTTTCTCCACTCCCTCTGAACAGCAGCTGCAGCCTCTTGGGTGTCAAGTGCTTCCCTGCCCAGTGCTTCCTTTGGTGCCATCTGAAACCTTCCTGAGAGTGTTCCCAATTATCCAGGCCATCAGTACCAGCCCCTCCAGGATCTCAACAGCAGTGAATTGCCAAGTGGGCTCTGTCCTGCTGATCATCACCCTGTGAGTGCAACAGTCCAACCTCTCCTCCAGCTTCCTTCTTTCCCATTTATTGGGCCCATATCTCCCCAGCCTGGCTCTAGGGAGAGCAAGAACTGAAAGCTTTGCTACAGGCAAGGGAAACCCCTCAATATTCTATTTTTCACCCTGTGCCCTCACAGCCAGTTTTCTTGCCTTTCTAGGTGTGATGTGACCTTTGTTTTGCTGGGTTTAAACCAATCCATCCCTGACAGCCATTCTCCTGCCCAGACCAACAGCTTCACAATTGCATGCATACCACTTCTGTGAAAGAGTCACAGAATCACAGAATTGCAAAATGCTTCAGGTTGGAAAAGATCTCTGAGATTACTGAGCCCAACCAGTGGCTGAAAACCACTTTGTCAGCTAGATCAGTGTGCAATCCTTTACTGAACACTCCCAGGGATGGTGGCAACCCAATGCTTGACAACCCTTTCTCTGAGGAAATTCCTCCTGATATCCAACTTCACCTCCCTGGCACAGCTTGAGGATACATTTCATCTACAGGTTGTGTTGATCCTGCAGCAGGCATGGTCTGTGCATACAATCAGAGCTGCTCCTTCATCCAGAGACTCTGGAGCTCCTTATCCAAATAGACAGCTTGCTAGGAAGACAAAGAAACATGAGACCATCAGGGATCATTAGTCTGAAGTTGGATGTTACAGTGGTTTAGTTAAACTGCACTTGGAACAGTTGTGTGGACAGTCCTACTCACAATGAAAAAAAAAAAAAAAAAGCTGAGTTTCTTTTCCTCTCTTATTGTGGACATGAGGTAAGCCAGGATGAGTGGAGGCTACTTGAATTCTGAACAGGAATGTCCACATAGACAGTTTAATGAAGTTTAGCTAATCCAATTTGCAAAGGTTAATTCAGATTCATTTTCCTGGTTGTGTCTGTGCAGATAAGGCCAAGGTCACTCTCCCAAGGTGACTGCCTGAGCCAGGCACAGGATCCACACTTTCCTTCACCATCACTTTCCCCGGCTGGTCTGTCCCTGTCCAGGTACCCCCTTCACACTCCCTGTACAGAAGAACACAGTTTCTCACCCTTCCCTCCATCAGCATCCCTGATCCTTGCTGATCAAGGTCCCTACAAACCCTTTTCCTGGGTGAAGTGGAACAGGCACTGCTGTTCCTGGGCCCACAGCTCACAGTGCAGCTTGGAGGTGAATCACAGCACAGATACAGGAACTGGTGATGCTAAAATCCCTCCCTGGAATCCAGAACAGCCCTAGGATCTTGCTGCTAGAGGTGGGCACTTCCAAACACTCCAGCTGGCTGACAGTGCAGCTCTCCTAAGTCATCCTCATGCTTTTCTGCTTTTCCTGACTCTTCTGTGCTCTGCAGTTATCCAGAATCTCCCAGCAAAAGCAGTAGGGACAGTTTGGGAACTGAAGCTCCCCTTTGCAAGCCCAGCAGGTGCAGATTCTGATGGGACCTGATGTGCAGGGACATCTGTCCCACAGTTCTTTCAGCAAGGTTCCCACCTCTGCTTCTCAGCATCTGCTGCTGGCCCCTGCAATGCCCCAACTGCTCAAAAGGGATTGAGATCCAAAGATATTTTAGAGTATTTAAAAAGACACATATAATCGAACCAAAACCGAAGAGCTGCCTTAGCTTTAACTGAAAACTTTCCCAAAGGAGTTACAACCCTAGAACAAGGAGCTTACATCTCCCAGTACATGATGAATGGGTGCAGGAGCTATTCTGAACAGCAGGCAGTAGTGAATGGTTGCATTTCCTTGGCCGAGATGAGGAAGCTTTAAGTAACTAATTAAAAAAAAAAAATCAATAGAAAGTCTTTTCCCACGATCTTTTGCCATGAGTCCTTGGCAATAATTTCAGTGCTCACTTCAAAGAACTGAGGTCTCTTTTCTGGGCCTCTTTCTACCATGGCAAAGGAGTTTACAAAGAGAAGCTGCTTGAGCCCAGTAGCTGGCTGTTAGCTTGCTGTTCTGTTTTAGGGAGGACTTGCAGTCCCCAAGTCCTTGTCACCAGGGCTCCCTGCATGGATTCTCCTGTAACCACGATGTGTGTCCACATCTCTGGTTTGTTGCCATCACTAGAAGATCATTTCAGTTCCTCTGGACTTCCTCATTTCTGATCATTTCTGATGTTTCCATACATGGCTGTCCAGCTCCTCATCCGCTTCCTCACCACTGCAGCCTCTCTCTTAGACCTGAAGTGGCCTGAACTGTCCAGGACTTGGTCCCTGCTGCAAGGACTTAAGCTGGGAAGTGAAGAACAAGACAAGGAGCAGAGGGAACAGAGAGCTGGGAGTGTGCAGGAAGCAAGGATGAGTTTTCTGCCAGCAGTGGTGAGAAGTGCTCTCCATCTGCACTGTCACTGTAGCCTTTCCCTTCTCAGTGCATGGCACAGCTGGGCCATCACCCATTTGAACACAATCTTTACTTCCCACATCTGCAAAGCAGTTTCAGGAGGTCTTTCAAAAAGAGTGCTGAAGGTGTGATGTCCTCTCTGTCCAGGAGGATCTGCCCATAACCTGCTACTGCCTCTAACTCATGGAAGATTTTACCTAATTTCAGTAAAATTTTAACTGCTCTCAGAGAAGTGGGAATGGAATGTTCCTTCTTCTTGGCCTGGTTCAGCTGCTCCAAGTTAAGGCAAAGCCCAAATCTACCCTACAATTACTAAGAAGGGACCCGGCTGCTGCCTCTCCCCTTCCATCAGTGGTCTGCTGCTAGATTTTGCTGCTCTCCTCCTTTTCAGGAAGAAATTTGGTGGAGGCAACTGGGCAGCAGATCAGATGTGCTGTGGGGTCTGTGTTGTGTGTGTCACCAGGTGGGAAAGGCCAGCTGCCACAGCCAGGTCCCACTGTCCCTGTCTCATCCCCCCGCCTGACAGTGGGGTAACAAGTCTGAAACAGAGTCTGAGATCATATCCCAACATTTGCAGGAAACTGTCACTGTTATTCCTCTCACTG